>OX352762.1:80076750-80573348 GCA_947095585.1 Nephrocerus scutellatus
CCTACGCTTCAAAATACCACATTGGGATGGGTAGTGTTAGGTAAACTATCGAAGAATGTCACCGCTAAAAACGCATTCTGTGGCATATCTACAAATGAACTACACGACCAACTAGAGAGATTTTGGAAAATTGAAGAAATTGCGGCGACACTGAAGAAAAAACTCAGCGCGGTAGAACAGAAATGTGAAGAACATTATCATAAAAACACGGTAAGAGGAATAGACGGCCGATTTACTGTCGAACTGCCATTTTCGCAATCCCCAAGCGTTTTAGGGGAATCGAAGGAAACAGCGATGCGCCGTTTTTTCGCCATCGAAAGGAAATTGGAAAAAAATCCTCAACTAAAGACCCAATACAGGGCTTTTATGCAAGAATACATCGAACTGGGACACATGAAGGAAATCAAGCCAAGTGATATCCCCTCAAATCACTACTTCCTTCCTCATCATTGTGTACAAAAACCAGAAAGTACCACAACTAAGCTTCGAGTTGTATTTGACGCTGCATGTAAAACATCAAATGGAGTCGCATTAAACGATGTTTTGATGGTGGGTCCAACAATTCAGAGTGAACTCTTTGGCTTGCTGCTCCGATTTCGGTCTTATAAGTATGTCTTTACCGCTGACATAGCCAAAATGTATCGACAAATTCTCATGAGCGAAAGGGACAGAATGTTCCAGCTTATCATCTGGAGGGATGACGCACAAAGGCCGTTGAAAATATACCAACTCTGCACTGTCACTTACGGCACATCCTCGGCCTCCTACTTAGCAACAAAAAGTTTGCAGCATTTGGCAGATTTGGAAGAACGACATTACCCAGAGGGCGCAAGAATTGCCAAATCCGATTTCTACGTTGATGATGTTATGACGGGCCATGATGACTTCGCAAAGGCTCTTACTATGCGAAAGGAACTCGAAGCTTTGCTTAAAGGAGGAGGATTGGAATTAAGAAAGTGGTGCTCAAAGCATCCTCAGCTGTTACAGGGAATACCAGCGAGTCACATCGAAATCAAGGTCGACATTGGAGGGAAGGAGAATGAGCACGTCAAAACACTTGGCATGATATGGTACCCCCTAAAGGACTATTTCGCGATAAAAACAAGTTTATCTGAAAACAAGCATACAACCAAACGATCTATCCTATCAGACACGGCACGTTTATATGATCCACTTGGGTTAATAAACCCAGTAATAACTACAACAAAAATTATGCCACAAGAACTCTGGATGCTCAAATTAGACTGGGATGCTGCTGTACCACAAGAATTACATACCAGGTGGCAAAACTTTCGTCAACAACTGTCGGCGCTGAATTCTCTCACAACATCCACGGCATGTACTCTCTTCAAGCAAGGCAAGGGTGATCGAGATTCATGGTTTTTCAGATGCAAGTGAAAAGGCATATGGCGCCGCGATCTACATAAGATGTATAGATACCAATTCCGGAATTTCGGTGAACCTTTTATGTGCAAAGTCTCGAGTAGCACCGCTTAAGAAGCTATCACTGCCTCGACTCGAACTCTCGGCTGCAGTTCTATTAGCAGAATTGGTCAGCAACGTAAAAGGATATTTAAATATCGATATAAATAGAACGGTCTATTGGACGGACTCAATGATCACATTAGCATGGATAAGAAAGGAGTCATCTTCATTTAAGACATTCGTTTCAAATCGTGTGGCAGAAATTCAAAGGCTGTCGCAAATCAAAGACTGGAGACATGTACCAACTAGGTACAATCCAGCTGACAAGGTTTCCAGAGGCATGAGGCCTGACGCACTGCTTACATCGACTCAATGGTTCAAGGGGCCAGGATTTCTACGAGAGCCAGAATACGAATGGCCCTCAGAACCTATTATTCCAACATCTGATCAAAGGGAAGAAAAGGAGGTTAAAATAGTTTTGACCTGCTGTAAAAGGAAGGAATCATTGATTGACTCTATAGACCACAGAGGGTCATTCATAAGACTAAGACAAATCATTGCATACATTCGGAGATTCTGCCAGAACGCAAGGAGATATAAAAGAATATGTGGGCAGGCACTGGAAGCAAAAGAGGAACACGAAGCTGAGATTTTCATACTGAGGAAAATTCAGGCGGAATACTTCTCAGAAGACATGGCAAAATTAAAGAAAACAAGTTGTGTCTCACCCAGCAGCAAGCTGAGTTCCTTGGTACCATTTGTTGATGATCAAGGACTAATTCGTGTTGGCGGGAGGCTACAAGCAACAAGCATTCCATTTGATGCCAAACACCTAATAGTGTTACCACACGAAAGTCCCATTGTCAAATTGTTAGCACGATATCTCCATGAGAAACATCTGCATGCGGGTCAACAAGCACTGGTAGCGATAACCAGGCAGCGATTTTGGCCATTACGAATGAAGGCGCTTGCTCAACATACCGTTCACAATTGCTTAAGATGCGCGAGAACTAAACCACACTCAATTCAACAATTAATGGGGAATCTTCCCCCGGAAAGAGTACAGCCAAGCCGACCATTCGTAAACGTAGAAGTTCATTACAAGCTAAAAGGAAAAAGACCGACCAAGGCGTACATCGCTATATTTATTTGTTTTGCAACCAAGGCAATTCACATGGAGATCGTATCCGATCTAACAACAGCTGCGTTCTTGGGTGCCCTGAAGCGTTTCATTGCAAGAAGAGGACGACCATCGAAAATATTTGCTGACAATGCAACCAACCAACCAGGGGCTCGTAACGAACTTCAAGAGCTTCACAAGTTCTTCTATAACGACGAAGCACAAGAAGATATTAAAAAAAGCTGCTCAGAAGAACAGATTCAATGGTGCTTCATTCCACCAAGATCACCTCATTTTGGAGGATTATGGGAAGCTGCAGTGAAATCGGCGAAGTATCATCTAAAAAGAATAACACTAGGGGCTTCACTCACCCATGAAGAACTTCATACCCTAGTAACAGAGTTACATTCAACCAGCATACCAGCGTTGTTTAATTCCACAAGCGGGCAACAAAACAGTTGTTCGCTATAGAAAACATTTGGTGACCCCGACGTGAAGGAATTTTAAATTCCAGACCACTTACAAGCTTGTCGACTAATCCCAACGATCCGCAAGCACTGACACCAGGACATTTTTTGATTGGCGAGCCTCTCACACAAGGGAAATGCCAACCACTCTTACCAAAAGATGGGAATTAGTTAAACTACTGCAAAATCAATTTTGGAAGCGCTGGACAAAGGAATATTTACATGAGCTACAAACCCGAACAAAATGGCATCAGGAGAACAAGACTATACATCCAGGGACTATAGTGTTACTAATGGAAGACAACATACCTCCCTTGAAGTGGCCATTAGGAAGAATAGTTAAGGAACACAAGGGGGCTGATGGACTGACCAGAGTTGTGGAAGTGAGGACCGCAAAGGGCACTTTCAGACGAGCTGTTGACAAGGTGTGTCCCTTACCCATAGAAGACAAATCGCCCCAAATCAGCTCCCCTACCCAAATCGATAGTAAAGTAGTCCTTAGTGAAGAGATAAAAAATGCACCACCTCCGCTTGCAAAGTTACCGCAGCAGGCAAAAGCACTAAGTACATCTCATCTGAAAATCCGACATCCAGCACCTCAACGGCCATCAAGGAAACGAAAAATCTTGCCCATAAACTCCAACTGGCTACAGAATCCTGAGGCGATGAGGCGTACCAAGATCAGCAAAGAACAAACATCAGAAAACCGTAATAACACCCACCCCAAGGGTGTTAACTTGAAATTCATGAAATTTAATCTCATACTGTCATTATGTACGGTTTTAGTATGTCAGACCTTTGCTCTATCACCAGTGGAGATCATCCCTTTTAACAAACCCCCCGGGATATACTTTGAAAACATTGGTCAAGCTGAACTAGCCACTGACTCTTGGAGCATAGGCATATACTACGATCTAACAACCTATCGACAGGAAGCGTCCAGCTAGTAGAACAACTGAAACGACTCAAGGGTATATGCAATACGATGACCGAGTGCAGCAAGTATTATACCACCATAGCCGATCAATTTCAACAACAAATGAACACAATAAAAGACGTTAATGATCTGTTAATAAAGACTCATGGATACCCTAACAGAACCCGTATGAGACGTTCTCCATTCGAATTTATTGGGACAATAGCCAACAAGGCATTTGGCATAATTGACCAGGAATATGCTGATGTAATGGAAAGAACAATCAAAGAATCCAGAGCAAACGAGCAATATTTGCTTCAACTAATAAAGAATCAAACATCGATATTGGATTCAACTGAAAACATTATGCGAAAGGATAGCGAATTTACCAACAAGCAGTTCCATATCATCGATAACCTTTTGGATGAGATCAACAACAGAATCCTTGGCACCAACAGAATTGTTGCTGAGCAAAATGTTCTCGAAAAATTTAATGCTCTGTCAATCTATACTTCATTGATCATGTCCAGATATCAAAGAACTCAATCTATAATCCTCGACGTGCTAACAGATTGTCGTAATGGGAAGATTAACCCTCTTTTAGTAACACCAGACCAATTAAAGACAGAACTGAATAACATTCGGGACAACCTCCCGATAACACTACGAATACCAGGAGACTCTGATCACTTAAACCTACTACAGCTCTACAGCTTAATGACAGCACAGTCCCGAGTAACAGAGAGCAGCGTAATTTTTCTGTTAAAACTACCATTACTAAGCAAGGAACCATTTGATATCTTCTTGGTGCCAGTACCAATCAAGCATAACAAAGAATTTGGGAAACACATATGCAGACAAAGACACGCCATTTATCACAAGGACGCTGGCCCCAAGCAATGCGAAATTCAACTATTCAACCGAGTTGACTCGATTGAGAAAAGCTGCGTACTTGACTCAAGAAAGGAAAATCGATTCTGGATACCGCTATATGACTCCAACGCGTGGATTTATGTATTAGATCAAAGCTACACTCTTAATGTGGTATGTGGCACAACAACCTTTCAAATAACAATAGCCGAAGGAGGAGTTTTAAAATTTCGGCAGAATTGTGTGATCAAGCATGACACACTAACTATAAGTGCTCATAACCAGTACAGTAGCAGAATAAATCAATCTTTTATTCCTTCCCTAAATATGAGCGAAAACGTCATTAACACTCATATCCAGCAACAAGAAGAAACGATTAAGCCACACATATTAATTGTCCAAAATAATTCACACGCAATAACAAATTTGCAGTCGGCAATACATCAACTGAAGGAACAACAAGAACTTCCGAGGAAATTTGATGCCAGAGACATTCATCATTTTGCAGTTAGCTACGTCACGGTAGCCATAGTAGCGGCGATCGTAATAATGTTTGCCATACAACGACGTAGTAAAAGGTCTACAACTAAACCTGAGCCAGCAAAAAGAGTCCAGTTTCAACTCAGTGGACAACAACCGGACAATTAATGTTGAATGCTTCAACGGGGGGAGTATGTTGAATATTACGATATGCGAATCAAGCAATTATGCATTACTTTGCATAATACCGCAAATCGCATTATCGGCTGTGGCAACAGCAACAAATGACCCAATTCTGCATTGCTCCATGCACTTTATATATTACACATATTTTATTGTTAATTAATCACTTTAGCATTTTTGATAATATTAACATACAAATGCACTTTATGTCAATTGCACACTTTAATATAACCTACATACGCCCTTTTGTTAAGTTAGCACTTTAAACCTAGTTATTTACAAATTAGACCTCTTTAGCATGTACTTTGATTTAAGTAATTTAAGTATAAAAGAAAGTGATTTTTGTAATAAAAACGAGTTATATTCAACCAGCATACCAGCGTTGTTTAATTCCACAAGCGGGCAACAAAACAGTTGTTCGCTATAGAAAACAATAGTATTAAATCTCAAGAAGAGAGCAGCCCCCCCCCCCCCCGCAAAACCAAGAAAATATAATTATACACTTAATATAAGCAGACGACACGAATGGTCGCATCACCAGAAAATTAAAACCAACGTTAATATAAGTAAACGACAAGAACAGTCGTACCACAAGAAAAATTAGTAGAATTAGTAGAATTAGTCGCAGCAGAAAAAAAATTATCTGCGAAAGAGACATATACCGGGCCAACTACCAAAAAGAAATTTTGCTGAGATTGGTGAAAGCGTCACCACTGACATAGTCTAGGCACCAACCGGGGAGTGTGCAAATTCAGACCCGAGCAACAAACCTCCTTTTTGGCAATAGCAACCACTGGAGTGAGTGCATCTGGGGTGTACTCTATAAGAAAGGAAGAACTGATCAGCGAACTGGAACGTCGTGGCATAGACCAGACAGGAACCGTAGACGAACTACGAAAGAAATTAGCAGCCGAATTAAAGAAGTTCAAATCTTGTGAAGACCTGCGGACTGGGAAAACAGCAGCAACAAACAGAAAAATGGCCGAAATTCCCATAGTCATCCACCCAGCAGTAGATGCAAGTTAGGAAATGGAAGATGTAACATATCCGAATCATGATTTGAATTCTCAAATGCAACAGCAAATTCAACAATCGCAGAAACAGAATCAAGAGATTAAAAAAGAGTTGATTCAGCAAAAGCAAGAATCGACGCAGCAATCGCAGCAACAGAGTCAGGAGAATAAACAGATGAATCTAGAGTTATGTTCCAAACTAAACGATAAGTTTTAGCAACAAAATCAACATTTGAATTCCAAATTTGACCAGCAAAATGGAAAGAAAAGCTAAGAGATGAAATTCAAGAAACACTCAAAGGAGAAATGAATGGCGTTCAAACAACGCTAGAAGGTGAAATGAGCGGAATTCTAAAAAGGTGAAATAAATAAAGTTCAAGCAACATTTCAAGAAGAAGTGAAAACTCTCGAGACAAACATTACTGGAAAAGGACAAAATTAAAAGAATTTGAGACCCGGTTGGACAATCGTACCTAGTTTGTCAGAGAGGACACTCAGCAAAGTACTCCCAGAGTATTTTCAGAATTTTTTAGTAACCAGGAAGGAATTTTGAAGCCTCCTGCGTTCGATGGTAAGACAGCATTTGAAAATTTCAAAGTCCAGTTTGAAGCTGCGGTACAACATAATAGATGGGTAGCGGAAGAACAGCTAAATTCTTTGATCCTAGCGCTGAGGGGCAAAGCGAATGATGTATTACAAATGATTCTAAATGCCGAGATGAGTTCCGGAAGAATATTGAAAGAGAAGAGAAACGAAGTTGCCTGTAAGCAACTACGCCACAAACCATACGGCTAGCAATTATATTCAAAAATATATACATATGTAAAGTGTGCGCACAACTCATATGAATTTCATGGCGCCGGTAAAATAATTATAATAATAAGCATATATATGAATAATATGAGCGCAAAACTGAATTTCATGGCGCCGGTCAAAAGATATACATACGTACAAATACGCGTATAAATGTTCAAAGTAGTTTCTTGAGTTACCATTCAGGAATATCAACGTAATAAGTATGCGGCAGAATAATTCATTCAACAGGCATACTACTAGACGTTGATATTAAGATATATTCTTGTGTTACTCCAGTGAGTCAATAGCGCCATAGGAGAACTATGAGCTAGAAATCTCTAGTTGCCGAGTTCATACCCCGGCATTGACTCGGATTTTTTTAATTTATATACCGCCTGTAGTAAAATAACCACTCGGCCCTATGTCATTATAATAAAAAAATGCTTGAATTTGTTATAAACAATGGAGAAAAGGGTGTATTCACATAAAATATCATTATTAATTAAACAATAAATAATCAGTCAATAATTAGTAGAAATTTCCTTTTGGTTTTGAATACCCTTATAATTCTCAACAAGCCTTTGCTTTTAACAGAGAGCAAACTCAAAGTACCACTATAGGTAAAAGCCTCTCTCGGTTCCAAATGCTAAAACGCTCTCGGTTCTAACGAAAAAACTTTTGAACAGTAGAGCAAACTCCAAATACCAACTTCGGTGTACGTCTTTCCGGGTTCTAAACGAACAAGGGAAAGAAATTCCAAACACTGAAAACGGTAAGAGTCTCTCAACGTTCTGCACGAACAACTTTTTGAAGGGAACAGTGACCTACTGAACCCTATACATATAAGCAGCTCCTGTAATCTTTTAGTAAGAGATAAGTGGATTTAATTGCCTTCTCTTACTAAGATATTGCACCCTGGCTGGAGATCGACAAGCAATACCCGCAGTGCGAAATAAGTGGATTTAATCGCCTTTTCGTCACTAATGGTATGCTAAGCCGAAATTCCTCGTGGGCTTACAAGAAATAAGTGGATTTAATCGCTTTTCCTTTCTGCGCCGCATTCTACTGACCGGCATTGCACTTAATAGGAAGTAAGTGGATTTAATCGCCTCTTCCTCATTAAAGCCCATTTTGGTCTGTACACATCGCATATAGCGGGGAATAAGTGACTTCAGTCTTTGTTTCCCCACTATAGCCAGTTCATTTCAGTCGACTGAGAAGTCCGACTGTGGTATAGGGTATTGGATGCGCCAATCACCTATATAGGCAAATACCTCTATACGTAGGTTTAGATATATATATATATAGGTATAAATAAGTAGTCATTCTTAGTTTAAGCATTTGAAAAACTGTAACATAGTTGTTGAATATTACGATATGCGAATATTACCAGCGTTGTTTAATTCCACAAGCGGGCAACAAAACAGTTGTTCGCTATAGAAAACATTTGGTGACCCCGACGTGATCGGTGCATAGTACAGAGTTTCCCCCACCAGTGGTAAGAGCTCTAGTACTCGATCCTTAAGGCGTTAGACTGGGCCGACACAGTCTCTCTATTTTCTTAAATAGTGTTATACGGCGTTGAGCTCGGCCGACAGAGCTCAGGCGTGTGGTTGGGCCAACACAACCATTGGTAAGGCGTTAGACTGGGCCGACACATTCTTTCTATTAACAAATAGTATTTAACGGCGTAGAACTCGGCCGACCGAGTTAAGGCGTAAGGTTGGGCCGACACAACCATCAACACTTATAGCACAGTGAAGTTCTTTGAGAAGGCAAGGAACATGAACACATCTTCTGCTGCAACAACGTCACAGCAACGGCGGATTCGAGCTGAATCCGCTGCAATCGCAGGTCTTAAACGACTTATTCAAAGGATCAATGTCGAGCTAGAGCAAACACAGTCAGTTGCCTACATCGACCAACGATCGAATGCAGTAAACGCTCATTGGGACAACATTTCAAGAATCCATCAATAGATGGTGTCAGAAGATGAGTCTGGCTCCTACTCTCAAGATGAGTTTTTTGAAGTAGAGGATTCCTATAATGACATCCTCACCCAACTAATGGAAAGAAGGACGTCAGGAAGTCCAAACATAGCACAACCAGGTATCGAGACTACTGCTCGACTACCAACAATTAATCTGCCAGTATTCAATGGAGATTATTTACAATGGAGGCAGTTTGCAGAACTCTTCCAGCAACTCATACATCAACAAAGCATAGGCCTTTCGCAGAAGATGTACTACTTAAAGGCAAACGTGACAGGGGAGGCTGCACGTCTGATTCAACAGCTCCCGATAACCGGGGAGAGTTATGAAACCGCCTGGACAATTTTAAAGGACCGCTATGAAAATAAGCGTCTAATCGTCTCAGCGTTCATACAAAAATTCGTGGCTCTACCAGTCCTTAACGCAGTGTCCGCAGGTGGACTAAAAAAAATCCATGATGGATTGAAGGAAGCATTGCTTGGTATTGGCAACCTTGGCATAGAAACATCCAGTTGGGACGCATTAGTATTACACCTGATGCTACAGAAGTTGGATCCAGAAAGCCACCGGTTGTTTGAGCAGTCCTTGACCAATCCCCGTGAAGTACCACAAGTTTCAACATTTCTAGCGTTTTTGGAGAAACGCTTCCAGATGTTAGAAGCTGGTATCTTGGACGGATTGGCAGTGGATGCGTTCATTAATGCTATTCGAGATGAACAGTTGAAGCTTCACTTAAGAACAACATCGAGAGGAAAAACAATGAATCAAGTGTTGGCATCGGCTTTGGAGTATGAAGCAGCTAAAGCCAGTATGTCTTCGAATTTTGTTGGGTTACGCAAGTTGGAAACATAGAACGTCGCACAAATAAAAGCTCTAATTCATGAGAAGTTGCCAAAATCAACCACTGGTCGCTTTCAAAACGAGAGAAGCAGCAGATTCTTCATTAAGGTGTTTTAGATGTCAGAAACCTGAACATTTTATTCGGAATTGCAAGAAAGTGAGCACTGGAAACATGATGAGATAGCCTGTGAATGGTGTCAATAATCCGGAGAGATTACGGTGGATAGATGCACAACATTTGTAGAAGGTGGAGCGATGATGGAGATGTCACTTGATTTGAGAAAGCAAGTACTGAGATGGCGTAATGTGGAAGTTCCGCTCAGCATGACCGGCAATCACAATGGTGGATCATTCAGGAAGTGTTGTACCCCCGAGTACAAACAAAGTAGAAGACCGGAAATCCAAAAATCTTCAGTTGTTTCACGAATCACGGTCCAGAAGATGAAAGATCATTTGACAAGAGAGCAGCTTAGGGAAAAAAAAGAGCAGGACGTTTCAATTGGTCCAATACTTCGATTGATGGAGCAAGGTGAAAGACCGCAGTGGCACGAAATTGCAACAGCAAGTCCGACAGTAAAAAGTTACTGGGCTCTATGGCAGTCAATGAGATTCAAAGATGGACTACTAGTAAGGCAATGGGAATCTGCCGATGGTCGGTATTGCAAATCAAAAGTAGTGTTATCAACGAATGTAGTGAACACAGTTCTTCACGATGCACACAGTGGAACATCAGGCGAACATTTGGGAATTAAGAGGAAAGTAAATGAAGTAAGAAGTCGATTATTTTCGGTCAATTGTCGAAGAGATGTTGAAAACTGGTGCCGAACGTGTGCGAAATGTGCTGCAAGAAGAAAACTGCAACAAAGAGCTAGAGGGAAAACGCATCGATACAATGTCCATAGATCAGTAAAGAACAACGTCGTGAATGGTAACGAAGGAATGAAAACACAGAATCACCTGCGTGCGAACTATGAAAAATTGCGGGAAGAAGACTTCGTTTGGCTATACAATTCCAAGATAAGACAAGGGAAATTACAGAAACCACAGCAAAGTTGGGAAGAAACCTACAAGAGGAACAATGACGCAGTATATCAGATTCAACAAAACCCTAGATGTCAAAAGGAAGTTGTCTGCATCAACAGATTGACATCAGAAGGAGTGCTGAATTTGTTCGGGACGAACAGAATTAAGGTGGGGGTAATGTTACGAAAAGTAGTTAGTAGCTCATATAATAGAATTCAAATCCTAAAATAAATCCCAATGTAAATACTGCATACTAAAAATAAGCACTTTCATGTTGCATACATTTAGGCTTTAAGACTATTAGATTATTTGAAATTTGAAATGTAACCGCCTGCAAGTTTGAATAATTGTGTACTGGTCAAACAAGTAGTCAAACCGGTTTGTTCGGTTTGTAAAAGAACATGATTGAACATGAAGTCTATTTTTAGACGATGACTCATTACATATAAGTATCTTTATATGTAAATAAGGGAATAAGGCTACAATTTTCTGAATATTTCTGTCTACAATATTGGAAGTTTTTGGAAGCTTTTGATTGAGTATAAATATAGGCATTAGGCCGAAGTAAGATTATTAGTTGTTTGGAATTTAACCAGTGCAGTTGTAAAAGTTGTTGTAAAGTGATGAAGCTATAACATAAGAGAATTGTTGTGAAGTACTAGTATCATAAGTACTCTTGTGTACATTTAAAAATCCTTTACGAACTCAAAAGCCTGAATTTCGTAACAATTGGTGTCAGAAGTGGGATTTTGCAAATCGTGTAAACTGTGAGACAATAAATTTTTGCAAATTAGAATAATAAAATATTACAAACCGTTGAACAATAAATATATTAATGGAAAGTGCAGTGTACATCAAATCCTATAGTTCCCAGGAGCTTAAAGAAGAGCTTGGACGGCGAGGTTTAAGTACTGCGGGAAATAAGCAAGAGTTATTTCTCCGATTGCAACAAGTCGTGAAAGGGAAAGACGGAGTTGGTGGAGCGAAAATCGTCCACTTTGGAAGAAAAGGGTGGTGTGCCAAACATAGAGGCGATGTTGCAAGTTCTAATGCAACAAATAAATAGCAAGCAAATAGACCAGAAGAGAGAACAAATGCAGCGGCAAAGTGAACAAAGTGAAGAGTTAAGAAATGATTTGAATTCTCAAATGCAACAGCAAATTCAACAATCGCAGAAACAGAATCAATAGATTAAAAAAGAGTTGATTCAGCAAAAGCAAGAATCGACGCAGCAATCGCAGCAACAGAGTCAGGAGAATAAACAGATGAATCTAGAGTTATGTTCCAAACTAAACGATAAGTTTTAGCAACAAAATCAACATTTGAATTCCAAATTTGACCAGCAAAATGGAAAGAAAAGCTAAGAGATGAAATTCAAGAAACACTCAAAGGAGAAATGAATGGCGTTCAAACAACGCTAGAAGGTGAAATGAGCGGAATTCTAAAAAGGTGAAATAAATAAAGTTCAAGCAACATTTCAAGAAGAAGTGAAAACTCTCGAGACAAACATTACTGGAAAAGGACAAAATTAAAAGAATTTGAGACCCGGTTGGACAATCGTACCCAGTTTGTCAGAGAGGACACTCAGCAAAGTACTCCCAGAGTATTTTCAGAATTTTTTAGTAACCAGGAAGGAATTTTGAAGCCTCCTGCGTTCGATGGTAAGACAGCATTTGAAAATTTCAAAGTCCAGTTTGAAGCTGCGGTACAACATAATAGATGGGTAGCGGAAGAACAGCTAAATTCTTTGATCCTAGCGCTGAGGGGCAAAGCGAATGATGTATTACAAATGATTCTAAATGCCGAGATGAGTTCCGGAATAATATTGAAAGAGAAGTGTGCGCACAACTCATATGAATTTCATGGCGCCGGTAAAATAATTATAATAATAAGCATATATATGAATAATATGAGCGCAAAACTGAATTTCATGGCGCCGGTCAAAAGATATACATACGTACATATACGCGTATAAATGTTCAAAGTAGTTTCTTGAGTTACCATTCAGGAATATCAACGTAATAAGTATGCGGCAGAATAATTCATTCAACAGGCATACTACTAGACGTTGATATTAAGATATATTCTTGTGTTACTCCAGTGAGTCAATAGCGCCATAGGAGAACTATGAGCTAGAAATCTATAGTTGCCGAGTTCATACCCCGGCATTGACTCGGATTTTTTTAATTTATATACCGCCTGTAGTAAAATAACCACTCGGCCCTATGTCATTATAATAAAAAAATGCTTGAATTTGTTATAAACAATGGAGAAAAGGGTGTATTCACATAAAATATCATTATTAATTAAACAATAAATAATCAGTCAATAATTAGTAGAAATTTCCTTTTGGTTTTGAATATCCTTATAATTCTCAACAAGCCTTTGCTTTTAATTAAAGACATAGGGACCGAAAGTTCAGTACAAACAGAGAGCAAACTCAAAGTACCACTATAGGTAAAAGCCTCTCTCGGTTCCAAATGCTAAAACGCTCTCGGTTCTAACGAAAAAACTTTTGAACAGTAGAGCAAACTCCAAATACCAACTTCGGTGTACGTCTTTCCGGGTTCTAAACGAACAAGGGAAAGAAATTCCAAACACTGAAAACGGTAAGAGTCTCTCAACGTTCTGCACGAACAACTTTTTGAAGGGAACAGTGACCTACTGAACCCTATACATATAAGCAGCTCCTGTAATCTTTTAGTAAGAGATAAGTGGATTTAATTGCCTTCTCTTACTAAGATATTGCACCCTGGCTGGAGATCGACAAGCAATACCCGCAGTGCGAAATAAGTGGATTTAATCGCCTTTTCGTCACTAATGGTATGCTAAGCCGAAATTCCTCGTGGGCTTACAAGAAATAAGTGGATTTAATCGCTTTTCCTTTCTGCGCCGCATTCTACTGACCGGCATTGCACTTAATAGGAAGTAAGTGGATTTAATCGCCTCTTCCTCATTAAAGCCCATTTTGGTCTGTTTCCCCACTATAGCCAGTTTATTTCAGTCGACTGAGAAGTCCGACTGTGGTATAGGGTATTGGATGCGCCAATCACCTATATAGGCAAATACCTCTTTACGTAGGTTTAGATATATATATATAGGTATAAATAAGTAGTCATTCTTAGTTTAAGCATTTGAAAAACTGTAACATAGTTGTTGAATATTACGATATGCGAATCAAGCAATTATGCATTACTTTGCATAATACCGCAAATCGCATTATCGGCTGTGGCAACAGCAACAAATGACCCAATTCTGCATTGCTCCATGCACTTTATATATTACACATATTTTATTGTTAATTAATCACTTTAGCATTTTTGATAATATTGACATAAAATGCACTTTATGTCAATTGCACACTTTTATATAACCTACATACGCCCTTTTGTTAAGTTAGCACTTTAAACCTAGTTATTTACAAATTAGACCTCTTTAGCATGTACTTTGATTTAAGTAATTTAAGTATAAAAGAAAGTGATTTTTGTAATAAAAACGAGTTACATTCTACCAGCATACCAGCGTTGTTTAATTCCACAAGCGGGCAACAAAACAGTTGTTCGCTATAGAAAACATTTGGTGACCCCGACGTGATCGGTGCATAGTACAGAGTTTCCCCCACCAGTGGTAAGAGCTCTAGTACTCGATCCTTAAGGCGTTAGACTGGGCCGACACAGTCTCTCTATTTTCTTAAATAGTGTTATACGGCGTTGAGCTCGGCCGACAGAGCTCAGGCGTGTGGTTGGGCCAACACAACCATTGGTAAGGCGTTAGACTGGGCCGACACAGTCTTTCTATTAACAAATAGTATTTAACGGCGTAGAACTCGGCCGACAGAGTTAAGGCGTAAGGTTGGGCCGACACAACCATCAACACTTATAGCACAGTGAAGTTCTTTGAGAAGGCAAGGAACATGAACACATCTTCTGCTGCAACAACGTCACAGCAACGGCGGATTCGAGCTGAATCCGCTGCAATCGCAGGTCTTAAACGACTTATTCAAAGGATCAATGTCGAGCTAGAGCAAACACAGTCAGTTGCCTACATCGACCAACGATCGAATGCAGTAAACGCTCATTGGGACAACATTTCAAGAATCCATCAATAGATGGTGTCAGAAGATGAGTCTGGCTCCTACTCTCAAGATGAGTTTTTTGAAGTAGAGGATTCCTATAATGACATCCTCACCCAGCTAATGGAAAGAAGGACGTCAGGAAGTCCAAACATAGCACAACCAGGTATCGAGACTACTGCTCGACTACCAACAATTAATCTGCCAGTATTCAATGGAGATTATTTACAATGGAGGCAGTTTGCAGAACTCTTCCAGCAACTCATACATCAACAAAGCATAGGCCTTTCGCAGAAGATGTACTACTTAAAGGCAAACGTGACAGGGGAGGCTGCACGTCTGATTCAACAGCTCCCGATAACCGGGGAGAGTTATGAAACCGCCTGGACAATTTTAAAGGACCGCTATGAAAATAAGCGTCTAATCGTCTCAGCGTTCATACAAAAATTCGTGGCTCTACCAGTCCTTAACGCAGTGTCCGCAGGTGGACTAAAAAAAATCCATGATGGATTGAAGGAAGCATTGCTTGGTATTGGCAACCTTGGCATAGAAACATCCAGTTCGGACGCATTAGTATTACACCTGATGCTACAGAAGTTGGATCCAGAAAGCCACCGGTTGTTTGAGCAGTCCTTGACCAATCCCCGTGAAGTACCACAAGTTTCAACATTTCTAGCGTTTTTGGAGAAACGCTTCCAGATGTTAGAAGCCCTTGGTGATAGAAGGGAATGACCTTTCCAAAGATTAAACAACAAGTCAAATTGTTTAATCACAACAGAAAATGAAAGGACATGCCACTTATGCAAAGACGCCTCTCACATGTTAGCGAAATGTAAGAGGTTCCTACAAATGTCTCCACAAGAACGAAATTTTAAGGTACGAGACCTAAAGCTCTGCCTTAATTGCTTAAAGTCCGGTCACGCATACCGCGACTGCAAATCTGGAACATGTTTAAGGTGCCAACAGAAACACAATATTCTGTTGCACTTTGGTGCTCAGAAAGAGAATTATAAGCCCATTCCCTCCAAAGATCTTCAGCGTGCATCAACCAATGCTGCATTTCATGAAAGGGAAGAGACATCCTGCGGTTTTCTAACAACAGCAAGGATCAACATTTTAGATAGTCAGAGAAACACAGTAGAGGCAACAGCAATACTTGACTCTGGCTCTCAGCTTTCATTTATCTCTGAGAATCTATATAGAAAATTGGGTCTTAAAGGGATGACCCAGCAACTCAAAATAGATGGAATAGGATCATCAAAATCCAAATCACATTCAAGAACGACACTCGAAATACAGTCTAAAAATACAAATTTCAGAGCAAAAGTTGAGGTTTTTATACTGCCAAAAATAACGTCTGAACAGCCAAGACAAGACGTCAACATCATTGGGTGGAAGGTTCCAGCAAACTTACATTTAGCTGACCCTCACTTCAACAAATCTAAAAAAATTGACATTTTGCTTGGCGCGGAATTATACTCTGAACTGATGTGCGTTGGACAAGTGAAAATGGGGAAAACCTACCTACGCTTCAAAATACCACATTGGGATGGGTAGTGTTAGGTAAACTATCGAAGAATGTCACCGCTAAAAACGCATTCTGTGGCATATCTACAAATGAACTACACGACCAACTAGAGAGATTTTGGAAAATTGAAGAAGATGCGGCGACACTGAAGAAAAAACTCAGCGCGGTAGAACAGAAATGTGAAGAACATTATCATAAAAACACGGTAAGAGGAATAGACGGCCGATTTACTGTCGAACTGCCATTTTCGCAATCCCCAAGCGTTTTAGGGGAATCGAAGGAAACAGCGATGCGCCGTTTTTTCGCCATCGAAAGGAAATTGGAAAAAAATCCTCAACTAAAGACCCAATACAGGGCTTTTATGCAAGAATACATCGAACTGGGACACATGAAGGAAATCAAGCCAAGTGATATCCCCTCAAATCACTACTTCCTTCCTCATCATTGTGTACAAAAACCAGAAAGTACCACAACTAAGCTTCGAGTTGTATTTGACGCTGCATGTAAAACATCAAATGGAGTCGCATTAAACGATGTTTTGATGGTGGGTCCAACAATTCAGAGTGAACTCTTTGGCTTGCTGCTCCGATTTCGGTCTTATAAGTATGTCTTTACCGCTGACATAGCCAAAATGTATCGACAAATTCTCATGAGCGAAAGGGACAGAATGTTCCAGCTTATCATCTGGAGGGATGACGCACAAAGGCCGTTGAAAATATACCAACTCTGCACTGTCACTTACGGCACATCCTCGGCCTCCTACTTAGCAACAAAAAGTTTGCAGCATTTGGCAGATTTGGAAGAACGACATTACCCAGAGGGCGCAAGAATTGCCAAATCCGATTTCTACGTTGATGATGTTATGACGGGCCATGATGACTTCGCAAAGGCTCTTACTATGCGAAAGGAACTCGAAGCTTTGCTTAAAGGAGGAGGATTGGAATTAAGAAAGTGGTGCTCAAATCATCCTCAGCTGTTACAGGGAATACCAGCGAGTCACATCGAAATCAAGGTCGACATTGGAGGGAAGGAGAATGAGCACGTCAAAACCCTTGGCATGATATGGTACCCCCTAAAGGACTATTTCGCGATAAAAACAAGTTTATCTGAAAACAAGCATACAACCAAACGATCTATCCTATCAGACACGGCACGTTTATATGATCCACTTGGGTTAATAAACCCAGTAATAACTACAGCAAAAATTATGCTACAAGAACTCTGGATGCTCAAACTAGACTGGGATGCTGCTGTACCACAAGAATTACATACCAGGTGGCAAAACTTTCGTCAACAACTGTCGGCGCTGAATTCTCTCACAACATCCACGGCATGTACTCTCTTCAAGCAAGGCAAGGGTGATCGAGATTCATGGTTTTTCAGATGCAAGTGAAAAGGCATATGGCGCCGCGATCTACATAAGATGTATAGATACCAATTCCGGAATTTCGGTGAACCTTTTATGTGCAAAGTCTCGAGTAGCACCGCTTAAGAAGCTATCACTGCCTCGACTCGAACTCTCGGCTGCAGTTCTATTAGCAGAATTGGTCAGCAACGTAAAAGGATATTTAAATATCGATATAAATAGAACGGTCTATTGGACGGACTCAATGATCACATTAGCATGGATAAGAAAGGAGTCATCTTCATTTAAGACATTCGTTTCAAATCGTGTGGCAGAAATTCAAAGGCTGTCGCAAATCAAAGACTGGAGACATGTACCAACTAGGTACAATCCAGCTGACAAGGTTTCCAGAGGCATGAGGCCTGACGCACTGCTTACATCGACTCAATGGTTCAAGGGGCCAGGATTTCTACGAGAGCCAGAATACGAATGGCCCTCAGAACCTATTATTCCAACATCTGATCACAGGGAAGAAAAGGAGGTTAAAATAGTTTTGACCTGCTGTAAAAGGAAGGAATCATTGATTGACTCTATAGACCACAGAGGGTCATTCATAAGACTAAGACAAATCATTGCATACATTCGGAGATTCTGCCAGAACGCAAGGAGATATAAAAGAATATGTGGGCAGGCACTGGAAGCAAAAGAGGAACACGAAGCTGAGATTTTCATACTGAGGAAAATTCAGGCGGAATACTTCTCAGAAGACATGGCAAAATTAAAGAAAACAAGTTGTGTCTCACCCAGCAGCAAGCTGAGTTCCTTGGTACCATTTGTTGATGATCAAGGACTAATTCGTGTTGGCGGGAGGCTACAAGCAACAAGCATTCCATTTGATGCCAAACACCTAATAGTGTTACCACACGAAAGTCCCATTGTCAAATTGTTAGCACGATATCTCCATGAGAAACATCTGCATGCGGGTCAACAAGCACTGGTAGCGATAACCAGGCAGCGATTTTGGCCATTACGAATGAAGGCGCTTGCTCAACATACCGTTCACAATTGCTTAAGATGCGCGAGAACTAAACCACACTCAATTCAACAATTAATGGGGAATCTTCCCCCGGAAAGAGTACAGCCAAGCCGACCATTCGTAAACGTAGAAGTTCATTACAAGCTAAAAGGAAAAAGACCGACCAAGGCGTACATCGCTATATTTATTTGTTTTGCAACCAAGGCAATTCACATGGAGATCGTATCCGATCTAACAACAGCTGCGTTCTTGGGTGCCCTGAAGCGTTTCATTGCAAGAAGAGGACGACCATCGAAAATATTTGCTGACAATGCAACCAACCAACCAGGGGCTCGTAACGAACTTCAAGAGCTTCACAAGTTCTTCTATAACGACGAAGCACAAGAAGATATTAAAAAAAGCTGCTCAGAAGAACAGATTCAATGGTGCTTCATTCCACCAAGATCACCTCATTTTGGAGGATTATGGGAAGCTGCAGTGAAATCGGCGAAGTATCATCTAAAAAGAATAACACTAGGGGCTTCACTCACCCATGAAGAACTTCATACCCTAGTAACAGAGTTACATTCAACCAGCATACCAGCGTTGTTTAATTCCACAAGCGGGCAACAAAACAGTTGTTCGCTATAGAAAACATTTGGTGACCCCGACGTGAAGGAATTTTAAATTCCAGACCACTTACAAGCTTGTCGACTAATCCCAACGATCCGCAAGCACTGACACCAGGACATTTTTTGATTGGCGAGCCTCTCACACAAGGGAAATGCCAACCACTCTTACCAAAAGATGGGAATTAGTTAAACTACTGCAAAATCAATTTTGGAAGCGCTGGACAAAGGAATATTTACATGAGCTACAAACCCGAACAAAATGGCATCAGGAGAACAAGACTATACATCCAGGGACTATAGTGTTACTAATGGAAGACAACATACCTCCCTTGAAGTGGCCATTAGGAAGAATAGTTAAGGAACACAAGGGGGCTGATGGACTGACCAGAGTTGTGGAAGTGAGGACCGCAAAGGGCACTTTCAGACGAGCTGTTGACAAGGTGTGTCCCTTACCCATAGAAGACAAATCGCCCCAAATCAGCTCCCCTACCCAAATCGATAGTAAAGTAGTCCTTAGTGAAGAGATAAAAAATGCACCACCTCCGCTTGCAAAGTTACCGCAGCAGGCAAAAGCACTAAGTACATCACATCTGAAAATCCGACATCCAGCACCTCAACGGCCATCAAGGAAACGAAAAATCTTGCCCATAAACTCCAACTGGCTACAGAATCCTGAGGCGATGAGGCGTACCAAGATCAGCAAAGAACAAACATCAGAAAACCGTAATAACACCCACCCCAAGGGTGTTAACTTGAAATTCATGAAATTTAATCTCATACTGTCATTATGTACGGTTTTAGTATGTCAGACCTTTGCTCTATCACCAGTGGAGATCATCCCTTTTAACAAACCCCCCGGGATATACTTTGAAAACATTGGTCAAGCTGAACTAGCCACTGACTCTTGGAGCATAGGCATATACTACGATCTAACAACCTATCGACAGGAAGCGTCCAGCTAGTAGAACAACTGAAACGACACAAGGGTATATGCAATACGATGACCGAGTGCAGCAAGTATTATACCACCATAGCCGATCAATTTCAACAACAAATGAACACAATAAAAGACGTTAATGATCTGTTAATAAAGACTCATGGATACCCTAACAGAACCCGTATGAGACGTTCTCCATTCGAATTTATTGGGACAATAGCCAACAAGGCATTTGGCATAATTGACCAGGAATATGCTGATGTAATGGAAAGAACAATCAAAGAATCCAGAGCAAACGAGCAATATTTGCTTCAACTAATAAAGAATCAAACATCGATATTGGATTCAACTGAAAACATTATGCGAAAGGATAGCGAATTTACCAACAAGCAGTTCCATATCATCGATAACCTTTTGGATGAGATCAACAACAGAATCCTTGGCACCAACAGAATTGTTGCTGAGCAAAATGTTCTCGAAAAATTTAATGCTCTGTCAATCTATACTTCATTGATCATGTCCAGATATCAAAGAACTCAATCTATAATCCTCGACGTGCTAACAGATTGTCGTAATGGGAAGATTAACCCTCTTTTAGTAACACCAGACCAATTAAAGACAGAACTGAATAACATTCGGGACAACCTCCCGATAACACTACGAATACCAGGAGACTCTGATCACTTAAACCTACTACAGCTCTACAGCTTAATGACAGCACAGTCCCGAGTAACAGAGAGCAGCGTAATTTTTCTGTTAAAACTACCATTACTAAGCAAGGAACCATTTGATATCTTCTTGGTGCCAGTACCAATCAAGCATAACAAAGAATTTGGGAAACACATATGCAGACAAAGACACGCCATTTATCACAAGGACGCTGGCCCCAAGCAATGCGAAATTCAACTATTCAACCGAGTTGACTCGATTGAGAAAAGCTGCGTACTTGACTCAAGAAAGGAAAATCGATTCTGGATACCGCTATATGACTCCAACGCGTGGATTTATGTATTAGATCAAAGCTACACTCTTAATGTGGTATGTGGCACAACAACCTTTCAAATAACAATAGCCGAAGGAGGAGTTTTAAAATTTCGGCAGAATTGTGTGATCAAGCATGACACACTAACTATAAGTGCTCATAACCAGTACAGTAGCAGAATAAATCAATCTTTTATTCCTTCCCTAAATATGAGCGAAAACGTCATTAACACTCATATCCAGCAACAAGAAGAAACGATTAAGCCACACATATTAATTGCCCAAAATAATTCACACGCAATAACAAATTTGCAGTCGGCAATACATCAACTGAAGGAACAACAAGAACTTCCGAGGAAATTTGATGCCAGAGACATTCATCATTTTGCAGTTAGCTACGTCACGGTAGCCATAGTAGCGGCGATCGTAATAATGTTTGCCATACAACGACGTAGTAAAAGGTCTACAACTAAACCTGAGCCAGCAAAAAGAGTCCAGTTTCAACTCAGTGGACAACAACCGGACAATTAATGTTGAATGCTTCAACGGGGGGAGTATGTTGAATATTACGATATGCGAATCAAGCAATTATGCATTACTTTGCATAATACCGCAAATCGCATTATCGGCTGTGGCAACAGCAACAAATGACCCAATTCTGCATTGCTCCATGCACTTTATATATTACACATATTTTATTGTTAATTAATCACTTTAGCATTTTTGATAATATTAACATACAAATGCACTTTATGTCAATTGCACACTTTAATATAACCTACATACGCCCTTTTGTTAAGTTAGCACTTTAAACCTAGTTATTTACAAATTAGACCTCTTTAGCATGTACTTTGATTTAAGTAATTTAAGTATAAAAGAAAGTGATTTTTGTAATAAAAACGAGTTATATTCAACCAGCATACCAGCGTTGTTTAATTCCACAAGCGGGCAACAAAACAGTTGTTCGCTATAGAAAACAATAGTATTAAATCTCAAGAAGAGAGCAGCCCCCCCCCCCCCCGCAAAACCAAGAAAATATAATTATACACTTAATATAAGCAGACGACACGAATGGTCGCATCACCAGAAAATTAAAACCAACGTTAATATAAGTAAACGACAAGAACAGTCGTACCACAAGAAAAATTAGTAGAATTAGTAGAATTAGTCGCAGCAGAAAAAAAATTATCTGCGAAAGAGACATATACCGGGCCAACTACCAAAAAGAAATTTTGCTGAGATTGGTGAAAGCGTCACCACTGACATAGTCTAGGCACCAACCGGGGAGTGTGCAAATTCAGACCCGAGCAACAAACCTCCTTTTTGGCAATAGCAACCACTGGAGTGAGTGCATCTGGGGTGTACTCTATAAGAAAGGAAGAACTGATCAGCGAACTGGAACGTCGTGGCATAGACCAGACAGGAACCGTAGACGAACTACGAAAGAAATTAGCAGCCGAATTAAAGAAGTTCAAATCTTGTGAAGACCTGCGGACTGGGAAAACAGCAGCAACAAACAGAAAAATGGCCGAAATTCCCATAGTCATCCACCCAGCAGTAGATGCAAGTTAGGAAATGGAAGATGTAACATATCCGAATCATGCCAGTAATGTCACATACCCAATCGTGGCCAACGATGTAACATATCCATATTATTTACTGATCGCCAGTGATGTGCCGTATCCACATCAAATACCGAATAGCAGCGATGTAACATATCCCTGTTATTTACCGATCGCCAGTGATGTGCCGTATCCACATCAAATACCGAATAGCAGCGATGTAACATATCCCTATTATTTACCGAATACCAGAGATGTGACATATCCACATCATAAACCGACTAGACCAGCTGTCCGATCCATACGACCAGTTGAACAAACAGCCCAAGCAGACATTCCAAACTGGCGATCACCCGTCGTCCAAATGGTCAACAAACCAGTTGAAGCCAGACGTCCAGCAGAATCACCAGAGAATTGTCTCCAATCTCACTTCCCATTAGAACCAGTCAAACCGACAAAAATGACAAGTTGTAGGACGTGTGGACAGCTTGGACACACCCACCGTACCTGCCTGAGCTGAACAATCGACTCTTAGGTCGGACCGCCCAACGACACAACGTAGAATCAGCTTTGGGAATACCGCATATTTTAAAACCGTCACCGCATCTTATTTTCAAATCGCCAAGACAGATACCGCTGTCGAATAAACCGTCACGGCATCTTATTTTTAAATCGCCAAGACAGTTACCGCTGTCATATAAACTATCACAACAGCTGACCACTACCCTACAGAAGTCGATGTCTTTAAATCAACCGACTCCGAAGGTTATTCACGTTCGAGAAAGAACTACCGCTCCGAAAACCAATACCAGAAATAAAATTCCAAGGACAGTACCGGCACCGACCACACTGCTCAACATCGAGGACGACTATCGATTCATAAGTCGCTACCGCTCTGATGATGACCAGCGTTACCGCCCTGTCTACCAAAACATTATTAGATTATTAGATTATGATTAGATTACAATAACCGAAAAAAAACATTCATGAAAAAAAATATATATAATGGGTGTTTTTTTAGGAGGTTTGTTTTTCCGATAGATGTCGTTTTATTTTATGACAGTTGTTTTGACAGCTCAAAGTGGCATTTCTACTCAGTATTGTTTGGCAAATCATTATGAAAAAAAAAAAAAAAAAAAAATGACATTTGTGAAAAATAGTCGTGGTAGCCATATGCCAGAAATTGTGTTTAAATGTTAAATGCCAAAAAATTATCTACCAAATAAAAAAAAATTTTGGTCATTTCATAATTTTATATGTGTTTTATTAAAAAAAAAAATCGGCAACCTCTTAAAAAAACACCCGTTAACGTGTTTTTTTAAGAGGTTGCCGATTTTTTTTTTGAATAAAACACATATAAAATTATATATATATAATATATATAAAAATTCTGGCATATGGCTACCACGACTATTTTTCACAAATGTCATTTTTTTTTTTTTTTTTTTTTTTTTTTTTTTCATAATGATTTGCCAAACAATACTGAGTAGAAATGCCACTTTGAGCTGTCAAAACAACTGTCATAAAATAAAACGACATCTATCGGAAAAACAAACCTCCCAAAAAAACACCCTTTATAAGAACCAAAAAAAAAACATTCAAATAAATATATATAAAAATAACCGAAAAAATAAAAACATGAAAAAAATAGATATAAATAAGAAAAAAAAACAACCCATAAAAAAAAAATGTTCATCTAAATTCTCTCGCAGAAATCGCAGAAATTGATATGGGAGCCCCTCGATCCTGGGTCATTTTTTTTTATTTTTTATTGTAGGAGATAATCATCGAAAGAGACCGAGACATCAGATGTCAAATTTGAAAATGCCCAGATCATTTTATTCTGAGCACTTAGAGCATGCTCATACTCTGAGCAAATAAGAAACACGAACATTTATCTTGAGAACTCTTTGACTGCTCTGAACTAATTTATGAAAACGCCAAATGACAAAATATTGTGAAAACTTGTTGTTCTATCTGTAAGTTGATCTCGACAACAAAAAACCTCATCAATAAAAATACAATTCAGTAAATAAGTAAGTTGAATTAAGCATAAAACATTTATGTCTCGTTTCATTTGCTGGGTTCATTTGTGCGTGAGCTAAGATTTCTCTCTCTCTCTCCACCACCAAAACCAAGCAGCGCAGCCGACTGCGCAGCACACACCGCACACAGTCATTAAAGCACGACGATATCTCATGATATTTAAAAAATGTATAAGGGCCTTGCGGCCGAGCCCGGTGCCCGATCACTACCAAATTTTAGAAAAAGTATTGTTTATTAAGTATACACATGTGTGTAAAATTTGAAAAAAATCGGGTATTTTTTTTTTAAATTTGTATGGGAGCCCCACGAACCCGGGGCCCGATCACTTCCAAATTTTAAAAGAAAGTATAGTATAGAAAGTCACCGCAAATACACATGTGTACAAAATTTCAGGGAAATCTGACTTTAGAAAGTGCGTTAAAAATTGATAATTAAAAAAAAATTGTATGGGAGCCCCCAGACCCCAGGGCCCGATCGCTTCAAAAATTTTACAAAAAGTTTTGTACATCGGAGATACACATGCGTATAAAATTTAAAGAAAATCGGGAAGTTTTTTCATAAAATTTGTATGGGTGCCCCCCGACCCAGGGGCCCGATCACTTCCAAATTTACAGAAAGTGTTGTCCATCAAAGATACACATGCGTATAAAATTTGAAGACAATCGGGTAAATTTTTTAAAAATTTTGTATGGGAGCCCCCCGACCCCGAGGTCCGAGGGGCCTCAAATTTTAATAGGAAGTATTGTCACCGGAAATATACATGTGTGCAAAATTTCAATAAAATCGGGCAATGGGAAGTGGGTTAAAAATTGATCAGAATATCTGACCAGCCAGCCAGCCAGCCACGTGCACGCGAGGTTAATATAGAGAATTTAATAAAAATGAATACCGAAAAAATACATGAAAAAATATATATAAATATATAAGAAAAAAATATACATGAAATACCTGGATAGAAAAGAAAAAAACAAACCTAGCCGTAAGCATATAATCAAAGATAGATTCTTTATTTTTGTAACTCGGGCCGGTCACTGGCACGAGAAATAAAGGTAATCCCATAAAAAAGAGTTACCACACCGACCGAGCAAATTAGATTATAAATCATATATATATTATAAGACCAGAAAACACAAAAATACAATTAGAATTAGTTATACTAGAGAAAATTTTTTATATATAAAAATCATATATATATATATATATATATATATATATATATATATATATATATATATATATATATATATATATATATATATTCAACGAAAATACCATTGGAATTAGTTATACTAGAGGAAAAAAA
Source organism: Nephrocerus scutellatus (assembly GCA_947095585.1). Taxonomy (NCBI): domain Eukaryota; kingdom Metazoa; phylum Arthropoda; class Insecta; order Diptera; family Pipunculidae; genus Nephrocerus; species Nephrocerus scutellatus. The sequence continues at coordinate 80,103,295 of OX352762.1, forward strand.
AACTTGTATGTATCAACTATGTATATATGTTAATATAGTTATCATTAGTTAGACCGCCCTAGTATTTTCGTTTCTTCCGAAGTAGAAAGGGAATGTCACGAAGTTTCCTGTCAGCAACACGCCACAAACCATACGGCTAGCAATTATATTCAAAAATATATACATATGTAATGTGTGCGCACAACTCATATGAATTTCATGGCGCCGGTAAAATAATTATAATAATAAGCATATATATGTATAATATGAGCGCAAAACTGTATTTCATGGCGCCGGTCAAAAGATATACATACGTACATACACGCGCATAAATTTTCAAAGTAGTTTCTTGAGTAACCATTCAGGAATATCTAGTAAGTATGCGGCAGAATAATTCATTTAACAGGCATACTACTAGACGTTGATATTAAGATATATTCTTGACTTACTCCAGTGAGTCAATAGCGCCATAGGATTCCCTACGGGTTGTTGCGCCGGTACATCCAGCATATCGTTTCCGACGTTTTTCTCTGCTTCCGTCATTCGTACGTAGTAACATCGCTATGTGGATTCCCTACGGGTTGTTACGCCGGTACATCCAGCATATCGCTGTCGACGTCTTACTCTGCTTCCGTCATTCGTACGTCGTAACATCGCTGTGTGGATTCCTTACGGGTTGTTACGCCGGTACATCCAGCATATCGCTGCTGACGTTTTTCTTTGCTTCCGTCATTCGTACGACGTAACATCGCTGTGTGGATTCTCTACGGGTTGTTACGCCGGTACATCAGCATATCGCTGCCGACGTTTTTCTCTGCTTCCGCCATTCGTACGACGTAACATCGCTGTGTGGATTCCCTACGGGTTGTTACGCCGGTACATCCAGCATATCGCTGTCGACGTCTTACTCTGCTTCCGTCATTCGTACGACGTAACATCGCAGTGTGGATTCCCTACGGGTTGTTACGCCGGTACATCCAGCATATCGCTGCCGACGTTTTCCTCTGCTTTCGTCATTCGTACGACACAACTTCGCTGTGTGGATTCCCTACGGGTTGTTGCGCCGGCACATCCAGCATATCGCTGCTGATGGTTTTCTCTGCTTCCGTCATTCGTACTACGTAACTTCGCTGTGTGGATTTTCTATGGGTTGTTGCACCGGTACATCCAGCATATCGCTGTCGACGTCTTACTCTGCTTCCGTCATTCGTACGGCGTAACATCGTAGTGTGGATTCCCCACGGGTTGTTACTAGGAATAATAGGAAGTATTGTCACCGGAAATATACATGTGTGCAAAATTTCAATAAAATCGGGCAATGGGAAGTGGGTTAAAAATTGATCAGAATATCTGACCAGCCAGCCAGCCAGCCACGTGCACGCGAGGTTAATATAGAGAATTTAATAAAAATGAATACCGAAAAAATACATGAAAAAATATATATAAATATATAAGAAAAAAATATACATGAAATACCTGGATAGAAAAGAAAAAAACAAACCTAGCCGTAAGCATATAATCAAAGATAGATTCTTTATTTTTGTAACTCGGGCCGGTCACTGGCACGAGAAATAAAGGTAATCCCATAAAAAAGAGTTACCACACCGACCGAGCAAATTAGATTATAAATCATATATATATTATAAGACCAGAAAACACAAAAATACAATTAGAATTAGTTATACTAGAGAAAATTTTTTATATATAAAAATCATATATATATATATATATATATTCAACGAAAATACCATTGGAATTAGTTATACTAGAGGAAAAAAAAACTTGTATGTATCAACTATGTATATATGTTAATATAGTTATCATTAGTTAGACCCCCCTAGTATTTTCGTTTCTTCCGAAGTAGAAAGGGAATGTCACGAAGTTTCCTGTCAGCAACTACGCCACAAACCATACGGCTAGCAATTATATTCAAAAATATATACATATGTAATGTGTGCGCACAACTCATATGAATTTCATGGCGCCGGTAAAATAATTATAATAATAAGCATATATATGTATAATATGAGCGCAAAACTGTATTTCATGGCGCCGGTCAAAAGATATACATACGTACATACACGCGCATAAATTTTTAAAGTAGTTTCTTGAGTAACCATTCAGGAATATCTAGTAAGTATGCGGCAGAATAATTCATTTAACAGGCATACTACTAGACGTTGATATTAAGATATATTCTTGACTTACTCCAGTGAGTCAATAGCGCCATAGGATTCCCTACGGGTTGTTGCGCCGGTACATCCAGCATATCGTTTCCGACGTTTTTCTCTGCTTCCGTCATTCGTACGTAGTAACATCGCTATGTGGATTCCCTACGGGTTGTTACGCCGGTACATCCAGCATATCGCTGTCGACGTCTTACTCTGCTTCCGTCATTCGTACGTCGTAACATCGCTGTGTGGATTCCTTACGGGTTGTTACGCCGGTACATCCAGCATATCGCTGCTGACGTTTTTCTTTGCTTCCGTCATTCGTACGACGTAACATCGCTGTGTGGATTCTCTACGGGTTGTTACGCCGGTACATCAGCATATCGCTGCCGACGTTTTTCTCTGCTTCCGCCATTCGTACGACGTAACATCGCTGTGTGGATTCCCTACGGGTTGTTACGCCGGTACATCCAGCATATCGCTGTCGACGTCTTACTCTGATTCCGTCATTCGTACGACGTAACATCGCAGTGTGGATTCCCTACGGGTTGTTACGCCGGTACATCCAGCATATCGCTGCCGACGTTTTCCTCTGCTTTCGTCATTCGTACGACACAACTTCGCTGTGTGGATTCCCTACGGGTTGTTGCGCCGGCACATCCAGCATATCGCTGCCGACGTTTTCCTCTGCTTTCGTCATTCGTACGACACAACTTCGCTGTGTGGATTCCCTACGGGTTGTTACGCCGGTACATCCAGCATATCGCTACCAACGTTTTCCTCTGCTTCCGACATTCGTACGATGTAACTTCGCTGTGTGGATTTTCTATGGGTTGTTGCACCGGTACATCCAGCATATCGCCGCCGACATCTTTCTTTGCTTCCGTCATTTGTACGACGTAACTTCGCTGTGTGGATTCCCTACGGGTTGTTACGCCGGTACATCCAGCATATCGCTGCCGACGTTTTCCTCTGCTTCCGTCATTCGTGCGACGCAACTTCGCTGTGTGGATTCCCTACGGATTGTTGCGTCGGTACCTCCAGCATTATCGCTGCTGGTGACTTTCGCTGCATTCACTACTGTCCTCACGTCAAGGCATTACTCACGTCAGTTCATCAAAGCTCTCGTCTTACTCCGGTCACTTCGTCAAGGCATTACTCACGTCAGTTCATCAAAGCTCTCGCATTACTCACGTCACTCACGTCAAGACTCGACGCTACTCACGACACTTCGTCAAGGCTCGTTGTCACTCACGTCACTTCGTCAAGGATACATCAAGGCCCTCGTCGTCACTCACATCAAGGCTCGTCGCTACTCACGGCACGTAAAAAAGGAAAGGCCAAGATGGTCAAGACTGGGTGGCTGTATGTTCTCTCAAAAAGGAGCTACAAAATTATATGGCAGAATTCAGGCTAGATACTACCGGCGGAGTAGATGAATTAAGGAAGCGCTTTTCAAAGTACATCTCCGGCCGAGACGTATCGTCAGGCGACGAAATTCGTCTGGGCGAGCTAGAGGCCAAACATCGACGCGGCACATCACCGTTACCCCCCGCGCTCCAAACACCGGATGACCCACAAGGGGGACTGAAGACTTTGACGCGGCGGCCCCGGCATCGCAGGACACAGCCCCGCCTCACAATGTCAAGGAAGTCCCCACAACGCTATACCCAGTGGTTATAGACACGGTGCGGAAGTGGTCGGTGAAGTATGACGGTGGGAAAGACCCTATCGCTTTTGTCGAACGGTTGGAGGAACTGGCCGATACCTGCTCCCTTGACAAGGATCTCCTGGCAAAAACCATGCCGGAATTACTACGAGACCGAGCTCTGTTGTGGTTCCGAAATAATAATCAGCGGTGGTCGAACTGGGATGCATTTAAGAAGGACTTTCTGAGGTTCTTCTTGCCAGCCAGATAAATGGAGCAACTGGACGTTAAGATCCGACAGCGCCATCAGAGAGCTGGAGAGCCCTTTAAGGACTATGTCATAACTGTTTATGAAAGTTGATTTTACCAATCAAATGTTTGCTGAATGACTTGTCCAAGCGAATGCACAAGGGCAAGGATAAAAATGTTTGTGAAAGGTGAATTTACCAATCAAAATGTTGTAATTGTTATCAAGGCGATGACACCAAGATAACGTATAGGGTTAACACAAGCACTTGAACTTGGTTAGCTGGCGAATGGAAAGAAGTAAACACTCCAATGGCTTGAATAATTCTCTCGTCTTTTATTAAAAATATTGCTTCTTAAATACTAAATTTTTGCTGATTCTTATAATATTATTTCGTTTACATTGCTAAATGGCAATACTAATTATTGCTGATTTTTATAATATTATTTTGCTTAATTTGCTAAATGTGCATTGCAAGCTAATTTCATTTTTTTTTGGTTTTTCTTTTGCTGTAGTTCGTTGCACATGCGATCAATTTCGCAATGTGCAATGACCTACAGCGGAAATAAATCACATAACGAATTATGTAGTGTGACATACATGAATTTTGACTGCAGCAACTGAAAGCTGTCGATGGGCAATTAGAATGTAATGCAAGCATATGTACACACGTACGTACATATGAAAGAAATTCTCTGTGAAGGTTTGAACATGCAGCCCGGCGTTGAGCTGTGCTCAACTAAAACCTAATGTACTGACATGACATATTTCAATTGCTACAGTCTTTTTTATTAACATATTATTTTTTTTTGTTTTAGAATGTTATTCATTCTTTTCTAAGTTATTGAGCCCCTTTTTTATTTGTTATAATCGCTGGCTGATAAAACAGCTCAGCCAGAACATATGCTTACTATAGACAATGAATAATTGGACAAAGTATATGACTGAGAGTATGTAACATTTAAATTGTTATGTAATCCTATTAATTCTAGGTTATTTCTCGTCACCGTAAGAATTTAAGTGACTGTCACCACAAAGTCTGCCGGTGTCTCGGGTTGACGGGGTGTTGGACAGGGGGGTGGCTGGTTTCGCTCCATCTTTCGATATTGTGTTCGTTTGTAGGTAAGTGCTATGATGATTCCAAGTGCCAGAATAAGAGCGGCATAGGCAACAGTTGAATGATGATATTTGATGTGTTGGAGTTGTAATGGCAAATCTGTCAATACCTGATAGTGCAGCTTGCTCTGGATGTCTGATATGTTTTGAAGATGATCAGTGTAGTTCTTGATGTGGAAGTTTTCAAAAAGTGATTGCATTTCAACTGGATACACGATATCACTAATGTTTGCAGTGGCTGTGTATGAGGACTGAAGTGAAGAGGAATATGTTTGATGACCTTAGATAACGATCGACTTATGCTTGTGCGTGCAATCTTGATTTATTTTTAGGAGTCCGGAGCCCTTCAAAGTAAGTTGGGAATGTTCGTGTCCGCATACGGCGTTTATTCGAGTGGGATTCTGCATTGTGTACAGCCATTGGTTATTGTGTTCCAACTGTGTAAGTGACGTGTTATTCATGGTGGGCGCAACATTGCAATTAGTGCGGCTGTTGTTATTGAGAAGTGAGATTTCACACAGGCACCTGTCCGCGTCTGCGTTTAATTTATATTGTATGTTTGGGCACAAGAAATCATCTTCCTTAATTGTTATCCATGATTTCCACTGAATTTCCGTCAATACAAAATATTGATCTCTGTGAACATTAACAGCTATAAAGTCACTGCATGGTCGAATCGCAACCATTATGTTGTTTATTGGCGTTGGAATTGGATGTTGTTTGAAGAGTTCGAAAGTCTCTGGATCACATAAAGGGATGGTTATGTGAAAGATGCCATGGTCGTTGGTCACTCCACTTTTTAAGTTCATTATCTTGTAAAGTTGTGGGAGATTGTCTTGGCTGACCGGCAACCGTAGGGATGTTGAAAGGTGATTTCTTACTTGTACTAGTTCTGATTGAAGTTGTAATGGTGATAACAACATTGGGCTGATTTTTCCGTGGTGCGAGTCGGATAATGCTGCAACTATTGTAGTTTGAATTCGATGTAGTCTTGCGGATATCATGGAGAGTTGAACTGATAGTGACAAACAAATTTGAACTAAATTTGTTTGGTGACTTTCCCTTTTATCCTCGTGTAGCCATGATAAGATTTCCGTTAATTGTGCATATAGGTTGTTGAATTTTTCCTTTATCTTGCGTTCATCTTGTTTGAATACATTGAGCGTAGCATCAATAATTGATGTTTGATTCTTGAGGAGCTGTTTAAGGTTGCCTTCATTGTCTTGGATTGAGTTGATTGTGTTCGACATTTGTTCTGCGTAATTCGAATCTAAGACACCGCACAGCGAATTAGCGATGTTGCCGACAAAGTTTACAGCGCCACGTTTAAATCTGTTGCCTTCAAGTAGAATGTTTTCATCATTCAAGTCTGCTAATCCGAATTCAAGGGTCCGTAGTGCATTGATGCAACTTGCTTTTTGATTTATGAGATTGCATAAGTGCTGCAGAGCTCTAGTTCCATTGGTGAAAGCAGCTATCTCTTGCCAATATGGTTTTAGTTCGTAGTAGGTTATAATATTCCATTCGGATCGTGATGCTCGCGTGTTGCCAATTCCTTCGAAGTGTATGCCGATTTTTGATTCAAACTCCGTTATTTCCACTTTCCCTGCGAAAATGAGTGGGAGTGTGAGCAGTGCAATAAGTAATATAGGCATGCTGGGAAGTGCTGATATTCTCCGTTTTTTATTTTTTGACATTTCATCAGAGGGCTGTGATTCGCAATTGTCGGTTGATGTCGTAGCCTGTTGAGTTGGTTGTTGTTCACATTTGTCATTCTCGTCGCTGAGTCTAGGAAGTGGTGCCAGATATCGAACTGCTCGTTTAAATACGCCTGAAGCCGTTTTAATATCTGCAACTCTTACGATGTCGTCGGTTCCCTTGTAGGTCTTTATTACACGTCCTAAAGGCCATCTCATGACTGGAACGTTCTGTTCCTTGATGATAACGATGTCTCCTTCTTTAACGTTTTTCGACCGCTCTTGCCATTTATTTCGGTATTGTAATTCGTTGAGGTAGTCCCGCGACCACCAGATCCAAAATTCATGTTTAAGCCGAGAGACTAACTTCCATCTGGTTTCCAAGCTGGTGTTAATAGATTTAGCCTGTGCGTCAATCTGAGCTGTGAGTGGTTCACCGATTAGGAAATGTCCTGGAGTTAGGGCAGCTACGTCGTTCGGATCATTTGACATTGGTGAAATTGGTCTGGAATTTAGAATTGCTTCAATTTCGATTACCAGAGTTTCCAGTTCTTCATACGTCAAAGATGCATTTCCTAAACTTCGAACTAAGAGATGTTTTGCAGATTTCACAGCTGCTACCCATAGGCCACCAAAGTGTGGTGCTCTTGGTGGTATGAAATTAAACTGTATGCCTCTGTTGTTGCATGCATTTGTAATTGCTTCTTGCGCGTCAGATGAGTAGATTACAGTTGACAGTTCAGGTATTTTATTTTTCGCTCCAGCAAAGTTCGTTGCATTGTCACAATACAAGTTTTGGCAGTGTCCACGTCGGCCGATGAATCTTTTGAGAGCACCAATGAATCCCTCTGTGGTGAGATCACTTACAAGCTCTAGATGCACCGCCTTCGTCGCGAAACAACAAAAGACTGCAATATAAGCCTTGTGCGGTCTTTTTCCCCGTAGTTTGTAGTGTACTGTTATTGGACCACAATAATCTACTCCAGTGTTTATAAATGGCCGAGCTGGTGTCACCCGTGTAGAAGGCAAGTTACCCATAATGTGGTTGAATAGCGCTGGCTTGGCTTTGCTGCATATCGTACAACGGTGAAATGTTGCTCGTGCCATAATTTTTCCTTTTATTGGCCAATATCGTTCTCGAACAATTCCTAATAGTGTTTGGGCACCACAATGTTTACTTTCTTTATGAACCATTTCAAATATTACCTTTGAAATAAGATCATTGTACAGAATGAGTAGTTGGTGCTTTGAGTCAAACGCCAATGATGAAGCGTCCAGGCGGCCGCCAACACGAATTAGGCCATTTTTGTCCAAAAATGGTGAAAGATTACATAAACTACTTGCTCCTCGTAATTCGTTATATCTCTTTAGCTGCTGAATTTCCTCTTTGAATTCCGATGCCTGCATTTGTGCGATAATTGGGATTAGTGCTTGATCTAATTCCGTCGTCGTTAATGATGTTTGAGACTCTCGGCGATCCTTTTGACATTCTGTGTGGGTTATAAAGCGTAACACGTATCCCACAATTCGCTGTAGTCGATGAAAAGAATTTTTGTGGTTGATTTTGTATACAAAATCAGGTTCTGCAGCTGCCACGACTAATGATTCAGGTGCCTTCCTTTTTCGCTCCAAGTTGTTTTCAATAGCAAGGACTGGCTTAAACTTTGGTGGCCAAGTTGTTTCTTTAGCATGTAGAAACAGTGGTCCATAGAACCACAGAGTGCATTCCTTCAGGGCCTTTGGTGACATCCCCCTTGATAGAATATCAGCTGGATTGGTTTTTGAGCTGACATGACGCCATTGATCTGCTCGTGTTGTTTCTTGAATGACAGATATCCGGTTTGCTACGAAAGTGTTGAATGATGCTGATGAGGAATATATCCATGATAACACGATTTCTGAATCAGTCCAGAGCCATGTTGGGTTGGTAAATTTGAGATCTGACTTGATTTTGGCTGCTAATTGTGCTCCGAGTATCGCCGCACACAACTCCAAACGTGGTATTGTTTGCCTTTTGAGTGGAGCTACGCGAGATTTTGCACACAACAATCGTGTCATGATGGTGCCGTCTTTGAACACTGAACGAATGTAAGCGGCTGCTCCATACGCCTTTTCAGATGCGTCGGTAAAAATGTGTAATTGGGTGGCTTCTGGAACTCTTCCTTTAAAGATGTGCCTTGATATTTGAAGTGTTTTTAATACGTTCAAGTCTGAACGAAATGTGAGCCATTTTGTGTGCAATTCTTCAGGTAGCGATTGATCCCAGTCCAGTTTTAATTCCCACAAATTCTGGATAAAAGTTTTGGCTGTTACCACTATGGGAGAAAGGATTCCTAATGGGTCGAAAAGTCTTGCAAGGTCTGATGTGACAGTGCGTTTAGTAATCCGTTTGACCGCTTCGAGGTTCACCCTAACGCATAACTTGTCGTCCTTCGGCATCCATGTGAGTCCTAATGTTTTTATGGAGTCAACTTTTGTCCCTTCAAAATCTAAATTTACTTCTAAGTTCTCTTGAGGGATGTTGAGGAGCAATTGTGGGTGGTTTGCACACCATTTGCGTAATTTAAAACCACTTTCTTTCATGATCTGCGTTAGTTGTTCTTGTAATTGTATTGCAGTCACCAAACTATCTGCTCCGCCGAGGCCGTCATCCACATAGAAATTCTCTTGAAGAAATTGCGCGGCCAGCGGGTAACGAACGGTGTTCTCTTTTGCCAATTGTTGTAAACACTTGGTCGCTAAATACGGAGCAGACCTTGTGCCATAAGTAACCGTGTTGAGCTGGTAGTACACTATGGGCTTGGCGGCATCTTTTCTCCAGATAATGAGTTGAAATTGGCGATCTTCGGGTGAAATAAAGACTTGTCTATACATTTTTTCGACATCGGTGGTAAAGACGAATCTTGGAAATCTAAATCTTAGCAGTATAGAGAATAGTTCGCTTTGCACTGTCGGTCCTGTATACATCAGGTCGTTTAGTGAATGTCCTGATGATGTTTTGGCGGATGCATCGAACACTACGCGCAGCTTAGTGGTGGAGCTGTCAGGTCTTAACACTCAGTGGTGTGGAATGTAGTAGTTTTGTCATATATATATCATATATATTTTTGTCATATGCCCCATTGATTCGTATTCATCCATAAACTTAATGTATTCTGCCTTTACTTCGGGATTTTTCTGGAGTCGACGCTCGAGCGAGAGAAATCTGTTAAGAGCAATTCCGTGTGAATCGCCTAACGCATTAGGGCTTTGGTGAAATGGTATTTTCACAATGAATCGATTTTCCTGGTTCTTGATGGTGTGTTGCGCGAAGTGTTCTTCGCATTGTCTTTCTGCCATGGAAAGATGTTTTTCATTAGTTTTGATTTCATCCAATTCCCATAAGCGAGCTATGGAAAGCTCAAGACTTTCATCTGTTGTGCATACCCCGCATGCTACATTTGTGGAGTTTTCTTCTTGAAGTTTTCCTACGACAACCCATCCGAACACGGTGTTTTGTAATATTGGAAGTCGTTTTGATAATTTTATTTGTCCAATTGATAGAAGCTGATGATAATGTTCTGCACCCAATAATATATCGATTTTGTCTGGGCGATTAAAGGCTGGATCTGCTAGCACGAGATTTTTGGGTAGTGACCATTCATCTGTGTTGATGAATTGCGATGGTTGCGGCGAAATGATGCGAGGCAGTACAAGTGCTTCAAGTCGTGTTGAAAAGCCATTAATGCGAGACTGTAATGCCACGTTGATTCGATGCTGCGTTTTGGTGTTAGTAGCTCCAATTCCGTTAATGTTTACAGATGATGGCTGCATTGAAATGCCAAGTCGTTTTACTAGACGCTCAGTGACAAAATTGACTTGAGAACCTGAGTCCAGCAAAGCACGGCACTCGACTTCTGTTTGTTCGCTCTTCACCTTAATTACTGCTGTGCTGAGCAGAACGTATGAATTTGATGATTGTTTGTTGGCTGCAGCGAGTGAGGCGGCTTCTGATTCATCTGAAGAAGTAATCGGTGAAGTGGTTTTTTGTGTATCTTTTTTAGATATTGCTGTTGCAGCTGATGATGTCTCCTTGGAGTTGTTTCTATTAGATGATATTTGATTTGATGAATTGCTTGCGTTTTCAAGGTGTAGCAGTGAATTGTGTTTCTTGTTCCATTTAGTGCATGATCTTGAGGTGCAACTTTTAGTTGAATGGCCCGATTTCAAACAGTTGACGCACAATTTTTGTTTTTGAGCGAAATTCAGGCGTTCAGGAGGTGTTAATTGTTGAAATTTTAGACACCGAAATAGTGGATGAGTACCATTTTTACAAAGGGCACATGCTTTTCCATTTTGGTTAGAAGAAGCAGCTGAAGCACATACCCTCGTTGATGATTTTTCTTTCTGACCCATTGCTTCCATTGATTGAAACCGGGTTTCCAGAAACGCCAAAAAATGTTTGACTTGTGGAAGTTCTTTTGGACTGGTTATTGATCGCTCATAAAGAACATGTATGCCACGATCTAGTTTTTTAACTAGTAGGTGGAGCAAAATAGGATCCCAAGAGGTTGTGTCGATCCCAATGTTTTGTAATGCATGCAAGCATTCTTGTGTGACGTCATGCAGCTGCTTGATGGCTGTTGCTGATGACCCGGCTGATGGTTGTTCGAGCAGTTGCTGTATTAGCGTTGCGACAAGAACCCGCTTATTGTTGTACCGTTCTTGTAACAATTTCCATGCTGTATCATAGTTTTCAGCTGTAGCTGAAAGATGACTTATTAGTTTTTCAGCTTCTCCTATGACATTTGATTTGAGGTACCACATGTTTTGTACCGTGGGAAGTCGCTGATTGTCGACAAGTTGAGAAAAGAGATCGTGAAATGCTCTCCATTTAAGATAATCCCCATTGAATTTTGGAATGGTTACCTTAGGGAGCGGTAGAACGTTGTTTTGCTCAAATTCTCTTTGTTCTGGTGCAACATTTGATGACAGTTTAAAATTGTCGATGATTTGTTTCTCAAAATTTGTGCATGAGTCCATATTATATCCTTCTTTTAGTGGATCATGACTGCTTTCCCATATTGAGAAATGCAAATTTTGGATTTGCTCCCACAGCTTTTCCATTTTGGTTAGAAGAAGCAGCTGAAGCACATACCCTCGTTGATGATTTTTCTTTCTGACCCATTGCTTCCATTGATTGAAACCGGGTTTCCAGAAACGCCAAAAAATGTTTGACTTGTGGAAGTTCTTTTGGACTGGTTATTGATCGCTCATAAAGAACATGTATGCCACGATCTAGTTTTTTAACTAGTAGGTGGAGCATAATAGGATCCCAAGAGGTTGTGTCGATCCCAATGTTTTGTAATGCATGCAAGCATTCTTGTGTGACGTCATGCAGCTGCTTGATGGCTGTTGCTGATGACCCGGCTGATGGTTGTTCGAGCAGTTGCTGTATTAGCGTTGCGACAAGAACCCGCTTATTGTTGTACCGTTCTTGTAACAATTTCCATGCTGTATCATAGTTTTCAGCTGTAGCTGAAAGATGACTTATTAGTTTTTCAGCTTCTCCTATGACATTTGATTTGAGGTACCACATGTTTTGTACCGTGGGAAGTCGCTGATTGTCGACAAGTTGAGAAAAGAGATCGTGAAATGCTCTCCATTTAAGATAATCCCCATTGAATTTTGGAATGGTTACCTTAGGGAGCGGTAGAACGTTGTTTTGCTCAAATTCTCTTTGTTCTGGTGCAACATTTGATGACAGTTTAAAATTGTCGATGATTTGTTTCTCAAGATTTGTGCATGAGTCCATATTATATCCTTCTTTTAGTGGATCATGACTGCTTTCCCATATTGAGAAATGCAAATTTTGGATTTGCTCCCACAGCTTTTCTTTGAGATTCATATTTGTTGCTGTCGGGTCCATGGTGAGTAACCGTTTCAGAGATCCCATCATCACATTTTGTCTTCTAATTGCGGAATTTGTTGAGAAGAGTGGTGGTGTTGTGTCGCTGTTGTTTGTAGTTGTTCTCACGGCTACAGCTGGCTTAATGGCAGGAGAATGTTGATTTGTCTCTTCTGTTGGCCCTTTTGAAGTTTCCATCATGGCTGATTCAAATGATTCTTGGTACTTTGTTGTAAGTTCTGATATTTTGTCGTAGTACTTCTCGGTGAAGTACTTGTGGTCTATTGAAATATTTTCGAGACACCGTATTTTGTTGTCGGTAGTTTCGATTTCAGACCATGCCACATCTAATCTTCTGAGTCGCTCCTCATAGTAAGTTACTGTTTTTCTGGAAGCTGGATCCTTTTTGACGTTGTGAATAATGCTTTCTATAAGTTCACCAGTTGAGCGTTGAGACGCTGTTAGTTGATTGAACAAAGTCATATCCGAGTCCTCTGGAGCAGTTGCCATTTTCAGAATTCCTGTTGCGTACGTTGAAGATTAGAAAATTGTTGTCCTGTTCTTCTAAACTAAATGTTGCTTGAAGATCGCTTTGTTGACAGCGGGTATTGCCAATCCGAATAAGGCCTGCTTGTATGACGGCAGTGCCAATTCTGTGCCAAGTTACAGAATATATAATCGGTTGGTAGCTGCGGTGTTCTATTATTTGATCCTGTGCCAAGTTACAGGATCCGGGGTCACCAGAATGTTTATGAAAGGTGATTTTACCAATCAAATGTTTGCTGAATGACTTGTCCAAGCGAATGCACAAGGACAAGGATAAAAATGTTTGTGAAAGGTGAATTTACCAATCGAAATGTTGTAATTGTTATCAAGGCGATGACACCAAGATAACGTATAGGGTTAACACAAGCACTTAAACTTGGTTAGCTGGCGAATGGAAAGAAGTAAACACTCCAATGGCTTGAATAATTCTCTCGTCTTTTATTAAAAATATTGCTTCTTAAATACTAAATTTTTGCTGATTCTTATAATATTATTTCGTTTACATTGCTAAATGGCAATACTAATTATTGCTGATTTTTATAATATTATTTTGCTTAAATTGCTAAATGTGCATTGCAAGCTAATTTAATTTTTTTTTGGTTTTTCTTTTGCTGTAGTTCGTTGCACATGCGATCAATTTCGCAATGTGCAATGACCTACAGCGGAAATAAATTACATAACGAATTATGTAGTGTGACATACATGAATTTTGACTGCAGCAACTGAAAGCTGTCGATGGGCAATTAGAATTTAATGCAAGCATATGTACACACGTATGTACATATGAAAGAAATTCTCTGTGAAGGTTTGAACAATAACCATGCAGAACCTCATGCGACATGCCAACTATACGAGGGCCCAGCAGACAGACCGAATCTTCAGGAACTGCAGAGAGTACCAGCTGTATGTCCGTAGGAGGGACTTCCAGGACTTGCAGGATCTGATTGGATTAGCAGAAGATCTGGAGGATATATCCGGCGTGGCAGAACAAACAGACACATAGACCCCGACAGATGGAGAGGAACCTTCTGGTCCCAGAGAGTCAGGAGGAGCGCATCAACGTTCGAACGGCATGCCGACGCTGCGGCCAGGACGGGCACAGCTGGCGAAGTTGTCAAAAACAACAATTGATGTTCTGTTGAGATTGTGGCCAACGAGGAATCAGAACAATAGACTGCTGCCGTCAACTTTCTTCACACGTTGAGCAGCGTCATTCTGTCCAGTTCAACAAAAGGGCAGCTCTGATCCAGGACCAACAGCGAATTCTTTCCCGCATCATGATCGGCCGCGAATCCCTCTAAGCCACCATTGATACCGGCGCATCTCTTAGTTTTGTGAGCGATGGTTTGTCCGATAGTCTTCGATATTTAGGTAACCCCATTCCCGTGAACATCCCAATTCAAATGGACAACGGGAGTCGGACAACAGTCCGCGAAGGGTTGAATGACAACGTTCGTTTTGGGGTGTCATCGTATGCACTGCGCCTGCTGGTACTTCCGACCGCCGTTGATGACATCACACTGGGGATGGACTTCCTTGCAAGGTCGCGAGCCACCTTAAGCTTCGGAGGTGAGTACCTATCACTCCAAACTGGACCAGCAAGACCGATTAAATGTCCGACTTGCAACAACCTCCGAAAAACAATGCAGCCACAACTTCCAAAGCCGCAGCATGCAAGCATTCTTGTGTGACGTCATGCAGCTGCTTGATGGCTGTTGCTGATGACCCGGCTGATGGTTGTTCGAGCAGTTGCTGTATTAGCGTTGCGACAAGAACCCGCTTATTGTTGTACCGTTCTTGTAACAATTTCCATGCTGTATCATAGTTTTCAGCTGTAGCTGAAAGATGACTTATTAGTTTTTCAGCTTCTCCTATGACATTTGATTTGAGGTACCACATGTTTTGTACCGTGGGAAGTCGCTGATTGTCGACAAGTTGAGAAAAGAGATCGTGAAATGCTCTCCATTTAAGATAATCCCCATTGAATTTTGGAATGGTTACCTTAGGGAGCGGTAGAACGTTGTTTTGCTCAAATTCTCTTTGTTCTGGTGCAACATTTGATGACAGTTTAAAATTGTCGATGATTTGTTTCTCAAGATTTGTGCATGAGTCCATATTATATCCTTCTTTTAGTGGATCATGACTGCTTTCCCATATTGAGAAATGCAAATTTTGGATTTGCTCCCACAGCTTTTCTTTGAGATTCATATTTGTTGCTGTCGGGTCCATGGTGAGTAACCGTTTCAGAGATCCCATCATCACATTTTGTCTTCTAATTGCGGAATTTGTTGAGAAGAGTGGTGGTGTTGTGTCGCTGTTGTTTGTAGTTGTTCTCACGGCTACAGCTGGCTTAATGGCAGGAGAATGTTGATTTGTCTCTTCTGTTGGCCCTTTTGAAGTTTCCATCATGGCTGATTCAAATGATTCTTGGTACTTTGTTGTAAGTTCTGATATTTTGTCGTAGTACTTCTCGGTGAAGTACTTGTGGTCTATTGAAATATTTTCGAGACACCGTATTTTGTTGTCGGTAGTTTCGATTTCAGACCATGCCACATCTAATCTTCTGAGTCGCTCCTCATAGTAAGTTACTGTTTTTCTGGAAGCTGGATCCTTTTTGACGTTGTGAATAATGCTTTCTATAAGTTCACCAGTTGAGCGTTGAGACGCTGTTAGTTGATTGAACAAAGTCATATCCGAGTCCTCTGGAGCAGTTGCCATTTTCAGAATTCCTGTTGCGTACGTTGAAGATTAGAAAATTGTTGTCCTGTTCTTCTAAACTAAATGTTGCTTGAAGATCGCTTTGTTGACAGCGGGTATTGCCAATCCGAATAAGGCCTGCTTGTATGACGGCAGTGCCAATTCTGTGCCAAGTTACAGAATATATAATCGGTTGGTAGCTGCGGTGTTCTATTATTTGATCCTGTGCCAAGTTACAGGATCCGGGGTCACCAGAATGTTTATGAAAGGTGATTTTACCAATCAAATGTTTGCTGAATGACTTGTCCAAGCGAATGCACAAGGACAAGGATAAAAATGTTTGTGAAAGGTGAATTTACCAATCGAAATGTTGTAATTGTTATCAAGGCGATGACACCAAGATAACGTATAGGGTTAACACAAGCACTTAAACTTGGTTAGCTGGCGAATGGAAAGAAGTAAACACTCCAATGGCTTGAATAATTCTCTCGTCTTTTATTAAAAATATTGCTTCTTAAATACTAAATTTTTGCTGATTCTTATAATATTATTTCGTTTACATTGCTAAATGGCAATACTAATTATTGCTGATTTTTATAATATTATTTTGCTTAAATTGCTAAATGTGCATTGCAAGCTAATTTAATTTTTTTTTGGTTTTTCTTTTGCTGTAGTTCGTTGCACATGCGATCAATTTCGCAATGTGCAATGACCTACAGCGGAAATAAATTACATAACGAATTATGTAGTGTGACATACATGAATTTTGACTGCAGCAACTGAAAGCTGTCGATGGGCAATTAGAATTTAATGCAAGCATATGTACACACGTATGTACATATGAAAGAAATTCTCTGTGAAGGTTTGAACAATAACCATGCAGAACCTCATGCGACATGCCAACTATACGAGGGCCCAGCAGACAGACCGAATCTTCAGGAACTGCAGAGAGTACCAGCTGTATGTCCGTAGGAGGGACTTCCAGGACTTGCAGGATCTGATTGGATTAGCAGAAGATCTGGAGGATATATCCGGCGTGGCAGAACAAACAGACACATAGACCCCGACAGATGGAGAGGAACCTTCTGGTCCCAGAGAGTCAGGAGGAGCGCATCAACGTTCGAACGGCATGCCGACGCTGCGGCCAGGACGGGCACAGCTGGCGAAGTTGTCAAAAACAACAATTGATGTTCTGTTGAGATTGTGGCCAACGAGGAATCAGAACAATAGACTGCTGCCGTCAACTTTCTTCACACGTTGAGCAGCGTCATTCTGTCCAGTTCAACAAAAGGGCAGCTCTGATCCAGGACCAACAGCGAATTCTTTCCCGCATCATGATCGGCCGCGAATCCCTCTAAGCCACCATTGATACCGGCGCATCTCTTAGTTTTGTGAGCGATGGTTTGTCCGATAGTCTTCGATATTTAGGTAACCCCATTCCCGTGAACATCCCAATTCAAATGGACAACGGGAGTCGGACAACAGTCCGCGAAGGGTTGAATGACAACGTTCGTTTTGGGGTGTCATCGTATGCACTGCGCCTGCTGGTACTTCCGACCGCCGTTGATGACATCACACTGGGGATGGACTTCCTTGCAAGGTCGCGAGCCACCTTAAGCTTCGGAGGTGAGTACCTATCACTCCAAACTGGACCAGCAAGACCGATTAAATGTCCGACTTGCAACAACCTCCGAAAAACAATGCAGCCACAACTTCCAAAGCCGCAGCAGCCGACAACGTCGTCTAAAGTTATCACGAGCGCAAGAGTCACCTCTTTCCAAAGCAGCACTGTACTACAGTTGGCGTGATACAAGTGTTACCAGCTCCGAATGACACAACTCCAGTGAAGACTCACATCAGAAATTGCCACAGACGTCCCAAGAGCCAACACTGCAGGAAGTCAACAGCAGTAACCCAACCACAAAACCAACAACGGCAGCGAAACGATCACAACAGCGTGCGCAACAACAAAAGCCACCATGTAAAAGGTGCAACAAAAACGATCGCAGCAGCAAAAATTGTTCAACAACAACGAGCACAGCAACAGAAATCAACGCATCGACCGAACAACAACAGCAACAGGCACAGCAACAATGAAGTCGACAGCAGCAGCGAATTCAACAGAAGCAGCGGAGTCAGCATATGTTGAATTTATTTTTTTGTTATCTTCTCTACATATACCAACATTCTCTTCTTCTCTACATATATACATATACTTACATTTATGATTTCATACATATACTTATATTCCTTTCTTATACTTCCATGTACATACACACATGCATTTCTATGTAATATAAAAGTTACAAGCTGAGAAGCTAAAAATCTCAGTTACTATTCATAGTTCAACTCGCAACCTAGTGTTCTTTCTTTGTTCCGGTGTTCTTAACCTTAGTTCTTTTTTCACATTTTGGTGCCGAAACCCGGGACCTTTAAGGTTACTTTAAAAAATGGAAATTTCTTCTCGAGGCGCATTTAGAGCGCAGTTAACTAAAATTACAAAGGCGGCAACCGAGCTTTTAGACACGAGTTCTTCGCAAATAACGGCTGCAAATGAAGACGGGTTAGAGGAATTAGAAGAAGAGTTGGAAACGCTCATTCAACGTTTAAGTGCAGTTCACAATAGTGTAAGAACTGCGGATCAGGCAGTGTTTTCCAAAGATCTTATCAAACCGGAGGAAATGGATAAGGAGTGCGAAAGAGTAGCAGAATACAGCGATTCAGCTATATCGACTCTAGCGAGACTTAACCTACGTTTGCAGAAACTGAGACGAAAACTAAGAAAGTCTGAAGGTGGAATGCCTGCATCAGGAACCCCTAGTAAAATGGAAACTCTTTGTCAAAAAGGTAACACGCAATTACCGAAATTGCAGTTGAAAAGATTCGATGGCGACATCAGAGACTGGCTTCCATTCTGGGATCAGTTTAATATAGCGGTGCATCAGAATGAACAGTTAGCTGCAGCTGAAAAATTTCATTATTTGGAGGGAGTTTTGAATGGAGCAGCAAAAAAGTTGATAGCAGGATTTACTGCTTCAGCAACTTGCTACGAATCTGCTGTCTCGTTGCTTCAAGAACAATACGGTAATACAGAAAAACTGGTAGACGAACATATGCAAAAACTAATTGGATTGCGCCCAGTTGCTTCAAAAACAGACGTTGTTGCGTTGCTAAATTTGTACAATACAATTACAACTTCAATAAGAACATTAACGGCATTGCAAATACCATCGCAACATTATGATGTTATGCTTAAATCTATATTGTTGCGCTGCTTGCCCGTAGAGCTTAGAGTGGATTATCATCGTTCAAGAGATGAGGAGAGCGGAAATCCAATAGACAACATGCATGACAACAGTACACCATCCGAAGCTTCTTCTTTGTATGCTGTTGGCGATCGACATGTGCAAAGCATAATGCGTTTCTTTAAAAGAGAAGTGGAATCATTGGAACAAAGCAAAGTAACTTCTCTACACACTTCCACACGAATACAACCATCTACTGCAGCTAGTTTACTTGGAGTGACAGAAAACGAAAAATGTGTTTTTTGCAGCTCTACGCTACATCAAACAAAGGAGTGCGACACAAAAATGACGCTGCAGCAAAAGAGAGAAATCCTTTCGAAGGGCAACCGATGCTTTAGGTGTGCGAAAACGGGACATTTGTCGAGAAAGTGTAGAAGTTTGCGATTTCTCAAATGTAACAAATGTGATGGCAAGCATCTTACATCAATGTGTGACCCCGCATTTAAGAAAACTAAATTCAATGTTCTAACGGGAAAAGAAACCAACGATACGTTCGTTGCTAAGAAAGCAAACATAAATCTCTGTGCTCATAGCTCGACGACTGCAAATATTTTCTTAAAAACAGCGCGTTGCATAGCTAGAGGATATGATAAAGACTGTGTTGTTCGCGTAGTCATTGACGGCGGTAGTCAGCACAGTTTCATACGCGAAAGTTTGGCAAAAAAACTAAAATTATTGTGCAACAGTGAATGTGTTCAAATGGCCGTTATGGCTTTTGGATCCCAAGATCAAATGCCACCAAAAACATTTAAAAAGGTTAAAGTAACATTAAGAAGCCAATTTGACGATAAAGAGATTGTACTCGAAGCAGTAGTAGTGCCCGAAATTTGTGTAGATGTGCTAAAAACGCCTGATGATTCGTGTGTGCCGATGAAAAAATTAGAATTTGCAGATAGCTTGCACGTCAACATGGCAGAAGAAAAGGGGCTAAGTATTCTAATCGGCGCAGACTTCTATTGGACAGTTGTTAATGGAAAACAGCAGAAGTTATCACCACGTCTTCGAGCAGTAGCAACTATTTTTGGATGGACCTTGCAAGGCGCATGTTTTGCTCGTTCTGCCGAAGCCGACGTCAGCAGTGCCTCAGTTGCTTGCAATGTTTTTTGCGTTCCGGAGGATCACAAGTTGTCAGCTATGTGGGATTTAGAATCTATAGGCATCAGAGGCGAAGCAGAAGAAGAAAATATAGCAACTCAGGCAATGATAAAGGGTTGCATCAAGAAATGTGGACCTCGATATATCGCTTCATTGCCTTGGAAAAACGCGGAGATGGGTTTTATATGCAGCAGAAAACATGCCCTCAACCGTTTGCAAGGGTTAATTCGAAATCTTTCGAAATATCCAGAAAAACTTAAGGATTATGATGCGGCAGTGCGGCAGTTAATTCTTGACGGGGTGGCGGAAAAGGTAGATGGTAACTCTAATTATAATCCAAATAGAATTTTTTATCTCCCGCACAGGCCTGTGTACAAGAGCGAGAGCACAACAACAAAATTGCGCATAGTTTTTGATGCTTCAAGCTACATCGACGGCATTGGGTCGCTAAATGACCACTTACACACAGGCACAAATCTCTTGCCGGACATTTTAAGGATTTTGCTAAATTTTCGGCTCGGCTCAGTTGGAATCGTAGCTGATATTGAAAAGGCGTTTTTGCAAATTATGCTGAACGAATCCGACAGGGATTCCCATCGTTTTATCTGGCTCACGTCTTTAAATGAACGCCAGTATCAAGAATATCGCATGGCTCGCGTCACTTTTGGAGTTCGCTGCAGTCCATTCTTGCTTTCCGCAACAATCAAAGCTCACTTGCAACAGGAAGAGAGCAGATATCCTAGCACCAGCAAGTTATTGCCTGAATCGTTCTATATGGACGATCTTGTCTTAAGTGTGGGTACAGAGGACGATGGAAGCAAGATTTTTAAGGAGTCCACGGCAATAATGGAACGAGCTTCAATGATATTGAGGAAGTGGAACTCAAACAACGAAAAGGTACGTCAGTCTATTCCCTGTAAAGATTTTCCGATATCCCAGAAGGTATTAGGACTCACGTGGTGCGTCCTCACTGATGAGTTGGAAGTACCATTAGACTCAGTGCAACAATTTCTGGAATTAAATCGTTCTGGAGGTACAAAAAGAAATATTCTTCAAATTTTGGCAAGGATATATGATCCACTAGGCATAGTTTCTCCGACGGTGGTTCGTATTAAGATGCTGTTTCAATCGGCATGGAGGTTAAAATTGACGTGGGACGAACCTTTGCCAGCTGATTTGGTACTTGAATGGAACGTATGCATCAATAATATCTCGCAGTTAGAAAATATGAAAGTTTCAAGATCAGTGTTGCATCGGCGACTGTCAGACTATAAGGAAATTCAGGTTCACATTTTCGCTGATGCAAGCCTAAAGGCATATGGGGCCGTAGCCTTTATACGAACAGTTGATTTAGAAGACCTGGCAGCCACATCCTTCTTATATGCTAAAAGCCGAATTGCGCCGTTGAAAGAAGATGGAACGGATGAGCTGACGTTGCCAAAACTTGAACTAACAGCGGCACTAATAGCTGCAAGGATGTCTGCATACTTAAAACAGCATCTAAAGATAAAAGTTCTAAAACATTTTCTTTGGACGGACTCAAAAATAACTATTCAATGGATTTATGGACAAATGCAGCGTTGGAAGCCATATGTGCAGAGTCGTGTCCTCGAAATTCGTCGTCATACAGATATATCCGACTGGAATCACTGCAGTGGAAAGGACAATCCGGCTGATTTAGTAACAAGAGGAATAGGGGGGGACAAGTTGCAGGCAACGTCATTATGGGTTGAAGGTCCCAAGTGGCTTAAGAATTTCGATAAGCTAGATATTACTGAGCGAGCTGAGGTTCTACCGGTGTCAACAACGTTGCTGCTAGAAAACAGCGAGTTCTTTCCGCATCTGTTGGATCCACTTCTGCGTTGCAAAGATTTTAGTGGTTGGAAGCGGCTAATGCGTATGACTTCATGGATTCTTCGATTTGTTAAAAATTGTAGATGCAAGTCGACTAGATGTACTGGTTATTTAACTCCAACGGAACTGGAAGATGCTGAACGTTACTGGCTCAGGTATGTTCAATTGTATTATTTTGCTAACGATATACGCCATTTACAGAAAAAGGAGGCACTACTGGGTTCTTCAAAACTTGTTGAATTACGCCCTTTTCTGGATGAAAACAACATATTGCGAGTAGGCGGAAGACTGCAGCTTCTAGACGAACCGTTTAGCGTCAGACACCCCATAGTATTGCCTGCCAAGCATCACATTACATCAATTATCATTGATGATTACCACTGTTCAACCATTCATGGCGGAGTAAATCTTGTGCTTACCAAAATAAGAGAACGTTTTTGGATAATCAAGGGGCGCCAGCTGATTAAAAAAAAGGATCAAGGGTTGTATTATTTGCAAAAAATTATTCGGACAACCAGCCTCCCAGCCCTTCGCTCCGCTACCATTCCAGCGAATTACATTTAATAAGCCATTTGATAATGTGGGTATTGATTTCGCAGGACCACTATTTTTTTTGGATTCTGCAAAAGGTGCCATGCACAAAGCATACATACTCGTGTTTACCTGTGCTGCCATTCGCGCTGTACATTTGGAGGTGACTCTAAATTTAACAACGGAGAGCTGCATTATGGCTTTAAGGCGTTTTATGGCTAGGCGCGGAATTCCGAAAGCTATTTTCTCGGACAATGCTAAAACCTTTAAAAGAGCATCGATGGAACTGTGTGCAAAAATTCTGGAAGACCAAGAGCTTCAAGACTTCGTATGCCTCAAACGAATAAAGTGGAACTTTATTGTTGAAAGAGCTCCTTGGTGGGGCGGTTTCTGGGAGAGGATGATAAGAACCATTAAGAATACGCTAAAGGTTGTCATTGGCAAAGCAAAACTCAATCTGGATCAGCTGCAGACCATTATATTTGAAGCCGAAGCCATTATCAATGATCGCCCTTTGACATATGTATCCAACGATCCGTTGGACTCGGGACCTCTTACTCCGGCCAAATTTCTTTTGGGCTATGCTGAACAAAATGAGGTCATCAGGCATGATCATTATGATTCTGTAGATTTCCGAGAGCTTTGGAAGCAAAGAATGAAATACACCGCGAAATTAGCTAGAAGATGGAGACTGGAATATGTGCAACTCCTACGATCATTTTATCACAGCAATTTGAAGTCGTCGTCGCAGCTAAAAAAAGGTGATATAGTTCTGTTATTTGATTCGGCGATGCCTCGCATTAATTGGAAAATGGTTATGGTTCAAGAGGTCTACTTGGGTAGAGATGGCAAAATTCGTGCCTGTGAGGTACGATGTTCAGACGGAAGCATTTTTCGAAGACCCGTTCAACTGCTATACCCATTGGAGCTGCCAAATCATTTGCCGGGCGGAAGATGTTGAATTTATTTTTTTGTTATCTTCTCTACATATACCAACATTTTCTTCTTCTCTACATATATACATATACTTACATTTATGATTTCATACATATACTTATATTCCTTTCTTATACTTCCATGTACATACACACATGCATTTCTATGTAATATAAAAGTTACAAGCTGAGAAGCTAAAAATCTCAGTTACTATTCATAGTTCAACTCGCAACCTAGTGTTCTTTCTTTGTTCCGGTGTTCTTAACCTTAGTTCTTTTTTCACAGCATAAGCATTGGTAACAGAGGTAGTACCAGCAGCAGACGCAATAATGTAAACTGGGACTACGAAAGTAGACTCCCCGCTATTAAAACTAGTTAGGGAAGCACAAGTTTTTCGCCGAAGTAACGGGGGAGTGTGAGGAACAAAATTCTTGTGACCGAATTTTGTTCACACAAAACGTGCAATATACTTTTTACCAAATTCGGGTGCACCCTGTACCCACGCAGTGCAACCACCAAACGCATATGAAAATAACATAACAGCCAAAACAACATCACGCCACCGGATTGACCAATCACAGCGCAGCATGCTATTTAGAATTTTTGCTACGCAAAAAGGTATAAAAAAGCAAGCATGCAGTCAGTCGCTCTCTTAGTCTTCTTTTTGTGCTGTTCGGATCACGTGCTGGTAAGTCATTATTAATAAAATTATTTCGCTTAATTTCACTGACTATCGCTGCCGACGTTTTCCTCTGCTTCCGTCATTCGTACGACGCAACTTCGCTGTGTGGATTCCCAACGAGTTGTTGCGCCGGTACATCCAGCATATCGCTGCCGACGTTTTCCTCTGCTTCCGTCATTCGTAAGACGCATCTTCGCTGTGTGGATTCCCTACGGGTTGTTGCGCAGGTTCATCCAGCATATCGCTGTCGACGTTTTTCTCTGCTTCCGTCATTCGTACGACGTTACTTCGCTGTGTGGTTTCCCTACGGGTTGTTACGCCGGTACATCCAGGATATCGCTACCGACGTCTTTCTCCGCTTCCGTCATTCGTACGACGCAACTTCGCTGTGTGGATTCCCTACGGGTTGTTGCGCCGGTACATCCAGCATATCGCTGCCGACGTCTTTCTCAGCTTCCGTCATTCGTATGACGTAACTTCACTGTGTGGATTCCCTACGGGTTGTTACGCTGATACATCCAGCATATCGCTGCCGACGTTTTCCTCTGCTTCCATCATTCGTACGACGCAACTTCGCTGTGTGGATTACCTACGGAATGTTGCGCCGGTACATCCAGCATATCGCTACCGACGTCTTTCTCCGCTTCCGTCATTTGTACGACGCAACTTCGCTGTGTGGATTCCCTACGGGTTGTTGCGCCGGTACATCCAGAATATCGCTGCCGACGTTTTCCTCTGCTTCCATCATTCGTACGACGCAACTTCGCTGTGTGGATCCCCTACGGGTTGTTGCGCCGGTACATCCAGCATATCGCTGCTGACGTTTTTCTCCTCATTCGTACGACGTAACTTCGCTGTATGGATTCCCTACGGGTTGTTACGCCGGTACATCCAGCATATCGCTGCCGATGTCTTTCTCTGCTTCCGTCATTTGTACGACGTAACTTCGCTGTGTGGATTCCCTACGGGTTGTTACGCCGGTACATCCAGCATATCGCTGCCGACGTTTTCCTCTGCATCCGTCATTCGTACGACGCAACTTCGCTGAGTAGATTCCCTACGGGTTGTTGCGCCGGTACCTCCAGCATTATCGCTGCTGGCGAATTTCGCTGCATTCGCTACTGTCCTCACGTCAAGGCATTACTCACGTCAGTTCATCAAAGCTCCGCCTTACTCCGGTCACTTCGTCAAGGCATTACTCACGTCAGTTCATCAAAGTTCTCGCATTACTCACGTCACTCACGTCAAGGCTCGTCGCTACGCACGTCACTTCGTCAAGGCTCGTCGCTACTCGCGTCACTTCGTCAAGGCTCGTCGCTACTCGCGTCACTTCGTCAAGGCTCGTTGTCACTCACGTCACTTCGTTAAGGATACATCAAGGCTCTCGTCGTCACTCACGTCAAGGCTCGTCGCTACTCACGTCACTTCGTCAAGGATACATCAAGGCCGTCGTCGTGACTCACGTCAAGGCTCGTCGCTACTCACGGCACTTCGTCAAGGATACATCAAGGCCGTCGTCGTCACTCACGTCAAGGCTCGTCGCTACTCACGGCACTTCGTCAAGGATACATCAAAGCTCTCGTCGTCACTCACGTCAAAGATCACGCCGCCGAGCATAACGGAATTCTGATTCCATCGCCACATCGCCCAGGCCGACGTAACGCCTCGTTTACCTACTCATTTGAAATACGAAAATTGTAAAATCTTTTGAATAAACATTAAAATGAATTAAAAATCCCGCAAATAAAAATTTTATTGTAACGATCCCTTGCCTCAGAACCCTGGTCACGCTGAGTTTACCCCGGCTGGGAAAACTCCGTTACAAACTATAACTTCTTTTGTTATCCCGTTAACTTTTTTATTTCTCTAGTTTTTGAGAATAAATGAACTTTTTTCTTTCTTTTACCAAGGAAATCACTTAAGTGCGGTCATTTCTCTTTTGTGTTTCGTTTACGTTGCAAAATTTTTAAAAGAAATATTTATAATCCTTCAGAAGAAGAATTATTCAAAAGATTAAGCAGATATCACATAAATTGCTAACACTGTAACGAGGTTTTCCCAGCCGGGGTAAAACTCAGTGTGACCAGGATTCCTTCTATTAGGGTCGTTACAATAAAAATAATGTGTTTTTAGTTGGGAATGGAATTCAATCGTTCTTTATTTGTTCTTCGCTTAATCTGTACACTTAAAATTATCGTTTGTTTAAAGCTATATATTATTTTACTGTATTAGTTTCAATTATGATTAAAGGAGAACGACGTATCTCCAGGAGGGATGATAGTCTGTTCACGCGTAGAGCGTGGATGTAAAGGCAAGGACTTCGCTTTTGAACCTCCAATTGTGTGTATAATGTCTAGCGTAAGGCGTGGGCGTGAAGGCAAGGACTTCGCTCTTGAACCTCCAATCTAGCGTAAAGCGTGGGCGTGAAGGCAAGGACTTCGCTCTTGAACCTTCAATCTAGCGTAAAGCGTGGATAATGTCTAGCGTAAAGCGTGGGCGTGAAGGCAAGGACTTCGCTCTTGAACCTCCAATCTAGCGTAAAGCGTGGATAATGTCTAGCGTAAAGCGTGGGCGTGAAGGCAAGGACTTCGCTCTTGAACCTTCAATCTAGCGTAAAGCGTGGATAATGTCTAGCGTAAAGCGTGGGCGTGAATGCAAGGACTTCGCTCTTGAACCTTCAATCGTTAGGATAAATACTGGCGTAGAGTGTGAAATGAAGGCAAGGACTTCGCTCTTGAACCATTCACTCTGACATGTTGCCGGGAAGAGGGATTTATAGGAAAAGAAGACCGATTGTTAGGACTGCTGGCCTTTTATAGTCCTCCATCGGGTGTAGGAATCCCGTTGTTGCAACGATGAGGAAATCCGCTAACTCGCCTGATGGTGTATTGTTGTTGTTGTTTCCTTTGATGTGATATGGTTGTTGTTGTTTGGTCCGGCCGGTCAGTATTGCTGCGCTCGATGGTTTGTTGGTTCGTGATCCCGTTGGTGCAACGATAGGGAAATCCACTACATCACATGATCGGTGGGACTTGCTAGTGTTGTTGTTGCCTCTTTGTTGTTTGTTAGTTCCAAGATCCCGTTGATGTAAAGATAGGGGAATCCGCTGGGTCACATGATCGGTGGGACTTGGTAGTGTTGTTGTTGCCTCTTTGTTGTTTGTTAGTTCCAGATCCCGTTGATGCAGGGATAGGGGACTCCGCTACATCGCATGATCGGTGTAGTGTTGTTGTTGTTTTGGCTCGTTTATTGTTTGTTGGTTTACATAAAAAAATGCGTGCTGTCGTACATTGCATGTGTTTTGTTGTTGCTTTTCTAACAACGCTGCAGACTTCTGAATGTGTGCCGTGTTGTTTGTTGTTGTTTTCTTTCGGCTGTCGAATAATGCTGCAGACTTCTAATTGTCCGCTATCATGTTTTGCATGTTGTCTTTTTAATATTGGTTGGGTATTCTGTGTCTGTTTCTTTGCGATGTGTAATCACACTGGCGGCCACAATATTTAGTACATGTTGTATAAATAAATTAGTTCTACATTTGTGTGGGAGAAATTCGTCCCACGCTTTGACGAATTTGTTCCTCACAACACTTGTTTTCTATTTTTGCGCTATTGCGTATATAAATAGTAAAAACTAAAAAAACACATACTCACACCTACATTTTAAGACTTCGGAAGCCATAATAGTCGTAGGTAAATCGATTCTGAAAAACATTAAAGAAACTTTGTGTTGTGCATGTATATTCGCGACAGGTGGGACCGTGAAAAAAAAACTTTTGGTGTTTTCTGGGATTCGAACTACGAACCCTCTGCTCTGAAATCCATGCACTCAACCATTGAGCCACGGCGCCCACGTACAATAAAGTTACCTATCGTAAATAAATAGGCACATTCGTAAATAGATCCTGAGTAACTTTAGGATAACATTCGAAAATCATAGTTACCCATCTCTTTACGATGGGTAACTTTTTTTTAAGGCATGGGTAACTTTTTACCAACATAACAAGATATTTTACGATTGTGCCTAATAAGTAACTTTATGCGTATTTCATTTGCCGAGGAATAAGAAAATAGAATTTAAAAACCAGCAAAACAGCATGTTTTTTTTATTCCAAAGAAGGAAAAAGATAGTGCAATTGTTGTTGTAATTCCTTATTCCTCGGAAAATAAAATACCCCTATAGTGTATATGGGTGATTGCCTACCTGATCACTTTCGTGCGGACAGCGACGAGGCAACATAGGAAGCAGACATAGAGCATTCTGTGTTATTCCCTCTATTCTGCTGATGGCTGACCGCCTACCATGGACAACACTTTTTGTAAAAATTTGGAAGCGATCGGGCCCCAGGGCCGGGGGGCACCCATACAATTTTATAAAGAAAAGTATCTAATTTTCGTCAAACTTTATACACTTCGATTAGAGAATTTACAAGTTTACATTTTAAACTTTATGAGCTCTTTTTTAACCATTCTTTCATCCACACCAGTTTCTTCCGGACTTTTTTAGTTTTTTTCTTCAACGCCAGCGCTAGTCGCACAGCAATGCAGCAATCGTCCATGTCACGCAAGAAACCGCACGTGCTTTCATCTCAACATTTATGTCGTTTTTTACAAAAAATCTGGCGCTGATTGATTTTTTGGATGTCAAGTTGTTAGTTTTAAGCAAAAAACCAATCTACGGTAGATCAGATTTCCCCTCTAACAGATCTTGATATTTTAGGAGAATTACCCCTCTTTTCATTAACTGCATCTAAACAATGTGAACAAATATTCTCGGCTTTCGTGTTCGTATTTTCTAGAATAATCTGAGCTCGAGCGCAGATATCTAAAACAAAAAAAATACGACATTACTTATGTCGAGTTTTTTTTTGTTTTAGCACTCTGCTGTCGAGCGTAGATTTTTTCTCGAAAAAACGAACACGAAAGCCGAGAATCTTTTGTTTACATTGTTTTGTTGCATGTGTGTGTGATGTGTTTTACCTAAACGTCAAATATTCTAAATATTCTTCGGTTTCTGAACAGGAAGACGATGTGGTTTCTGACGATGATGACGACAAAAATTTCCAAACTTATTCTGTTATTTTTCTATTTTTGTTTTCTTCTTCAATTTCACAAAACTGCTTTAAAGTTTAAACTAATAAAATATATTTATTTTTGAAAGAATAAATTATAAATCGGGAAAAAACTGCTTTCATTGAACAGTCGAATCGAATGACATATTAGGCCACGTGCCAACCAAATGACATCAGTTGTTGGTGTTAGTAAAAGAGGGGTAAATCTCCCAAAATATTAAGATCTGTTTGAGGGGAATTCAAATCTACCGTATATTGGTTTTTTGGAATACACGAACAACTTGACAGCAAAAAAAAGCACTCTACGGCAGTTTTTTTTTTTAAAAAAAACTCGACATTAATAATTTTTGATTGAAGACTCATGCTTGATATGTGTATATAAATGATAAGAAAATTTGGTATTACACACTTCCGTGCTTTTGACCTATGTATATACCTCTTTAAAAAACGGTAGTAACAAAAAGAAATGTCAAATGTTTCTTTCAAAAATAAAAAATAAAGCCTAGCCTCAACCGGTGAAAATTGGCCAATTCAGCTGTTATTCAATAAGAAATATACTTAAATATTATTATAATTTTAAAGAAGTTTTGATAAAATGCAGCGAGTCGGTAATGGAATTGTACTTAGGTAAGTGGCATAAATGGAGGAACATAAAACATTGTATCGATTTAATACTTTAGGTACAGCAAAAGACAAATTACGGATTTATCGACTAAAATAATTTTTCTGAATCACTCAACACTTTGTAACAAGCTGAAAAGAAATAAAAAGGAGTTTTTAACAACCAGCAAGACTAATTTTGGACCTTTGGTTTCCCCATCAAGAGAATATGGCATGCTAGTTGTTCGGATTGTACGCGGTGCATTAAAACTGCGTTACATCCTTTTGGGTGGAGCCATTAGTGGAGGTGTTTCTTTGAGCAAAGTAAATCGATATTTACTAGTTGTTTTCTTCGATGATGTATCAATTTTTTTAATATATTTAAGAAATATGATGAATGGAAAGATGGATTACCTGATTTAAAATGGCTTGAAGGAGTTTTACCTCAAAATGAGCAATGGGGAAATTATTCGAAGAAGTTAATAGAAGTTTGTGAAGTTGTTAAAAACGCTGTTGAGATAGGTGAGTTTTGTTTGTATATCTATATATATAATAGTGAAACTTTGTATGTGTGTATGTCCGGTATAGACTGCCAAACCCTTCAACCGATCGCGTTCTAACTTTGCTTATGGGTTTTCTACCATAAAAGGCACTTAGTAGGCATATTTTGAAAGTGGTCAGACTCTTGGTTCAAGGGGTCACCATACGAATTTTTTTTATTGTTTTTACAAATTGCATGTTTTTATGAACCAATCGCGTTCAAACTTTGCGTAGGAGTTTTATACCATAATGGGCACTAAATAGGCGTATTTTGAAAGTGGTCAGACTCCTAGGTGAAGGGGTCACCATACGAATTTTTTTTATTGTTTTTACAAATTGCATATTTTTATGAATCGATCGCGTTCAAACTTTGCATAGGGGTTTTATACCATAATGAACACATAACAGGCATATTTTGAAAGTGGTCAGACTCCTGAATCAAAGGGTCTCCATAAGAATTTTTTTTATTGTTTCTACAAATCGCATGTGTTTATGAACCAATTGCGTTCAAACTTATTCTATAGTTATCTGGGCAGGTGAGGTGGTCAGTTGGTGGGTTGGTCAGTTGGTGCGAGTTCAGTGGGTGGGGTGGTCTGTGAGTGGGTGGTCATATGAGATCATAGGTCCATGTGCTGTGGGTCAGATGGCGGGGGTCAGTGTTCGGAAGGTCAGTGGGTGTAGTGTCAGTGGGCTGGTGTAAACTTGGCGGGGGTCAGTGGGATGGGGCAGCCGGGAAACGCTGGGGTTTTCCGCTAGTAATATAATATAATGAAAAATAGCTTATGATATCTATCTTTAGTAGAATATCGGTTAAAATTATTTTTATATTTGATGTTCGGAATACATAATACATATGTGTAGGACATATTTAAAACTGCTTTTAATAAAAAAACGTTTATTTAGTTTGACATGAACCCTTTTTGTCTGTATTTTCGACCACTTTGAGGACCTTTTAAACCACCTTCCACACTAGAGAACTGAAATTTTGTTAGTGTCTTAAGTCCCAAATAGCATTTGGCGCGTGTGACGCGACTGACATCTTTCGATCGATCGGGTCTGAATAAAAAAACACTTGTTACAGTTGGGAATAGCGATTTTTATTTTAACAGAGAACTTGAAAACTTTTTGTTTTTATTATACAGTGTTTAGTTTCCTACAATTCAGAGATAGTTTTATCTTGTTCATATTTGTACCATTTACTTTTATATTCAACAACAAGTTCCTTTGTAGCATCTACATATTTCCATAAAATCTTTATTGGGAACTGTGGTCAACAGCTTAAGTGGTAATGTTAAATAATTTTTTTGAAATTTTAATTGCAAATATAAACATTATTACATACAATTACATACATTATTATTATTTTTGTATCTGCAACTCTTAATTTTATTTGCTTTAGCATAAGGAAATCTATTTTATAATTTTTAGTCTCTTCATTAGTAAGGATATGGGGGTGTAATATATTACTCCTTGCAGATACTATATTATGTTGGATGTGTTCTTTATTTGGTTTTATATATTTTATCACTGCCAATAGTTTCATTTAAAATTTTAAAAATATTGTTAAAATATTCATTTATTTATATTTGTTTACTGAAATTTTTGAATTATAACTATTCTGCAAAACGTTATCTTAGTGTCCTTCTATTGTTTGTCTGTCCTCGTCATCCATGGTTCAAAAGAGCAATTTTTGTGCGGTACGTACTACTTTAAGTAAACCTCTTAGTCTGTTTTGTAATGCTGTTAGTGTTTTACTTTTATGCACGATATTCGAAACTTCTTTGTGGAGAATTTGTCTTTGTTCGAGTAATTTTTTTGAAATTTTAATTGCAAATATAAACATTATTACATACAATTACATACATTATTATTATTTTTGTATCTGCAACTCTTAATTTTATTTGCTTTAGCATAAGGAAATCTATTTTATAATTTTTAGTCTCTTCATTAGTAAGGATATGGGGGTGTAATATATTACTCCTTGCAGATACTATATTATGTTGGATGTGTTCTTTATTTGGTTTTATATATTTTATCACTGCCAATAGTTTCCTTTAAAATTTTAAAAATATTGTTAAAATATTCATTTATTTATATTTGTTTACTGAAATTTTTGAATTATAACTATTCTGCAAAACGTTATCTTAGTGTCCTTCTATTGTTTGTCTGTCCTCGTCATCCATGGTTCAAAAGAGCAATTTTTGTGCGGTACGTACTACTTTAAGTAAACCTCTTAGTCTGTTTTGTAATGCTGTTAGTGTTTTACTTTTATGCACGATATTCGAAACTTCTTTGTGGAGAATTTGTCTTTGTTCGAGTTGTAATGGTGCTAAATTTAATGAGATATTTTTAACTAATGCTATAATCTCAGCTGGATATATTATAATGAAGCATTATGTCAGTTTCATTCGTAACGCTTATGTTGGTTAATTGAAGTTTAACGTATCCGTTTTGTTCGTTGATTGTCTACGTCGAGATATTGTTGACAAATAGTCTGAGTTATCACTTGAAAATTTAACGGTCCTTTAATATTGGTAGAATGAATATTTTTTCAATTTTGCCTTCTTTTATTTAGGTTCTTGCTCAATTCTCTTCAAATTTTATACGCATGTGTGTCTCCGATGGACAACACTTTGTAAAAATTTGTAGTGTCCGGCCCCCGGGTGGGGGGCACCCATACAAATTTTATAAAAAAAAGTACTCGATTTTCTTTAAATTTTAAACGCATGTGTATCTCCGATGGACAACACTTTTTGTAATGATTTTGAAGTGATCGGGCCCTGGGGTGGGGGGGCGCCCTTACAAATTTTTTAAAAAATTTAACCAATTTTCTTTAAATTTTATTCGAATGTGTATCTCCGATCGACAACACTTTTTGTAATAATTTTGAAGCGATCGGGCCCCGGGGTCGTGGGGCCCCATTCAAATTGTTTACAAAATTTACCCGATTTTCTTCAAATTTTATACATACGTGTATCTCCGATGGACAACACTTTCTGTAAATTTTTTAAAGTAATCGAGTCCCTTTGTCGGTGGCACCCATACAAATTTTGTAATAAAAAGTACCCGATTTTCTTCAAATTTTATACTCTCCGATGGACAACACTTTTGACGTGACAACGTCTCATTACAAGGTATAAGGGGGTGCATGTTCAAAAAGTAAAATATTAAATGTCCCACTGTTGTGATCATCAGATTGTCCCACTGTTGTGAGACACTGTTAAGTGAGACACTGTTAAGTGAGACTCTGTTAAGTGAGACACTGTTAAGTGAGACACTGTTAAGTGAGACAATGTTAAGTGAGACACTGTTAAGTGAGACACTTTTAAATGTCAGTACTTTGGGAACTAAGCCATTTCCCAATCGATTCGCATGAAATTCCGAATATAGGACTAAGATGCGATTATAAGACTTCTTGCTATGGAAATAAAGGAATATTATCATTATTGTCTGGAATTTTTGGAACAAAGCAATTTCTCAAGCGATTCGCATGAAATTCGGAATGTAGGACTAAGATGTGACTATAAGATTTTTTCCAATGGAAATTCTGGAATATAATCATTATTGTGTGGAATATCTGGAACAAAGCAATTTTTCAAGCGATTCGCATGAAATTCGGAATGTAGGACTAAGATGCGACTATAAGATTTCTTCTTTTGGAAATTCTGGAATATGATCATTATTGTCTGGAATTTCTGGAACAAAGCAATTTCTCAAGCGATTCGCATGAAATTCGGAATGTAGGACTAAGATGTGACTATAAGATTTCTTTCTATGGAAATTCTGGAATATAATCATTATTGTCTGGAATTTCTGGAACAAAGTAATTTCTCAAGCGATTCGCATGAAATTCGGAATGTAGGACTAAGATGTGACTATAAGACTTCTTGCTATGGAAATTCTTGAATATGATCATTATGGTCTGGAATTTCTGGACAAAGCAATTTCTCAAGCGATTCAAATGAAATTCGAATTCTGGAATATGATCATTATTGTCTGGAATTTTCAGTACACAGCAAATTCTCAAGTGATTCGTATGAAATTCGGAATGTAGTACTAAGATGCGATTACAAGACTTCTTCCTATGGAACTTCTGGAATATGATCATTATGGTCTGGAATTTATTTATTTTTTATTTATTTATTTATATGATACATTATATACATTAAGACAAGATGTCTTAATTTCAATGTACAAGTTTAGTGCAGTTAGAGAATAAAAAATAAATAATTATATAAAAAAAGAAGATAATAGTAATTTACAAATGATCAAATATGGATTTATAACAAAGGAATGAGAAGAAATAGTAAAAAATATAAAATATATAAGAAGAATATATGTATAAAAACAAGAAGAAGAAAAATATAATAAAAGAAAAAAAAAATGAAAAATACATTGACTACAATAATGTACAATTATGAAATCCAACATAATTAGCATAGTAGCTGAACCAAACCATGGATGGCAAATAGGAGGTAAAAACAAGATTACATAGCATGACCGCATCCGTGCTGCCTAACAACAATTCTCCACAAAGGTGCCATAAAAAGATTGAATTATGCAAGTCTATAGTGTAGAGGACTTATTAAATAATAGGTTAATTTCAAGATTAGATTAATAAATTAATTAGTTTGATTGAGGAATACCCGGCTCGACCTAACAAAAGTGAGTAGAAACCTAGACTCCCTAATATTACTCGGAAGGGAGTTCCACAACCGAATAGCACTTACCGTGAAGGACAGGTCCATAGTGCAAAAGCGATGGGTCGGAATAATAAGATGCCTAGAACGCAGCGATCGACAATACCTAAAAAGGGGTAGGAGGTAGGACGGAAGACGAAGTAACAGAATCTTGAAAAGAAACACTATAGTTCTATGTTTAAGGTAATTAGTGAACGAGATACCAAGGTAGTCAAGAGCAAGTTCCGAGATATGGTTATATTTCCTAAGGGAGTAAATGAAGCGAACGCAGGCATTGAAAGTCAACTTAAGTCGATTTAAGTTAGCCATCAAGGTCCCAGAATATAACTCGGCTCCGTAGGTAAAAATTGGTAAGATTAAGGCATTAATCAATTTCATACGTAGGTGACGGGGGAGTAGGTCACTAACCAAGTATAGGTTACGTAAAACTGCCCATACCTTCATTATAATCGAGTTAATATGTTGATCCCACGATAGTGTTTCGTCAAGGACAAAACCCAAACTAGTAAGGCATTGCGAATATGGAATGCGAGACCCATTAATAGCACATGATCTAGCGTGTGGTGGACTGGGAAACGATAAAAGGCTATAACTTGACTTTTGCTGGGATTGATGTCGAGCATATTAGTATTCGCCCACGAAGCAAGAGCCACGATGTCCAGATTAATTTGGGATACACACAACTTGTGGTCAGAGAGCAGTGTCGAGTGTAATAATTGAACATCATCAGCAAAGAGATGAACCATTGAAAACTTTGGCACCAGCGGAAGATCATTGATGAACATAGTGAACAAAAGTGGACCCAGGATAGTACCCTGAGGGACACCCTTACGCAAAGGTAGGAATGAAGAGAGCTGTTCCTCAATGGAAACACATTGTACCCTGCCAGACAGATATGACTTAATTAGATTGACCGCTGGACCGTACAAGTTGAAATTAGTGGTCAGCTTCGCCAGGAGAAGACCGTGTTCCACACTGTCAAAAGCTTTGCTAAAATCCAATAGTACCAAGATGGATAATCTTGACATATCCATATTATTACGAACAATTTCGGTAATTCCTAAAATGGTGGATGTGGTACTATGGCATTTTCTGAATCCACTCTGAAAAGGACTGAGATATGAACCAGCTTCGAGGTGAGTCATGAGCTGGTCCTTAACAAGACGTTCGAAGACTTTTGACAGTGCAGGTAGAATGCTAATTGATCTAAGGTTAGCGAGATCAATTGGTTTGGCTTTTTTCGAAATAGGAGCCGCTTCCACCTAGATGGGAAGATCGAGGAGATCAGGATAAAATTATAAATATGAAGAAGATGCCGGGATATGTATGGAAATACTAGTTTAATAAATTTAATAGGAATATTGTCCAGACCAATGGCATTTGACTTAATGGACGAGATTGCTATCCAGAGTTCATCAAGAGTGACACAACGAAAATTGAAGGCAAGAGAATGGAAAGGCTGGGAAACAGGGGGGGTATTCATGGCCAAGCGGCTCACTGTTTGTTGGTAGGACGCGAAGTGATTGTTTACCACATCAGGGGAAAACATACGTAGGTCGACATCCGATTCGTCCAGAACACCCACACTTCTAATTTTGCGCCAGAGAATGCCGGGCTGCTGATCAGTAGAGAAATGACGACTACCAAATTCTCTCTTAAGTCTTCTCAAGGTCCCTAGTGGACCTGGCCTTGTCAATCAATGGTGAATTAAGCCTAGCAGCTCTAGACAGGGGCCTTGTGACCCAAGGAATATTCTCGTTGAAGAGTGTACAAAGGTATTCACTAAGGATCGCGACTTGATCATCGGAATTAGTGCAGAAGAAGATCCTATCCAGGGTTACATAATCAATTACCAGGGAGTCAGCATTTAAGCTATTGTAATCACGTAGGCGAATAAATAAAGGTAGGGTCAATTTAGGTAGATTAATCGATGCAAATATAAATGCTTGATGTGAGATTGCTGGAGCCCAGAACTGGCCAGGGGGGGAAGCAATAAGAGATAAATCACTTACAATAAAAAAGTCAATCCTAGAATAGTTGTTCCTAAAAGTATCCAAATGAGAAGGAGTGGTACAGTCAACGATTGAACAGTCAACCCGAGAGAATAGAGCTGAAGTTGACTGCAAGATTGTTGAATCGAGTAAGTTTAGATTGAAATCCCCCATAATGATAATATTGGTATAACGAGACGCAAATCGGTCAAGGTTATCGATCAGGCAGTCAAGGTCTCCACTGACGCGATAGACAACCACAACCAGTATCTTGTAAGTTTGCAGTAACACCTCAACAAAGATATGTTCTAGGGTCGTTGAGAAATCAGAAGAGATCTATCCTTGAATTTGAAAGATACGTACAAGGCCACACCCCCTCCTCTAACATTAACCGAAGAACTAATTTGAGAATGACCCGATGCCCTATCGTTACGAAGCAGTCTATACCCAGGGATTGGCACCGCAGTGCCAGGCACTGTGGGTTTTAGCCAAGTCTCACAAATAGCCAAAGCATCCAGATAGCCACCAACAAGAAGGTTACGTACCTTTTCCAGTTTAGTTAAGCGCCGCGAAACAAGACTCTGGGCGTTAATGTGTCCTACATTGAAATGACTTTGTCTATTTGTAGAGAGGGCAGCCCTTAGTAGAGAATTGTCGCTCGGAACCGGATGGAGTGTGTTAGAATCCAATGAAAAGATGAAATGCCATCACAAGTCCACCACAAGCCACAACGCTAAATCCAAGTAGTAAATGAAAAAAAAAAGAATATTATTAAGTCAATGTATTTATAACAAAAAATATAACAAAGTGGAGGGTAATCATAACTAGAAAAAAATGTAATAAAGATGAGAATATCATAGTAATAATAAAAGGTAAGGTATCTCCAAAAATCAGATAGGACAAGGGCGAGTATAATGAAATAAAGTAGGTGGGAAGATAATAGTTGCTATCCATCTCCAACCGTTTGTCGAGGAACTTGTTGACTAGGTAGCAAGCATTGGCGAACATCCTCCTGAGATAGAACCGTAAATTTGTTGCCACTCGATGTAATAACATTTACGCGTCCATTTAATATAGAGACTTTTGATAATAGGCCGTCCTTTTTTTTTTGCAAACAGAAACGCTTCAAAGAGGCAGTTTTCAGTGGCAGGTTTTCATTGAGATATATCCTAGAATGGATATCTCCTCCAATAACATCCGACAATTTCAGATCTGTTTTTCTGTAGTATATTTTGAAGAGATCGTCACGAAGCCACACATTACTGAGGACGACAATAACAAAACCCGGTGACCTGGCGAGGTGATGGCACCATTCAACGTTAGCAGGCGAAGCTTCAACACCCAATGCCACAAGTATTCTCAAGACAAAGTCTTTTAGGTCCTTACAATCCACTGGCACGCCGCTGATGACAATCTCGCGTTTACGACTTATCCTATCAAGCCTTTCTAAAGTTTGGAACTCCAGACTACGATCCATAGATGTGACCACTTTATCCAGCTTATCTACCTTATCCGATAATACTTCCAGCGGGTATTCTGACAAACGTCCTTCCAGTGTAGTAATACGAGAATCGTACGCTGATAAAGAAGTACAGTTGGACTCTATACGTTTATCCAGATCAGAAACAGTAGATTCGATAGGCTGAACCTTGAGATCAAGAGCAGATTTGAATTTCGGGAACTAAGCAATTTCTCAAGCGACTCGTGCCTTTTAATTTAATCGTAATATTGGCCACAACGTGAAAGAATTTCACTCCAACCGCGCGTAAAGATTACACGCACATATTTTTTTAACAGCTCTTACTTCTCCTACTACTATCGACGCAACTGCATTACTATGTGTGGGCAGTGACATGATATATTTAATATGTACCCACCTCACAATAAATTGTTATGAACATTTAAATCCGCTTATAAATTATTTATTCTATTGTATTTGATGTGATCGATGATAATGTATTTGATTCCATAACATACAATCAAGTTCATAGCTTGAGCAGAACGAAACAAACATATGCAGTAGTAGACCGAGAATTCAGCCGCTGCGCAGTTTATGCAGCATAAAAAATTCACTTTTCAGCCAATGCAGTAAAGAAAAATCGAAAAAAGCCACTTTAAATTGTATGCAAATAGCAAAATGTAAATGTCAAATTGTCGCCCTACAAGCAGACTGTAAGTCGTTTTAAAATGTAGCCGCAATTTCGTGTATACCGACTGCCTGCTATTTTTTTGTGCAGCACAAGCTGCGCAGCTACTTAATTCTTTACCGCAGCCGTAGTGATAGTAGTCTCTGTTCATTTTCTATCGGTGCTCTGCTCTGCTCGTTCTATCACCATTGCATAAAGTGATACAGTGCTCTCGTTTTTGGTCGTCTTACAGAAAGACAAATACTACTATAAGTTACAAAAAAGAGGCATATAACAATGACAACCTGCAAGCTTCCTTGCAACTATTTCCTTTTCTTTTCGCTTATCATATCCTTACTCATGCATGCAATAAGAGAACCAGGCAAAAGAAATTTAATAATGAATAATTGGCCTGCATGTTTCAAAGCGACATTCTTCGATGCTCGTAAGATACCATTTACATGCGCAGCAGTCGTGATCGAAGTTTCCTTTTCTTTTGGCTTGTCTTTTGTTTAATCACTCCAATATTAACTCTTCCATCAAATTACATAATAAAGAGAGAACCAGATAAAACGATGTTAATGGCGAATATCGTGCCTGCGCTTTCAAAGCGAAAAACATTTTGATGCAACTCTTAATTTTGTTTGCTTTAGCATAAGGAAATCTATTTTATAATTTTTAGTCTCTTCATTAGTAAGGATATCGTGGTGTAATATATGTAGGAAAATAAGAAATGCGAAGCTTTATTTTTAGCAGACAAATATAATTTAATTTCAAATAAAACTAATAAAATAAAAAAACAATATGAGAGTACAAACTTATAAAATTACAACTTCAAATTAATTCTAGTAAACATCAAAATAGGAAATCGGAAAAAGCACGACCGCACACGGCTGCGTAAGTAAAAACGAACTTCGTCTCCTGTTGTGCAGTCACCATCGTTATCGCTTTAGAGCATGTCCCACACATGCAATGCCTTCAACAGCCGATACCACGTCCATAGCTTTAGCAGCGCAGTCAGCAGTAATCCA
Organism: Nephrocerus scutellatus; assembly: GCA_947095585.1. NCBI lineage: Eukaryota > Metazoa > Arthropoda > Insecta > Diptera > Pipunculidae > Nephrocerus > Nephrocerus scutellatus. The sequence goes on from OX352762.1 coordinate 80,143,742, forward strand.
ATACTGCCTACGCCGATTACGGCAACAATTAGCTTCGCTGGTGTCATCGTTTTGCGATAACACCAACCCACGTTGACTCGCTTATATACGAGTATTATGCTGTCAATCACCCTTGTGGTGATTCAACTGTCCTACATCGACAGCTCTGCGCTGAAGAAATCCGACGCTAAACAATTCGGTCGACATTTGAACGACGCAGCAAAACAGGAACGACGGTGACTGCGCAACGTATGACTATAACAATTTTATTTAATGAGATAAGAACGAGAATATAAGGTGAATGCAAAAGATAAGATTAATAAGCGATACAATACCAGGAACGGAGGGAGTGAACTTCCCACAATTCCTACACCCGGCCTTGAATTTTTCGGCTGTCCTCAGTCGAAGTCTTCGTCTCTATCACTTTCCCCTTCGTTTTCGTCTTCTTGTGGATCAGACACCCAAGGTTTCATAAAATCGGCAGCGGTGGAGGTTATGTTTGGTCCATCATGCTCTCCTACCTTTCGGACATCATAGCGATCATTTCCTCTGACCCTGGTTACCTCGTATGGCCCCATAAACTTGATGTATAGTTTAAGGCCGGCTCCAAACTGCGTCCTTTTGATAGCTACCAGATCATGCAACTGGTAACATCTGGGTGCCTTCCTCTTACGATTATACGTCTTCCTATTCTCCTCCTGCACCTTCTGTATCTCTTGCTTAGCTATTTTTCTCATCGTATCCCGGCTATTCTCGAAGTCGTCCAGTATCGCCTCCTCCAACAACTCTCGTAGCTGATTGTCATCCTCGCGTCTCATCATAATTCCAAACATAAGCTGGAAAGGGCTTCGCTTGGTGCTCCGCGACACTGTCGAATTTATCACGCATTGAACATGGGCGACGTGTTTATACCACTTCTTAGGGTCCTCCACTGAAACCCTAGTCAGAACTTCTATTATGATGCGATTCATCCTCTCCACTTGTCCGTTTCCGCGTGGAACTCCTGTTGTCGTTAAGACGTGACGGATGCCGCTCTTTTCGCAGAATTCCTTAAAAATGTTAGCGGTGAACGCTGCCCCTCTGTCTGATATTATGCGATCTGGACTTCCGAAAACTTCGCACTGCTGTTGCATTTTCTTGACCATCTCCTCGCTCTTCGTGGTTTTTACCGGATATATCCATACAAACTTGGTGAAAGCATCAACCACTACGAATAGGTAGTTATAGAACTTATTCGTCGAAGGGAGTGGACCTAAATGATCCACGTGATAAGTGTGTAGAGGTACGTCGCTTTTCTCGATAGGATGCAGAAACCCCTCCGCTTTTCCGTCCTTCCGAGCAGCCTGTATGCACGGAACACAGTTGGATATTACAGCGTCAATACAATTTCCGATGTTGGCGATAAAGTAATCCTGCTTGCAGATTGCCTCCACCTTTTTTGCGCCAATGTGGCCTTTGCCGTGAATGCCTCTCAAAATCTCCTTCTGCATAGACTTAGGCACCACGAGCAAATAAGCACCTTCTGCAAACTTGTAAAGCAGGTCATTCCTCATTTCGTAATCTTTGTAATTTCCCGTTGCTGAGAGAATATCCACGATTAATTGGCAAAATTCATCCTTACGCTGTGCCCTCTTAACTCTCTCAATTATGCCATCCTCAATCCGCAGTACTGATGGGTATATGCTTAGTGCATCGACATGACGCATGGATGACCCCGACCGGTGCAAAACCTCGCAAGAGTACTCTTGCAACATGATCGCCCACCTAGCCACCCGTGGGCATAAGTCCTTTTTATTCATCGTGGCCTGGAATGCCTTACAGTCCGTGTAGATCGTGAATTTCATTCCCAACAAATATACGCGTAACTTCTTGATGCACTTCACTATGGCTAAAACTTCATGCTCATAGCTGGTGTAATTCTTTTCAGCCGGTGTAGCTTTAAAACTCAAATAAAAGACAGGGTGCAAATTACCTTCGTATTTCTGGAGCAGAACACCACCATATCCTACCATACTAGCATCCGTATGCAGCTCCGTTTCTAGCATTGGATTAAACAGTTTAAGGACGGGCTCCTTACACAGTAAATCTTTTAGGGATTCAAATGCAACGATTTGGTCTGAGTCACAAACGAACGCACTCTCCTTCTGAGTCAAGTCTGAAAGGGGTTTTGCATAAACAGCATAATTAGGCACAAACTTACGGAAAAATCCCGTTAGTCCTAGGAAACTCTGCACTTGTTTCACATTAGACGGTCTCGGAAAACCCCTCACTGCGCTTATCTTTTCAATAGAAGGCTTTATACTGCCGTTTTCCACCACGTGCCCAAGGAATTTTGCAGATCTGCTCAGGAAATCACACTTTTCCCACTTAATCACCAAGCCGCTCTCCTCTGCTACTCTCAACACGACATCGAGCTTTGCTAAGTTCTCATCCTCATTTTCCGCGGCGATAATCACATCTTCCAAATACAACAGTAGGTAGTCTTGCCTTATTAAATCTCGAAAAACTGTATTGACGAACCGTTGAAAAACTGCGGGTGAGTTGCACAGCCCAAAAGGAACCTTCAGGAATTCGTACTGCCCGTCTGGTGTCACGAATGCGGTATACTTTCTGCTACTCTCTGCCACATCCACGTGGAAAACCCCGTTACGAAGATCCAGTGTGGTAAACACCTTTGCTTTGTACAGCTTCTCTAGTATCTCTTCCATTACTGGCAAGGGATACCGGTGCTTGATAATCTTAGTGTTTAACCTCCGGTAATCAACACACAACCGATTACTTCCGTCCTTCTTCTTCACCAGGACAATGGGGCTGGCGAAGTCTGACCGACTATGCTGGATAATGCCTTCCTCTAACCATTCCTCCACTTGCTTGCACACTGCTTCTTTTTCTGGTAGTGCTAGTCGTCTAGCCTTCTGATATATAGGATTTTCGTCTTGTAGTACGAGGTTCATTTCGATGCATGACTTTGAAACTCTTCTGGGGGAATAAGATGAAACAATGTCGTAGATGGCATTTCTATAGTTGTCGTTGCCAACCCGCAGACTGCTCCCATCTGTGTCCTCTTCGTTGTCAATCACTCCGATGCTCAAAACATCATTCTCCTCCAGATCATAGGTCTTGGCTCGTTCCACCCTCTCCACATCCATCTTCTTCATGTGCTTAATTCTTCCGTGACTTATCAATAGTTCCACATTCTGCAAAAAATCTCTTCCCAGCAATATCCGATCTGAGATCCAATTGTCCGGAACCACTTGGAACCGAACCCAGTGCCTATCCGGACCAATTCGTATTTCTAAAAGACAGGAACCCATTGTTTTCAGGGGGGCGCTACCAAATCCTTTTAGAGTCATTCCTGGTTGATTCACTTTGACTCCCCCAATTTCCTCTACAAACGATTTATGTACAATTGAGACGTCACTTCCGTTATCGACGAATGCTTGGTAGGGTTTCTCCGCAACACAAATTGACACATGATTACCGTCCGAGTCAATTCGCTGGACTTTGCGCACACCTCTAGAATCAATGTCTTCCTTTTTCTGGTTCGGGCATTGGGGAGAGATGTGTCCGAACTGGTTGCATCGGAAACACCGTGCCCCCTTAGCCCTATCGGGACAGTTCAAAGCCAAGTGCGGCGTGGCCCCACAGTTGTGACATCGTTTTGGCGCAACGGGGTGTCTGCCATGGGAAAAGTTTGACTTACCAGTCATCATATTTCTATTGGTTTCAATTCGTTGCTTCGGCATCTGGCGTTGCATCCTCTGGTATACTTCCAACTTGGATTTTAACTCCTGCAGCGTCGAGGCTTCGTATAATATCGTTTTATTATTTACCGTTTCCGGAATACCATTTATTATGTACTCTATTAGTGAGAATTCATCAACGTCTCCTTCACCACGGATCTGCGACATTGCGTACAGGTATTCTAATAGGGTTTCTGAGGAAATTTTTTTTCTAGACTCCAATTTTTTGTGTATTTCGATGCTTGACGTCTTCCTTCCGAACTCCTTTGCTAAAAGTGCCTTCAGTTTGAACCAGTCTGTTACTCCCTCCGTCGCTTCTACCGCCAATTTCGCGGCTCTATTCAATAGTCTACGCGAGTAGAGATATTTTTGTACATCATTCCACTCACACGATGTTGCAATTTCCTCAAACTCTTTTATCCATTTGGCACAGTTCTTTCCCCCTTCTCCTGAGAATTGTTCCAGCGATTCTTCGACGTCTCGGAATACGAAGTTGTTTTGTGTAGTCATCGTGACCTCTTCGGCTTGCTGGCGGACTTCTTTGCCTTGGTCGTTTGTCTCAGGCTGGTCGTTGCTCGTGTCAGAAAGTTCGTCTTCTTCTTCTCTTATCGCGCCTAATATGTCCACTACCTATACACCTTCTTCTCCTAACGCACTGCGAACTCGATCCACCAAGTCAGTTTTGATGTTATAACGATAGGACAGGCCTCTTCTCTTAAGAATCGCCTGTAACTGACGGACTGTTAATTTCTGCAGATCGTCCATTCACTTCACCCAGTACGCCACGTCTCTTCACTCTTTCCCTTTACTTTCCTATATCTTAGCCTCACTTGTCGTTCTTATCTTCTTAACTTCACTCCAACTTCTTTGCTTTATCTTACTTTCTTCACTGTCTTTACCTTCTTAAGTTTATTTCACTCTGTTCACTGTCTTTACCTTCTTAGCTCTCTTCACTGTCTTTACCTTCTTAGCTTTATTCCACTCTGTTCACTGTCTTTACCTTCTTAGCTTTATTTCACTCTGTTCACTGTCTTTACCTTCTTAGCTCTCTTCACTGTCTTTACCTTCTTAGCTTTATTTCACTCTGTTCACTGTCTTTACCTTCTTAGCTCTCTTCACAGTCTTTACCTTCTTAGCTTTATTTCACTCTGTTCACCTTCTTAGCTCTCTTCACCGTCTTTATCTTCTTAGCTTTATTTCACTCTGTTCACTGTCTTTACCTTCTTAGCTCTCTTCACAGTCTTTACCTTCTTAGCTTTATTTCACTCTGTTCACCTTCTTAGCTCTCTTCACCGTCTTTATCTTCTTAGCTTTATTTCACTCTGTTCACTGTCTTTACCTTTTCAGTTTTATTTTCAAATTTTAAATTTTAATATTCGCCCGAGAAAACAAAACAAAACGAACTTTCCTAATTTATCCGGTGAAATCCCGGTTGAGCCCCCATGTAGGAAAATAAGAAATGCGAAGCTTTATTTTTAGCAGACAAATATAATTTAATTTCAAACAAAACTAATAAAATAAAAAAACAATATGAGAGTACAAACTTATAAAATTACAACTTCAAATTAATTCTAGTAAACATCAAAATAGGAAATCGGAAAAAGCACGACCGCACTACTGCGTAAGTAAAAACGAACTTCGTCTCCTGTTGTGCAGTCACCATCGTTATCGCTTTAGAGCATGTCCCACACATGCAATGCCTTCAACAGCCGATACCACGTCCATAGCTTTAGCAGCGCCGTCAGCAGTAATCCAATACTGCCTACGCCGATTACGGCAACAATTAGCTTCGCTGGTGTCATCGTTTTGCGATAACACCAACCCACGTTGACTCGCTTATATACGAGTATTATGCTGTCAATCACCCTTGTGGTGATTCAACTGTCCTACATCGACAGCTCTGCGCTGAAGAAATCCGACGCTAAACAATTCGGTCGACATTTGAACGACGCAGCAAAACAGGAACGACGGTGACTGCGCAACGTATGACTATAACAATTTTATTTAATGAGATAAGAACGAGAATATAAGGTGAATGCAAAAGATAAGATTAATAAGCGATACAATACCAGGAACGGAGGGAGTGAACTTCCCACAATTCCTACATATATTACTCCTTGCAGATACTATAGTATGTTGGATGTGTTCTTTATTTGGTTTTATAAATTTTAATTTAAGTAATTGACCGAAATATATTTGTTTTATTACTAGTTCTTTTTCTATTCTATAAATTCATCTGTATTGAAATAGCTTCCCGATCACTGCCAATAGTTTCTTTTAAAATTTTAAAAGTATTGTTAAAATATTCATTTATTTATTTATATTATTCTCAAGTGATTCGCATGAAATTCGGAATGTGGGACTAAGAGATGTGCCTATAAGATTTCTTCCTATGGAAATTCTGGAATATGATCATCATTGTCTGGAATTTCTGGAACAAAGCAATTTCTCAAGCGATTCAAATGAAATTCGAAATGCTGGACTAATATGCGGTTATAAGACTTCTTCCTATGGGAATTCTGGAATATGATCATTATTGTCTGGAATTTCTGGAACAAAGCAATTTCTCAAGCGATTCGCATGAAATTCGGAATGTAGGACTAAGATGTGACTATAAGATTTCTTTCTATGGAAATTCTGGAATATAATCATTATTGTCTGGAATATCTGGAGCAAAGCAATTTTTCAAGCGATTCGCATGAAATTCGGAATGTAGGACTAAGATGCGACTATAAGATTTCTTCCAATGGAAATTCTGGAATATGATCATTATTGTCTGGAATTTCTGGAACAAAGCAATTTCTCAAGCGATTCGTATGAAATTCGGAATGTAGGACTAAGATGTGACTATAAGATTTCTTCCTATGGAAATTCTGGAATATGATCATTATGGTCTGCAATTTCTGGAACTAAGCAATTTCTCAAGCGACTCGTGCCTTTTAATTTAATCGTAATATTGGCCACAACGTCAAAGAATTTCACTCCAACCGCGCGTAAAGATTACACGCACATATTTTTTTAACAGCTCTTACTTCTCCTACTACTATCGACGCAACTGCATTACTATGTTTGTGCAGTGACATGATATATTTAATATGTACCCACCTCACAATAAATTGTTATGAACATTTAAATCCGCTTATAAATTATTAATTCTATTGTATTTGATGTGATCGATGATGAAGTATTTCAATAACATACAATCAAGTTCATAGCTTGAGCAGAACAAATATATGCAGTAGTAGGCTGAGAAATCAGCCGCTGCGCAGTTTATGCTGCATGTTGGTTAAAAATTCACTTTTCAGCCAATGCAGTAAAGAAAAATCGAAAAAAGCCACTTTAAATTGTATGCAAATAGCAAAATGTAAATGTCAAATTGTCGCCCTACAAGCAGACTGTAAGTCGGTTTAAAATGTAGCCGCAATTTCGTGTATACCGACTGCCTGCTATTTTTTTGTGCAGCACAAGCTGCGTAGCTAATTAATTAATTCTTTACCGCAGCCGTAGTGATAGTAGTCTCTGTTCATTTTCTATCGGTGCTCTGTTCTGCTCTGCTCGTTCTATCACCATTGCATAAAGTGATACAATGCTCTCGTTTTTGGTCGTCTTACAGAAAAACAAATACTACTATAAGTTACAAAAAAGAGGCATACAACAATGACAACCTGCAAGCTTCCTTGCAACTATTTCATTTTCTTTTCGCTTATCATATCCTTACTCATGCATGCAATGAGAGAACCAGGAAAAAGAAATTTAATAATGAATAATTGGCCTGCATGTTTCAAAGCTACATTCTTCGATGCTCGTAAGATACCATTTACATGTGCAGCAGTCGTGATCGAAGTTCTCTATCAATGCTCCATGTATCATTTACAAGTTAAAAGCGACGTTGCTGTTATACCTACCATTTCCTTTTCTTTTGGCTTGTCTTTTGTTTAATCACTCCAATAATAACTCTTCCATCAAATTACATAATAAAGAGAGAACCAGATAAAACGATGTTAATGGCGAATATCGTGTCTGCGCGTTCAAAGCGAAAAACATTTTGATGCATACTTCTATTTCCATGACATACCACTTCCCCAACAACTCAATCACCTTCTCTCTCTCTACGGCTAATATGTGTATGTGTAGTAATAGTAATTGTATTGAAACTCGAAAGTCCCCTTCGGTGCTCTGCTTACTCGTTCTCTTAGCCTTGCAGTTGCAACTTGCAACCCATATGGTTGCACGAAAAAGGTTCGTGTTGGTTCTCTGCTTGCTTCTTTCGGCTTTTCTTTAATAATTTATAAATTACAAAATCTCTCAGGGAAAGGAAAAAGAGCGAGAAACGTAAGTTTTTGTAGTGGGAAACAGGAAATTTGTATATGGATTTAGCTCTCTTGTTCTCTTTTAAGCATGTATTCTTAAACAGTTGGGCATTCTGTAGAGAAGGTTTTGAGTTACAGTTTCTGTTGGTTCATTGTCTGCTTGTTCCCTTTCGGCTTTTTTTAACATTCTGTTCGTCTTCTATCTTTATGTAACAGACGGTTCGCCATTCACTTCTTATTAAATTAACTATGCTTATCATTGTACTGACTGTATACTAATACAAAATCAAACAATAATCCTTAATATACGGTTCATTTCTCATTGTTTATAGAATAATGACTCTGAAATATCCTTTCAGTACCATACGGTACTTTTCCACATATACACTTTTGTATATAATGATAATATGATGACAACACTTTCTATTAAATTTGGAAGTGATATGGCCTCAGGTTAAAGAATTTACATGGAAGATTGTAACCATTATAAGTTAGTTTTTTATATTTTATAATACTAACGAAAACAGCTTTAGACATATCTTCGGACGTACCGATCAATTCAAAGATTCCTTCTTCAGCCGCTCATATATTTTTTTGAATTAATTGCCCGAGTCTGTATTTCCGCATGTGTATGATATTCAGTTATTTAAGATACATGTGATTATGGCTTGGCAAAGTTTATATTGAAATTACCGTGCAATATAATTAGTATTTTACCCCAATTGTTTTTGGCCAATAAAGCTGAAATATACTCGTATGCCGTCTAAACGTCACTATAGACCATGTGAGCCCGTAAACCAAATCCTGTCTAGAGAAGTAGTAGTGTAGTATAGTGTCTGTCCGATTTTCTTCAACAATTTTTATACGCACGCATATGTCCGATGGACAACACTTTCTGTTAAAATTTGAAAGTGATCGGTCCCCGTGGTCGGGGGCACCCATACAAATTTTATAAAAAAAAGTATCCTATTTTTTTTAAATTTTATATTATTATGTATTATATTATATGTTATATACTAGCTGACCCGACAGACGTTGTCCTGTCCCACGTTCAATAAATTTGTTTGTGATCGTTTTGTGGACTTGTGAAAAGCTATTCGAAATATTAAATCAAAGTAAAAATGAGAAAAAAAAGTCAACCAAATGATTTATTATCTGTTATTATATTTGAAATTACAATGAATCTCAAGGTGTTTTGTTTACATATCGATTTCGATTTCAATGTCATAGAAAACCAATCGCATTTGTTTGTTTTGATTATTCGCTTGTGTTCTAATTTATTACAATTAAATTAAACTCCAGAAAAAGATTTTGTTTTACCCAATTTTTATTTTTGATTAACATTTATTCACAAAATGCGAGTGCTCAACTCACTCGTTTAGAGATCAAGACAATAATGTTGGTTTCTTGGTACAAAGATTCAGTATTACCGTATTGACTATTTTACGAGTATAATTGCTAAACTGGGTGCGAATTGTTGCCACTCTGACGATGTTGTCCTTTCCAGGATGAGTTTCAATGATGCGTCCAAGTATCCACTTAGCTGGTGGCAAATTGGGTTCCCTTAGAAGCACTATGTCATCGATTTTTAAATTGGTTTGTGTGCCCTGCCATTTCGGTCGGTGGTGAAGAGACGTCAGGTACTCCGTATGCCAACGTTTCCAAAACCCCTGAAGAAGTGCCTGTAAAGCATACCAATTAGTTTTGATTGAAAAGTTTGTATCAGGTAGATCTGGCTGTGGGACTGCCGTGTAGGGTTGTCCAATCATAAAATGGGATGGAGTCAACGCACTTGGTTCCCTATCTGAAATGTGCCACATTGGGCGTGAATTTAGCAACCCTTCAATTTTTGTGAGAAGAGTATACAATTCTTCATAAGTCAACTTATGGTCACCGATGACGCGTCTAAAGTGCCTTTTGACGGATTTTACACCAGCTTCCCATAAGCCTCCAAAGTGAGGAGATGATGGGGGTATAAAACTCCACTTTATATTGTCTCTGGACAGATGATCGGAAACGATGTTGTTGTGTTGCTGACTGCAAAGTAGTTCGAACATTTCACCGAGCACGCGTTTGGCACCGTGGAAATTCGTACCGTTATCACTCCAGATTTCTACTGGTTTTCCGCGACGCGCAACGAAGCGATCAAGGGCTAACAGAAATCCATTTGACGACAAATCTCCAACTAATTCGAGATGGATTCCCTTGGTTACAAAACAAACGAATAAGGCAATGTAAGCCTTCACGAATTTGGGGTTTCTTCCGCGAGATAACCGCAAAGTCATTGGACCGGCATAGTCGCAACCAACTTTCGAAAATGGTCGCGAAAATCGAATTCTATGAGATGGTAGGTTACCCATTAGTTGTTTTGAAGTAGCCATACGTTGACGGAAACACACGACACAATTATGAACTGTCTTTCGAATCAAATTTCTACAACCGAGAATATAAAAGCTTTGTTTAACTACCGCGAATAATAGTGTCACTCCTGCATGTAGATGCTGTTTGTGTAAATATGTTACGATGAGTTTAGATATTTGATGTGATTTGCACAAAATTAGAGGATGTTTTTGATCAAATGTCAAATTCGATTCTTTTAGTCTACCACCGACGCGTAACAGTCCAAACGAATCAAGAAACGGGTGTAGCGACACTAGTTTATTCCGATTTGGTAGCTCCTTACTTTTTTTGAGGATACTGATCTCAAAAGCGAACAACGAATACTGTGCGTATTTTATGAGAGCGATTTTTGAGTTTGAAAGTTCATGCGTACTTAAGGACTGTGAAATTCGTTGAACCGAGACCGCGCGACAATTCGAAATAAATCTATAAATGTATGCACCGATTCGGATACATTTTAACCAATTCGACGAATGTTGCAAAAGTGCCTCCAATGTGTTACTTGAATCCATTTCACATATAAGGTTTTTGTTATAGATGTACTTCTCTCTTCTAATTGATCAGGCCCGAAAGTTTCAGCTTGTGTCATTGAAGCAGGCCAATGATCTCTCTCCTGCCAGAGCCAAATTGGTCCTCGCCACCATATTTCATGTGAGGACAATACCGACGGAGAAGTACCACGAGAAGCGATATCAGCTGGGTTACTGCTAGATCGAACATGGTTCCACATTTTTCTCGGAATGTGTGAAATTATTTCCGAAGTACGATTACCAATGAAAACGGACCATTTCTTAGGCGGTGAAGACAACCAATGGAGAACGATTGCTGAGTCTGTCCAGGCATTAATTTGTAAATGATTTGCCTGTAAAGAAATTTGAATTTTATTAACCAGTCGAGTTAAAAGTAAAGCACCACAGAGCTCCAATCGAGGTAGTAAGAGAACTTTAATAGGAGCTACTTTAGTCTTAGCTGCTACCAATGAAACTGATACAGTATTGTCTGAGTTTACGCTTTTGCAATATACTACTGCGGCATAAGCGTCCAGTGATGCATCACAAAAATTCATGCAGCTCCCAATTTTGTCTGTTTGAGCATAATAGTCTTGGAATTTTAAGCGACTCGAGGATGTGAAGATCTTGACGAATGGAACTCCAACGATGGATGAGTCCCTCTGGAATTTGTTCATCCCAATTTAGTTTTTCCTTCCAAAGTTCTTGCAGAATAATCTTTATAGCCACCACTACTGGAGCTCCTGGATGCTTCTGAGAGTAGTTGACGTTTAGTGGTAGTGGTTGCAGCGTACAATTTTACCTTATATGAAAGCAATCTTGTGATGGATGCCAGAATAGACCAAGTACCTTTACCGAACTAGACTCTTCAAAATCGATAGGAGAAATTTGTCTTTGATCACTTGGTATAGACATGAGTAACGGCCAGCAATTGGTAGTCCATTTCCTAAGATGGAAACCTGCTGACTTTAGTAAGTTGACTAGTTCAGCTTGCAAACTTATTAATTCCTCAATAGTATCCGATCCAGTGATTAGGTCGTCAACATAAAAGTCGTCTAAGACTACCTGAGCTGCTACAGGATGAGTAGTTAGAGCATCTAGGCCTAACTGCTTAAGTGACCGAACTGCTAAAAATGGTGCTGAAGTTGTGCCATATGTCACTGTTAATAGCCGGTAATGTTTCAATGGAACATTAGTATTTTCGCGCCAAATAATTCTCTGAAAGTCTGTGTGGCTGCGAGACATCCAAACTTGTCTGTACATCTTTTCAATGTCACCGCACATTGTGTACGCATGACGACGGAACCGAAGACAAATTGAGAAGATATCACGTTGAAGTGTGGGACCTACCAAAATGCAATCATTTAACGATTTGGTGGAATTGATCTTGGCAGAGCCATCAAAAACCACTCTAATTTTTGTTGTACTGCTATCATTCTTAATGACTGCGTGATGTGGAAGATAGTAGCAACTTGAACTATCTCGAACTATTTCATTTGACGGTACTTCTTCCATGTGGCCTAAATGCAAATACTCGTTGATAAAATCAGAACATTGTTTTCGAAGATCTGAGTTCACGGCAAATCGTTTTTCAATAAGTAGCATTCGGTTATACGCAATTTTGAAAGAGTTTTCAAAGTTTAACGTTTCACCATGTTTAAATGGGTATTTAACCATGAATTTTCCATCAAGGTGACGGGTGTGAGTTTTTACAAAATGATATTCGGCTTGTTGCTCTTCGATGGACAGAAATGATTTATTGGATACTTCTTCCAAACGCCAAAATTCTTCCAAATCGAAACCTTGACTGTGATCCAGTCGAATACAAAATATTTGTAGATTTCTGTCGTGATTATAAGAGCCTTGTATTGCATGACCAGCCAATACATAACCGAAAATTGTAGGAATAGAATACGGGATTCCGTCTATAGCAGACTCTGCTGGTCCTGTTATGATGCCGAACACCTTACAAAACAAAACATCCACAGCATTTGGCTAGTTGAAAAAAGGATCAGCCAGTTTGATTGACTGTAAACCCTTTAGTTTTACGTTAGCAATTGAAGTCGATGGCAAAAGTGAAGTGAGTTTCGATACGACGTAGCAATCTACCTCCACGAACTCAGAACTAAAGCGAGAATGTAATTTAAGGGTAATCAAACCATTGGTTACACCTGCTGAAGTTGACGATATTCCTGTAATTGGAATCCGCGAACGTTTCCTTTTTAAACCTAAGTTCTGAACTGCTTGTTCAGTTATGAAAGAAACCTGAGAGCCTGTATCAAGTAGTATGCGAATGTTTCGCTCTGATCCCTGTTTATCCTGAATCATAACAATTGCTGTTGGGAGAATTGTTTGTGAATGACGAGCAGATTCGGTATGATCAGGCAACGGGTATGAAGTAGTCGACATAGAGTTTGAGCTTGAGAGCTAATTTGCTGAAGTTTGTGTAGAATGCACTAGGGTATGATGTGTTGCTTTGCACATTCTACACCGAAAGTTAGACCGACACTGGTGTGCTCTGTGACCTTTTCGTAGACAGTTGAAGCAAAGAGCTTGTTGTTTCACGAAATCTCGACGAGTGTCTAAGTTTAGAGCAAGAAATTGTTTACAATGAGGAAGAGTATGATCCTCATGACACTTTGGACAATCTTGTTTAGTGGCTGCTACATGTGATTGAATTGCGACATGTGCCTTGTTCCGCGAATTATGTGTACGAGAGATAGATTGACAAGATTCCAAGCAGTTACAACGCGATTGCAGAAATTCTAATACTTCGTGTATCGTTGTATTATTCCGAGAACCTACTTTTTCTGACCATGCTTGTCTTGTCTCCTGATCGACCTTCTGTACTAACAAGTAGATAAGCCAAGGATCGCGATTATTGGACTGCAGTGCGTTAAGTCCTCGGATGACTTCATCGGCGCCATCAGTAATTTTTCGAAGCGTTTGCACATTTCCCGCGTTTATTACTGGTAGTGAGATGTACGATTGGACGAATGACTGTACAATTAGATGCGTTTTTTCAAAACGAGCTTGTAATCTGTCCCAAGCTTCTCCATAATTATTTTCCGAACAGGAGATATGTTTAATTAAATTCGCTGCTTCGTCACGAATAAATGACTTAAGATATTGGAACTTTTGAGAACCCGTTAACGTAGTATTAGAATCAACCGAGCCTAAAAATAAGTCTTTGAACGAAGGCCAATCTTTGTAATCACCAGAAAAACTAGGAATTACTATTTTAGGCAAGTTTACTGATGAAGCATTGTTTGTAGAATTTTTGGTGGAATTCAAGTTCTGTAGAAAAAAAGTCTGTTGGCTTGCTAACTGTTCTACAATCGATTCTTTACCAGGTTCAGAATGTGTTCTTCCACGAATTGCGGTAGTAAGAATGTTACTAACCGAAAAGTACTTATTTTCATATTCTGCAAACTCAAGTTCTTGATCATCAAAGTCTGCATCATCACAAAAATTGCATAGTTCATTATCTAAAGACACGAATTCTGACCACGTTTCATTAAGTTTGGTTAGGCGAATTTGAAGTAAAGCAAGCGGCGTTGAGTTATCTATGGTTTCTGCAAACACTGTTGCATATGCCACCCTTTGCACGCCCTCGTTTAGCTTTTAGCGAGTTTATAATGGCGTAGCGAATATCAAAACAAACTTAAAAAATTAAACTTAAAGGTTTTGTGAACTAATTGATTAAGTTGGAATTAGTATAATTTCGTCAATTTAACTGTGCCTCTTATATGCAAGTGCACAACGCAGTTATTCGAATGAAGCAAAACTGTATTATTTTTGTTAAGATTAACTATCACAAGCGAAATAATTGTAAGTTATTCAACCGAGTTTCACTGTTCACAAACAAAAATCCGGCTCGAAGGACCAAAAAATGTTCTAATTTATTACAATTAAATTAAACTCCAGAAAAAGATTTTGTTTTACCCAATTTTTATTTTTGATTAACATTTATTCACAAAATGCGAGTGCTCAACTCACTCGTTTAGAGATCAAGACAATAATGGTTTTCTTGGTTTCTTGGTACAAAGATTCAGTATTACCGTATTGACTGTGCAGTTATTCCAAAAAAGAGAGTGCATAGATATGTATGCCAATGTATATGAAAAAAGGTCGCAGTAGGTTACTATTTGTAGCACATTTAAAAATATTGTAAAAATATAAAAGCCTAATTAGTGTTGTAAATTGTAGCACATTTCAAAACAGCTTGAACATCATTACTTCGTTTGTGTTGCGATTTTGAGTCATATTATTGTGTTACATTTTTAAATTTTGAGGGTCTTTTTGTGGTCTTGTTAGGGTCTATTTGCGGTCTTTTGATGGTTTTTTGGTTGTCTTTGGTTGTCTTTTGGTTGTCTTTTGGAGGTCTTTTGGGTATTTTGATGGTCATTTGGGGGTTACCAAACATTTTAAACGTTTTTAAGCGTTTTGATGGTCTTTTGGGGGCCTCTTGGGGGTCTCTTGAGGGTTTTTTGAGGGTCTTTTGAGGGTCTGTTGAGGATCTTTTGGGGGTAATTTGAGAGTCTTTTGGGGGTTCTTTGAGGGGTTTTTGCGGCTTTTGAGTGTCTTATAGGGGTCTTTTGGTTTTTTTTTGACTGTTTTTAAAGCTTCTTTTGAGAGTCTTTTGGGGGTCTTTTGAGGGTCTCTTGGCGCTTTTGAGGGTATTTTGAGGGTCTTATGGGAGTCTTTTGGGGTCTCTTGAGAAGTCTTTTATGGGTCTTTTGAGGATATTTTTTTTTCGTTTTTCCATTTTCATTTTACCGAAAACATTCAATAGAGTTTTTTCCTCAAACAATATCCAATTCATCGTTTTCCAAATTTTCTTACTTCCTTTTGTATTTTCCCCGAATTTTCTTTTGCAAAAAATTTCTCCGCGAGCATAATGAACAAAACAAAACAAATCAACCAAATATGTCGTTCATATCGTCAGTTATGATCGAGACGGCATAAAAAAATTATGAAGCAGTTGTTATATTTTTGTATTTTTTTAAAGGAAATGTATAGAATCAGTTTCAGTTCCTGAAACCAATGAGTACAATGGCTCTGGTGGTGGAAGCAATGGCGCTAATTTCACTTTTCCATTTGCGCAACACAATCCATTTGCTTAATTTTTGTATTTCAATGCTTTACAATACATATGGGCAAACTAAGTTCATAGGTCCAATAGCAACGCATTCGTAGGAACTGTAGTCAATTGAAACATCGTAACGCGTTGCACGTAACCTAATCATTTCAATTTCATTTCGATCTTCACGTTTTTCTGTAGTCCGATTAGATTGAAAATTTGCTTGGTTTGTAGCTTTTCGAGTTCTTCGACCCAAATTACTGCCCCCACCTTTTGGCGGCATGGGTCTTAACGTAATCAAGAGAAGTGAAAATAGAAAAAAACCAAAAACCGCCACGCACAGAAGAATTAGTTATTACTATAATATTGTCTTTGATTATTTTTTTGAACATTCATAAATTTATATTCGTACAGTCTTATCAACTTGAATGTAAACCATAAATAATTCAAACGAGCATTTGTTTTGCATAGTTTGACGTTGACAATTTACGTCAACTGTTTGACAGCTAAAAAAAAGTGTTGTTTTTTTCTCTCTCTTTATTAAAACTTTCCGTGTACCTTAAGGAACATACGAAAAAAAAAATTAGCCATACAAATTTTATGAAAAAAGTACCCGATTTTCTTCAAATTTTATACGCATGTGTATCTCTGATGGACAACACTTTTTGTAAAATTTTGAAGCGATCTGGCCCCGGCGTCGGGGGGCACCCATAAAAATTGTTTACAAAATTTACCCGATTTTCTTCAAATTTTATATGCCGATATCTCCGATGGCCAACACTTTTTATAAAAATTTGGTACTGAAATCAAAACCTTCTCTATAAGAGTTAAGAATACAGTGTACAAAAAGTAAGCAGTCGCAAAGAGCGAGAAACGTACAATGTGGTAGTGGGAAACAGAACATTTTTATGGATTTTGCTCTTTAGTTTATTACTAATACAAATACGTTTGGTCTAAATATAAGCATGTATCTGTGTACGATCGGAACAGTTGGGCTTTCTATAAAGAAGGTTTTGACTGAAATGGCCCCGGGGTCGGGGGGCTCTCTAACAAAATTTTTATTGTGTATTCCCGATTAGAGAATTTACATGAACATTTTTAATTTTTATGGGTTATTTTATTATTTATATATATAACTTGAAATATTAATTCAAAATTTGTTTAAACTTTAAAATGAAGATTTGATTTTTACTTTTTTTTACATAGTAAAAGGAAGTATATTCATCATTAATATTTTCGAACCCGGAATTTTTCAGATTTACCCATTTCCGTATCTCCTTAGTCAGAGCAAGTAAAAAATAAAATAAATCTGTCTGTCTGTGTCCACTCTACAGCCCAAACGGCTGATGGGGATGAAAATTGATATTTAATTTTTTTACATAATTGTGAGGTCCCATTGGCCAACCGGAAGTGGCAGTTTCAAGAGCGTCGGTGAATGCGCGACGTGTCAGAAATAGAAATTAGCATATAGAAAAAATATTATAATTATCGAATGAATGCAAAAAATATATTACGATTACTGAATCGAAAAATACCAGGAACGTACTAAGAGAGTTTCCTACAATTCCTACATACATTTGAATCAAAAAAGACCGTAAACTTTCAATTAGACACACAAAATGTACGTAGTAACCAAAAGAAATTACTAAACATCTACCACATTATAGAATGACATTGTAAACTTAATTTTTATGAATTTTTATTATTTATTTACGTCTTATTATTTATCTGCAATGCCGAACCAAATAGAAAAAACTTGTACCCAATTTCGTTTTTCACCAATTCTCCAACCAACTTTTTCTACAAAAAGATTAACTATAATATAAAAATAGCCTAATTGATTAAAGTCTTATTTGTGGGCGTTTGTTTTAATATTTAGATCCGAAGCTTAAACAACTAGGAGAAGATAAATTAGCTGAGTGGAGAATGTGGTTTGATAGCCGGTTGGACGATGCAATCGAGGCAGCTGATTATCAAGGAAACAATATTACTGAATGTATGTTTTTAATATTTTTTCATTCTCATTTTTTATTATTATTAAATAATATACTTCGAAAAATACATATTTATGGTATTGTAATCTAGTCACTTGGACTAATAAACAATTTTAATCTAACTTAATTTGCTACGGTTTCCATCTATGAATACTTCCCATTGGCGTCTCATAGGATCTGAAGAATGATTGAGTTAAATCAAGCATTCTATACAGCCACATCTTTGTCGTGGAAATTATTTTTTACTATTTAGATTAATTCGAACGGTTTAGTTCTATTAAGCCTGCGTATTACATTGCTGTTGTCTAATAGCTTAGTTGCCTCCATGTTCACATGTTCTTACTCTGTGTCTTTCTGCAACAACCCGAGCTTCCTCGGTTACAAAAACAATTTTAAGGTCTCTATGAAGATCTTTGTTTCTGACGTACCACGGTGCATCAACGATGTTCCTTAATACCTTATTTTGAAATCTATGGATGATATTCTTGTTGCTCTGTTTGGTACAACCCCAAAGTTGAATACCATAAGTCCAAACCGGTTTCAATATTTGCTTATAAACTAGAAGCTTGTTGTGTGTTGTTCCTATCAGCCAATACACATTTCTATATTTGAGTCAAAGTTCTTCCTTTTTCTTTTTGACATGTGCTTTCCACCGAAGTTTTGCACCAAGAGTCATGCCAAGATATTTTTCTGTGTTCGCATACGGAACAATTTCTTGATTAAGAGTCCCCGCACACTAGAGACTTTTTAATCGGCCGATAGTTTGGTCGTTTTCGGCTGCCGATTAAACAGTCGGGTTAGTGGTGAGTGCACAGACAAAGACAAAGTTGAATGGCAATCGTGTCGCACATTCAACTTATTTATCGGCCGATACCAAATCGTTGTGTCTACGCACTTGCATACATGTTCATACTGATTCAAACTATCGGCCGACAGAAAGTCTCTAGTGTGCGGGGACTCTAATTGTAACCGGAATATAATCCAACCGTTTGTTTATGAAATTGATGTAAACTGACTTAGTTTGATTAAGTTTAATTCGCCATTTTTTAGTCCAACTATATATTTTATTAATCTTCTTCTTCTTCTTTCTTTCCTTTACTCCGCGGGGGAGCATAGGGCTTCTACAAACGCCCGCCAACGAACTCGATTTAACGCCTGAGGTTTCAAGAGACGCCACTCGGTCCCCTGGGATCTTGCTTCCTCTTCTATTTTATATTTTATTAATAGCTGTTTGTAACTTCTGCGTTGATTCTTCATTGGTTTTTCCAACTGCAAGTATCGCCGTGTCATCAGCGAATGTTGCTACAATATTGCTTTCTAATACAGGAAGATCATTGGTGTATAATAGGTAAAGGATCGGTCCTAACACACTGCCTTGAGATACTCCCGCTTTAATTTGTTTCAATTCTGCATACTGTAAAGGGAGAAGAGCTCTCAGCTTATAGTTCAATCCTTCATGCTAAACTTTATTAAAAGCCTGTGCGACATCCAGAAATATGGTTGCATAGATTTTCTTCTCTTCTAAAGCTTTTTCAATAGTATTGGTTATTCTATGTATTTGATCTATTGTTGAATGTTGTGTGCGAAAACCAAACTGATGATTTGGGATCAAATTTTTCCTCTCCATGATCGGATTTAACCTTTTTATCAATAACTTTTCAAAAAGTTTAGACATAACAGGCGGTATTGATAGGTCTGTTTGATGTAGTTTCATGCGGTGGCTTCCCTGGTTTGGGAATCATGATAACATCTGCGATTTTCCATAGGCTGGGAACATATTTGATTCTAAAGGCAGCATTTATTAGGTTAGTGAGTTTCACTAAGGCTTTTCTCGGTAGTCTCTTTAAAATTTCTCTAGTGATAAGATCAAAGCCTGGGACTTTTTTCGGATTTATATTGGTTTTAATTTCATTCATGACTTCGGTAGGTGTAGTTAGTGGGATTTCTTCACTTTCTTGAAATCCATCTTTATGCATTTTCAATTTCCAAGGAGTTGTGTGGTTGAAAAATATTTTCAAGATACTCAGCAAAAATATGTGCTTTATCTTTATTGTTTCTGGCCCATTTTTCATTGGTTGTTTTGATTGGTGAAATCTGCATTATTGGTTGCTTTATTTTTTTGTTGCTTTACAAAGGGAATAATCAGTACTGCTGTCATTAGTTAAGTTTCTTAGATAGTTACTGATTGTATCATTTTTAAAATCTTTGATTTCATTCTCATGAGGATGCTTTCATTCTAAAAGGGATAGTTGTTGTTACCTTGATATTTTGTACAGCTAGATTTTTTTAATATTGTATAAATAGTTTTTGTATATCCTCATTCTCTGTCATAATACATATTCCTATAAAAGGTTTTCTTAACTACATACATACATAGTTTTTAAAATTAAACAGACATAATTTTTATATTTTTATTTAAGCAAAAGATGACTTCAAATCAAAGACTACGGTCAGTGCTATTGGCCTATCAACAGATGAAAACCGCAAAAAGTATGGTAAGTATTTTTTAATACAGCTATATATGAGAACTATTAAAAAAAGTCTGTTTAGGGTTTGTAAATTTTAGCAAAAATTTCGGTTTTCCATGTCTCAAAACCCAAAACAATCTTTCGTCTGACAAACTGCAACGAATTTAAGTAACGAATTTAAGTGCAAATTTGTCCTGCAGGTGAAAAGGCTATTATAGTTTTGACACTAGTAGGAGGAATTGTGGAAAGACTTTTACAAACGGATTGCAAATACGGTCCACGAATAACTTCGTCCTCAAATATTTTGATTTCACTGCGTAAATAATGTCGTTCTTTTATTTCTAAAAACTCTGCCCTAGAGTTTTTTTTTGGCTGTCAAGTTGTTCGTTTCCCCTAAAAAACGACTCTACCGTAGAGCGATCTGTATATTTTCGGAGATTTAACACATGCAACAAAAAATGTAAACAAAAGATTTTCGCTTTTCGTGTTCGATTTCCCTATTAAAAAAATCTGTGCTCGAGCGCGCTCTGGGTTTTTAGGGGGGAAAATAAACATAAATTTTTTTAACGAGATGTTTCTTAAGGTCATAGTGTGTGTGTAATAGTGATGGGCGAAATAGATTTAACCAAATCTTTTAAACCTAATCACTCAAAAGATCAAAATGACCGAACTGGTTCCCAAAAAAAGATCAGGTTAAAAAGAAACGACTTGCTCATTCGTTCACTGAACTGGTTCGCAAAGAACAGGTTAAAAAGGAAGTATCTCAGTTGCGAAAGAGTTGATCTGGTTCGTCAGGGGAGGCTTTCCTCGGGTTGATGTATAGAAGGAAGGCGACCATCGAGAACGATATTATTTTGGCGACAATCTAGTGCGATTCTGAATGAAATTTGATGAATCGCGATTAGGGCCACTTTATAGTCTGTTGGTTCTAGAGGTGTATGAGCGATGAACTGGTTTACCTCTTCACGGTACATTCGAATATAAGATCGGATTTGCCTGGGACGTGTGTTGAGGGTGAGCAGGGTCTTGTTCGGGTGATCAGTTTTGTGACAAGCCAGTAGGAATTGTTTGGCGAGAAGCTCATTGTGCTCTTTCACTCTTTTAGCGTTAGAGTTTTTTTTTTTTTGTGGAGATGGTCCTCATGTGACATGCGATGACAGCCAGTGATGATTCGTAGAGCAGTATTCTGACAGGTTTGTAGCTTCTGCCATTGTGTGTGGCAGAGGCGAGGAGTCCAGATGGGTGCTGCATAGTTTAGGACCGATCTGCCAATCGCTTGATATGTGGTACGAATAGTTTATTTGTCTGTACCCAATTTGCTGCCTACCAAGGATTTCAGGACTTTTGTTTCTGTACATGGCTCGTTTTTTGAATGTGTGGAAAATGTCAACAGATTGTCGAGAGTGAATCTAAGGATAATTGATTGTAGATTGTCCTGCCGTGAAACATTAGATTTCGACTAGTAAAGAAATCTACTAGTACATCGAGGTAGGTTTCTGCAGAGGGGATATCCTTGTCCGAGGCAAGAATGGTTCAGTCATCGGAGTATGATATCAATTTGACTCCGGGAGCTGGTGTGGGGAGTTTCTCCATGTAGTGGTTGAAGAGGGTCGATGAGAGGATACCTCCTTGGTACACCTTGTTTAACTTTCCTGTATTGCGATTTGTTGTTCCGGAATTCGACGTAGGACTTCCCTTAATTAAGGTAATTGGTAAGCCATCGTTTCGTGGTGTTGGGAAGGTGTGAATCTAGGATGTCTTGTAGTAACATGGTCAAGGTCAACGGTGTCGAACGCCTTAGATAGATCCAGTGATCCACAAGGACAGTGCGATCACAGAGACGTGGTTAGTTAAGGCCTTGTGAGATGAGTGTTGTGATCTCTGTGAGGGCTGTGGTTGTGCTGCGCTTTTTGTGAAAGCCGTGTTGATGTTCGGCTAACTGGAGTTTGGAGAGAAGCTGAGAAAGTAGTAGAGCTTTGAGTATTTTTGCAATTGGAAACAGGAGAGAAATTGGACGATACGAGGTTCCTTGGTCTGTCTGTTTGTCTTGCTTGAGTATGGGAATAATTTTACCCACTTTCCAAGGGTTAGGTATGTCCAATGTTTGAATTGAATGGTTGAAAATGTGTGTGACGTAAGTGATACCTGTTGATCCTAGATGTTTGAGTATAATCGTTGCGATTCCATCCGCTCCAGTGGCTTTAGATGGTTTTGTTCTGTGTATAGCTGATTCGACTTCGGAGGGAAGTAGAGTACGTGGGGTGTTGTCGTGGTCGAGGCTGCGCAATTCCCTGAGAGTAGCTCGCTTATTTTTATTGCAGTGTGTGAACCAACGTTTCTTCGAGCCTTGGTCGGAAGATTGCAAACGTTCCAACCATTTTTCTTGTTGATTGACTAGGCGATCAGTCGCGCGATTCAGTTGGACAATTCTTGTATTCGCGGGATTGATGCTGCGAATTTGGACACGTTCGTAAGCTTGCTGGACTGCTTCGGCTGGAATGTTAGGTCTTAGTATAGAGATTCTGCCAGGTGGAAAGAATCGGGCAGCTACTCTGACGACGATCCGACGGAAAATTCTTTCCCCTGATTTTGCGTTGGTGGGAGGTGGTAACTGTCCCAATTGTCTATTGATAAACCTTTTTGAAACCTGGCCAGTCCTCTTTAGCGTAGTGGACAAAGGTGCTTTTATCAGCAGACACAAAGTCATCAGCTTTATTTACGGTAATGATGATTGAGATGTGGTCGGAGTTTAACGCTATATCTGTTCTCTAGGATGTATGCGGTTTTTCATACTGAACAGTTTTGTCATATAGTAGTGATTGGTTATTTCTGTTTTGATAAAAATATTTTCTAAAATAAGGTTTTTCTCAAATATGTTCCTTATACCGTAATTTAAAAAAATGCAAAGGAATTATATATACAGATAGATATTGAAAGTGGAATGGCATTATGGTAAAATTTTGAAGAGCTCTGCTAACAAACTTAAAGCTGTCTCTCTTTAGTTTTTTAATTGTATTGTATAATTAACCAGCAATATTATAATTTATTTTATGTGTGTTCATTAACTTAATTAGTTTTATAGAAACTTTACAGTCCCAAGTGGAAGCACTTCAGACAGAAATAATGAATGTTCAAATTAAATATCAAAAAGAACTAGAGAAAGTGGAAAAAGAAAATCGGGAATTGCGTCAACAGTACTTAATTTTAAAAACCCACAGGAAAACATCAGGCAAGAAAATTAAAAAGTCACTTATCGATATGTACTCGGAGGTTCTAGACGAACTTTCTGGTTATGATTCAAGTTATTCAACTGCTGACCATCTGCCAAGAGTTGTAGTTGTAGGCGATCAAAGTAGTGGAAAGACGTCAGTTCTTGAATCAATTGCTAAAGCCAGAATTTTTCCAAGGGGCAGTGGGGAAATGATGACGCGTGCTCCAGTCAAAGTAACACTTTCAGAAGGTCCATACCATGTAGCAAAATTTCGTGATTCTGAACGTGAATATGATTTAAATAGAGAATCCGATCTAGCCGAACTACGTAGAGAAGTTGAGCTGAGAATGCGAGCATCTGTGCGCGGCGGTAAAACCGTAAGTAATGAAGTTATCTCAATGACTGTGAAAGGACCCGGACTTCAAAGAATGGTGCTTGTGGATTTACCTGGGATAATTTCGGTAATGTCTACGCATTAATGCTTTATTTATAGCCTTAACAAACACATTGTTAACAGACTATGACTATGGATATGGCTGCTGATACAAAAGACTCCATTTACCAAATGACAAGGCACTATATGAGTAATCCTAATGCTATAATACTGTGCATACAAGATGGTTCCATAGACGCTGAGAGAAGTAACGTTACTGATTTGGTAACACAGTGTGATCCCTTGGGCAGAAGAACTATATTTGTACTCACGAAGGTTGATTTAGCGGAAGAACTAGCTGACCCGGATAGAGTAAGGTTCAATATGATTTTCCTAATATAATTACATATAAAGAGAGGTAATTATCATTAACTGTCATTATTAGATAAGAAAAATTCTTTCCGGTAAACTGTTTCCAATGAAAGCGCTTGGTTATTATGCCGTAGTTACCGGGAGAGGTAGAAAGGATGACAGTATTGATGCTATCCGGCAGTATGAAGAGGAATTTTTCAAAAATTCGAAGCTTTTTCAGTAATTTTACTTAAAGTCTCTATATGATATCCATATATCCAAACATAGAAATACTAATTACAGCCGACGAGGCGTAATAATGCCTCACCAAGTAACAAGCCGAAATTTAAGTCTAGCCATTTCGGATCGCTTTTGGAAGATGGTACGGGAAACAATTGAACAGCAAGCAGATGCATTTAAAGCAACAAGATTTAATCTGGAAACTGAGTGGAAAAATAATTTTCCTAGGTAATTAGATTAAAACAAATAGATTAAGAATTATATAATTATTTTACTTTTCTTAGATTGCGAGAATCAGGTCGGGATGAATTATTTGACAAAGCTAAAGGTGAAATTCTCGATGAGGTTGTCAGCCTGTCTCAAATATCAGCTAAAAAATGGGAGGAAACTCTTAACAAAGAACTTTGGGAAAAATTGTCCAACTACGTGTTCGAGAATATTTATTTGCCAGCTGCTCAGTCAGGTTCTCAAAGTAATATTATGTAATTATGAAAAATGATTCTAAGTCAAGTGTTTCATATTGCATTCGTATAATAGTCACAGCTGTAAAATATTTTATTGCAAATAATGCAATTGATAGAAAAGTAATAAAAGAATTAATTTTTATTTTATGAATTAAATATTTTTTTACACCGCTTCTTTAAAATCAAGAATTTGAAAACTCCTACCAATTATAATTTAATTTTTTACAGAGTAATAAATTACTTTACATGCTGTGCACTGCATACATTTCCTTTATATATTTCATGTTCTTAACTCAGAAAAAATCATTTTTAATAAAAAAAAAAACACAGGTCAGCTATAATGAATTAACCATTTTCTGTGCTATTGAAATTTTGGGTAGCGACTTTATGCTCAAATTGAATTGCTTCTTAATTCTCTATTTGAACTTCGTGTGTCCGTCTATTTGTTTGTTTATTTGTGTCTGGCTGGCGGAATCTTGTGATCAATTTTTAATCCACTTCCTAAAGTCCAATTTTAGTTAAAATAACACGAATTTTGTTCAAACTGAAATCTCCGAATTTAAGCTTAACTTTTAGCCTCATTGCTAATTACAACAATATCGTAGTTTTGCAATATGTGTTACATGTACAGCGATATGTTCAATGCGATCAAATAATTTCAAATGCTTTATGGACGCATTACATTCATTAATAATAATAATATTCGGCGCGACAGACCATTGCGGTCCAAGGCTTAGGCTGTGTAGAACAATTATTCACCTTTAATTTAATACCAACATTTCTACCTGCCCCCTATAAACACGCCCACTATTTAACTTTTATGGAAAAGTCAGTTTTTGATTCATAGTCTGCCGAATTGGGTTTGATTGGCTTCATTTTTCTTTAAAATGAACGGTAATTTTATAACCTATATGGTACCAATTAACCCCTAAATCCCCCACAAACTACTTAGAAAATTGCATTTTTCAAAACTCAAAATTTTAGCAACCCATCCCTTCTAAAGGGGGCGTTTGCACCACACCCCGCCTACTTTTTGGTGTGTGGGCGGTTGGCGGGGGGCGTGGCAAGTGATCAAAATACCGTTGTACGCTATACTGTATATTTACCAAAACTTTTTTCTTTTAAAGAAAAGAAACTTTCTTTTTTTTAAATTATATAATGTAAGGTTCATAAGCGATAGGCCATTCAGTCATTGGCGATTTCTTAAATAGACTGAAAAAACCACATTTTACTTTGCAAACTTTCAGGCTTGAAAAAATCGATAGCGATGCGTACATTGATTATTTTACCTAACTTAACCAATTGTTTTAAAACAAGTCTCATCAAATTTTTACTGGTAGAAGCCGAGATATACGACACGAAAAACAAACGTACAAATGTACACACTTTCGCTGAAAAATGTTCATGTCCTCTGAATAAAGTGAAGCGCCGTGTATGTGATTTAGTGCAAACAAATTAAACAAACAGAAAAATTTCGAAAGAATAGATCAACAAAAATCGAGACTTCATCGTCCATCTCTTTCGCACATATAAAATAAAAAAGTCATCGTGTGGACCCCTTACTTATCATATATACTTTTTCAACATTACCAAAAAATATCTAAACTCAAGACACAAATAATATTTTCATCATTATAGATTCATTTAACACTATGGTGGATATAAAATTACGTCAATGGGCTGAGCAAGCACTTCCAGCTAAATCAGTCGAATATGGTAATTTTTAAATTATGTAAATACTTAAATTGATGTTTCACATGTTACAATTGTAATTTACAGGCTGGGAAGCTCTTCAAAAGGAGTTTATGGACCTGATGCAAAAGGCAAAAATATCTCCTGATCATGATGATATCTTTGATAACTTAAAATCGGCCGTTACCGATGAAGCAATCCGACGTCATTCATGGGAAGATAAAGCTATTGATATGCTACGAGTAATTCAATTGAATACTCTGGAAGACAGATTCGTTCATGACAAAAACGAATGGGACCAGGCTGTTAAATTTTTAGAGGCATCTGTAAAAAGTAAACTTCAGTTTACTGATGAAACTCTTAACGAAATGTTAGGACCGTCGCAAATAACTAGAATTACACGATGGAAATATTTAACAGAAGACCAAAGTCGAAGACGAAGTGTAAAATCAGAGCTCGATAAAATTCTTCAAAGCGATTATGTATGTTGAAGCGGTTATTTATTGTTTTTAATTACTAACTTGGCTAACTTTTTTCTTTCAAGAAACATGTACCAACTCTAAGCTTTGATGAACTAACAACTGTCAGAAAAAATTTGCAGAGATCTGGTGTAGACATAGATACGGATTACATTAGGCAGACATGGTTTCCCATTTATAGAAGGCAGAATAATTTCTGATTTTTTTTGTCTATAATTTGGGTTACAGTATTTTATTGTTGCAGGCATTTCTTAAAACATGCACTTCATCGCGCTAATGATTGCCGTAAAGCGTACTACTTATATACTCAACAAGGCTCAGAATGTGAGGTAAAGTTGTTGAAATTTAATTCAAGTTACTTTTTAAATTCTCTATATTATCGTGCTCGTGTGTTTGTGGCTTGTGATAAAGTTTTTAAAAATTAACCCGATTTTCTTCCAATTTTGTACAAATGTGAATCTCCGATAACACTTTTTAAAAAAACTGGAAATCGGAACCCAAGGCCGCGTGCCCGAATATATAATTTTTTAAAAATTTGCCCAATTTTCTTCAAAATTTGTACACATGTGTGTCCGTGTTTATAAACATTTTGAAGTGATTGGTCCCCAAGGCCAAGCGGCGCCCATAAGTTTTGTTTTAAAAAATTAAACCGATTTTCTTCGAACTTTGCACTAATGTGTATCTCCGATTGGAGAATTTACATGAAACGTTTTTATTTTTATGGGTTGTTTTTTTTAGATACCGACATTCAAACAAATAAAATTAATTGATTAATTAATTTATTAATTTTGTGAGATTTCATCAAATGAATTTACTTGTAAATATGTTGACTAATAAAAATACATTTGTAACATAAAACGTTTAGTATTGTGCGTAGAAGTCTGCTCTGGCGTGAAACAAATTGCAAACTGCTAATTTTTTGTGATTTGTCAATGTTCATCCAGTTCTGAGCTATGTTTAAAATTTCAAGTCTAAAGATCAATGGGAAGTTAGTTTAAAATCAATTACAAAATTCCACCCAAACAGACATACATACACGAAAGCTAGGTAATAAAAACGTTTTAAAATCATCAGTTTTGTAAATCATGCATGGAAGTTTATGTGCCTCTAAGTGAATTACTGCAAACAATTCAAAAAATAATCTATCTAATCCGTAACTAAACTGTTTGCTCTCTTTGGGCGAGTTGTTGTCAGAATATACTATATTCAATCTTCTGCTTTTTATGCATACAATTTTATGTGATGTTTATTGGATGGCTTATTGGCCCTGTGATAGGAGTGTCCCATCATTAATTGTGAGTAGTAGACATGTGACCTAATAGTAACATAATAAAATAACAGCAAAATAAATGCGTTCCGAATTCTGATCGTGTAGATATGTTAACTTAACTATCTCATTCATTTATTGATTCATCATTTATTATATATATAAATCTACAGGGTGACTGACACGAAGTGTTACCAAAACAAAACACCACAGAATTTTTATTTTTTGATTAATTTTATTGAATCAAAGTAAATTTAAATTTTCGTATTGCATTAGCAGTTTTTGATTTGGCCACCCTTAGCCGCGATTATGGCCTTCAAACGGCCGACAAAGCTATTGCATCCCGCACGAAAGTGGCTCTGCGGTATTTTGGCCCATTCCCGCCGAAGCGGGTGAACGGCTTTCGGCCGTTACGGCGGCCCAAACCATCACCATCGGCGGCGCTTGGTTTCGAGTGGCAATCCGTTGGTCCAAATTTTCAGTAAAACGGCCGGGCAAGTAAATTCGGTCGTTTTGCTTGTTCACATATTTCTCAATAACGAACGGTGACTCATCGGAGAAAACCAAATTCGGCAAATTGCCACTTTCGTGCAAGCGTAACAACTCCTTTGCTTTTTCCACTCTTAACTTCTTCTGCTCTGTACGCTTGTAAACAATGGAACGAGCTGTCATAAGTGTAAATTTGAAATCACTGGTTTGACAGCAATGACAGTCTGAAGTTGGTAACACTACGTGTCAGTCACCCGGTATATAGTTTAATTTTCTTTAGGTGTCCCTTCAGCTTACAGTGCCCTGTTAGGAACCCCGTAATGATTTTAACATTACCCCTACTTTGGGTTATAGCCACCCAATATTTCCTTCGCTTGCCGTAGACCAGGGAGTCCCTCCCACCTTTTTGAAGCGGTTTTCTTTCCCATATTGCGTTTTTCTTCACGCATAATACGGTACCCAATTCCACAAAAGGGTTCCGGCCCTACTAGCGGAGTCTCTGCCCCTTTATTTGCGAGCTTGTCCGCTTGTTCGTTACCTTCTATGCCTATGTGTCCCGGCACCCAGTACAACTTTACTTTGTTGTCTTCACCAAGTTTGTTTAACTTTGTTTTGCATTCTTCCACCAGTCTAGACGTGATGTAGAATGCATCTAAAGCTTTAAGAGCAGCTTAGCTGTCTGACATGATAGCTATTTCCTGCCTCATGTATTTCCTATCGAAATTGAATTGAGCGCATCTTTCGATGGTGTGAACCTCTGCCTGGAAGATACTCGGATAATGGCCCATTGCTTTTTCGTACTTGGTTCGTGGCCCTATTACCCCCGCACCTGTGCCATCCGCCTTCTTTGATCCATCCGTATACCATTTTATAGTTTCTGGATGTATCTTGTAATCTGTTTCGGACCTAAAGTCCGTCTTGGTGCTTAGTTTGACCTCATAGTTCTTTTTGAACTCAAGCTTTTGCACCATGTTGTCACATTGCCACATGCCACAGGGGTTAGCTTGGCTAGTGATTTTATTAAGCTACCAGCTCTTCTACCCGTGAAGCAGCCAACCATGGTCAAACGTACTATGGTTTCATTGGATTTGCCCTCTACCACTATATGCAGCGGGAGTAGCCCAATGATTACCTCCATACCCGTGGGGCAGGTTCTCATAGCTCCTGTGATTAGGATACAAGCTAGCCTTTGTACCTTTTCCAATTCTCTCCTTGTGGTGCTTAGCTTGGTTCTACCTGCCCATGCCACTGCTCCGTAGGTGATCATTGGTATAACTATCATAGTGTACACCCAGTGCATTATTTTGGGGCTCCCCATGATTTACCTGCCACCCTTCTGCACACCATGAGCGCTCTTCGAGATTTTTTTATTACTGCCTGCTGATGTTTATTCCATAGCAGTTTCTTGTCTAATATCAGACCAAGGTACTTGGCCTCTTCGCTGATTGAGATCACTTCGCCATTGAGGGTTATTGGTCGCATTCGCCCCGATTTCCTTCTGTTGGTGAAGGGAACTAGTGTGGTTTTGCTTGGGTTCACCCTAAGTCCCACCTCTTGGCACCATCTGCTTGTGATATTTAGTCCATTTTGAACTATGTCACATAGAACTTCCCCCTGGCCACAATGACTATATCGTCCGCGTAACCCTGGGTTACAGTTCCTGCTTCAGCTAGTCGCCGAAGTAGTTCGTCTACAAGGATGCTTCACAGTAGCGGAGAGAGTACTCCTCCTTGTGGGCACCCTCTTGTCGTGTTCACCATAATCGTTTTGTCACCGACTATGGTTTCTGCTGTTCTGGTGATTAGCATCTCGCACATCCATTTACTGATTGTGCCGTCTACTGTTTTCTTTTCCAGAGCATTTCTTATCGCCTCATGTGATGCGTTGTCAAACGCCCCTTCGATATCTAGGAAGGCACAAAGAGCGATTTCCTTACTGGCGAGGGAGCCCTCTATGCTTTCCGTCAGTTCCCACAGTGCGGTCTCCGTAGATCTGCCCGCTCTGTATGCGTGTTGACTGGAGTGCAGTGGTTCTTTTACCAGTATAGTCGACCTTACATAGTTGTCGATAACCTTTTCAATAGTCTTTAGGACGAACGAAGTGTGGGAACCTCAACAGTAACATTTTATGTGAAACCCGCCTATATGTATAACCTATTCTCAGTCAATACCACAACACCGACTCATTTTGCAGGCCAAAGTGCTACGCTGCTGGACCTTTTCTTAGTCAACGATAACAACAAGGTTCTTCTTTACGATCAACTCTCATCACCCGCTTTTTCAAAGCACGATCTCATATACCTTACTTATTATTTCAATTTTGTGACTATTTCCAATACATTTGAATATAGGGACTTTAAAATAATAAATTACTCATTATTAGAAGATCATGTAAGGACAGTTGATTGGGATGTTATATACCAAATGATCAAGTGGAATTTCTAAATTCTTATATAAGGCATCTCTACAACACACATGTTCCTATAAGATCCAAATCCAGTACTTCTGACAACACACCTTGGTTCTCTAACCAAATTCGCCAACTTATAATACAGCGCGACCGAGCATACAAAAGCTGGAAGCGTTTTCGTCTTGAGGGTCAACGACGCATATACTGCATGCTTCGCAACAAAGTCGTAATGGAGATAAGAGCCGCTAAATCAAGCTTCTACTCTAGTCGGCTCAGTGCCTCTATGGGTGGGAAGCGTTTGTGGAAAAATCTGCGCAGCGTAGGAATGTGTAAAACTAATAGACAGCATTTCGAAGGAGTTAACCTCAACGATCTCAACCATAAATTTGTGTCGTCGCAAACTTTGGCTCCATCTGTTTCAGGTTACTCCCCTCATCTAACTGGTGCAGCACATACTATCAACTGGCCAAGTTTTTCTTTCACAGCATTGAACAGCACTAATGTAGTAAAGAGTATAATGTCCATTAAATCAAATTCTGTTGGTCTCGATGAAATACACCCATCTTTTTTAAAATCATCTGACCTGTAGTGTTACCCTATATAACGTACATCTTTAATGCAGTGGTGACAACAAGTATTTTTCCTACAAATTGGAAACATGCAAAAGTACTTCCTGTCCTCAAAACACCTAAAGGGGATGAGTTTAGACCAATCTCCATTCTCCCATTTATATCCAAAATGTTTGAAAAAACTATACAAAAACAAATAAGTCAATTCCTCTCCACCCATAACATCTTAACGCCTAAGCAATCAGGATTCCGGCAGAAACATAGCTGCATAACAGCCGTAATAGGCTTATCAGATGACATACGTCATGATCTAGATGAGGGAAAAGTCTCATTCCTCGTACTACTAGATTTTTCTAAAGCGTTTGATACTGTCGACCACTCAACTCTATGCCAAAAGCTATCTCGAGATTACAATTTCGAACCTAGTGCTGTGAATTTGGTATCTTCATATCTAACAAACAGATTTCAAGCAGTAGAAATAAATAAGGTCCTGTCAGACTTTCTCCCTACAACCAGTGGAGTTCCTCAGGGATCCATTTTAGGACCATTATTATTTTCCATGTTTGTAAATGAAAGTCACAGTTCACTTCATATGTATGCTGATGATACTCAGCTCGTAATAAGCTGTCCGCTGGGCTTAATCGAGCATACTGTGAGTTGTTTAAATGAGGATCTATCAAGGATAGCGCTATGGTCAAATTGTAATGGTCTAATGCTAAATGCTAAAAAATCTAAATGCATAGTCATCTCTAAGCAGCAGTTCGATCAGTTCGAGACTTGTTGAAAATGTTAAAAACCTTGGGATGAACTTTAGTCGTGACTTGGCATGGGACACTCACATTAATATAGCAGTGGGGAAGACCTATGGTGTGCTTCGTAGTTTGTGGGCTACACGTTATTTCACTCCCTTCAAAACTAGAATTTTACTGGCAAAAACATTAGCTGTACCAGTCCTGACATATGGTTGCGAACTTTTCTGTAATTGCTGTTACGTATCTAAGAGGAAACTAAATGTTGCTTTTAATGCCATAGTTAGATATGTTTTTGGTTTACGACGATTTGATCACGTATCTAATTATACCTCTCGTCTCTACGGCATGACGCTCGATAGTCTTCTAAAATATCGTACGCTTCACCAACCCTCATATCTTTATGATAAAATTATATTGGCTTCTTCAAACAGATCAAACCAACTTATCCTTCCCCGTTTCTCATCTACGACATCTGAACGTCAATTTTTTATAAATTCAGCTCGCTTGTGGAACACCTTGCCAGGCCACATTAGAAGAAGAATATTGTTAATTATAACTGACTTAAGTTTGTCTTCTCACACAATATTTATTAAGTTTGTTACTAAATTATAAGATATTTTATCTTACTGTGTTTAAGAATTACAAATAAACAAACAAACAAACAAACCAAAGTGAGACTGATTGGTCTGTAGGACTTTGGGTGTGTGGGATCCTTCTTCCCTACCTTAGGTATAAATACCACGGAGCCCTTCTCCAGCTTTTCGGTATGTACCCGAGTGCTAGACTACTTCTAAATATTCTTAGTAGGTATGGAAGGAGATTGTCTAACCTCATTTGACAGACTGCTAGGATTATCCCATCCACACCTGCTGATTTAAAAGGCTTTTAACTGCCCAACGGATTCTTTGCTCAGTGCATATCTCCGAGACTTTCTTCCAGTCTTCTCTACTAAATCTACGATAGTTTAAGCCCATATCAGATTCGGTACTGTTCACTGTACTCCCCGGGAAGTGACTTCTCAAGAGGAGGAGAGCTCTCTGCTCTTCGTTCTCTGTGAACTCACCTTCATTGTTTCTCAGTGAAGCCTTGAAAAAACTAATGTCTTTTGCCATCGCTTTGTAAAGTCTGGCAGACTCCTTAGTGTTTTTTTACCTCCTCACAGAAGTTACGAAAACTTCTGCGCTTTGCTCTTCTCACATCTGTATTATATGCCGTGAGAGACTCTCTGTATTGCTGCCAATTGCCCCTTCTCTTGGCGGTCTTGAAAAGTTTTCTTACCTGCCTTCGATGGGCTGACAGTTCTACGTTCCACCATGGAACATCATTACCCCCTTTTGGTGAACTCATAGGGAAGCTCGACTCATATGCGTCAGAGATTGCCCTAGTCATTTCCACTGCTGCACAATAATATACATTTTCTTTGTTTGTTTATACACACAAAATCAAAATCAACATACACACATGATGGAAAACTGCCTGAAAGATTTACTTTACCCATATATTCATTGGAAAAAGCAATGGAAATGTTTTACTGGTGCTTTGTATACAAACTAGCGCTAACATCCGTACCTACCAAGGCACTGCTTAATCGTAACCTTATACTCTGTTTTGTCTCCAAATCTCTTTCTCATTCTTATTAATGATCTCCTGTCCGATACTTCTAATCCAATTCATTTTTTCCCTGACGACAGCACTCGGCTTTTAATATGAATTCACGCTCTCTGCACGTTCATCCTCTTCGCAAGTGGAACTTAAAAAAACAACGTGTAAATTTTGACCTTGTCAGCATAACAATGTTGGGATATCACAATAGAAAAAAATTGCTTTCAAAATCCAATGCTGCCTTCGGACAGCCAAGCTTTTTCCTTGAATGACACTTGTATAAAAAAAAACTGAAAAACTCGCAATTCTTGGAATATGCGTCCACAAAAGGCTTCATTATCATCATATTTGGCTCTACAACCGGGGTTGTTCCTGTCCTCCCGAAAAAAATCTCTCCACCGGTCCCGATTTTGAGCCAATGTCATGCGGTTCGGCATCCCTAAACTCTCGGCGTATACGCCATCCAATCTTACCGCAACGACTTTCCGAGTCAGATCCCCTTCACTTATACGAGCCAGGTATCCTGTCCACCGGAGCCTACCGAGCTTAATTCTTTTCACGGCGTCGACATCGCGATAACGCTCTTAGATCTCATCATTATAGATTCACCGGAATCGTTCTTTCTTACATACGTGGTCAACAATTCTCCGTAAGACTTTTCTCTCGATAGCGGCTAAGAGGTCAGAATGCGTTTTGGCTAAGCACGTAATCTTGGATCCATATGTGAGTACTGGTATGACCATCGTCTTATACACCAGCAGCTTGGAAGCTATGGTTAGATTCCTGGATTTGAAGAGTCTTGAGACTAAAGTAAGCCTTGTTACCTTTAAGCAACCGTGCGCGTATTTCTGGTTCCATGCTGTTATCGGCTGCTACAGTTGACTCGAGATAATAATAATTTTCGGTGCGAGAGACCATCTCGGTCCAATGCCTAGTTTCTCGCAACCATTTGTGTCGAGCATTTATATTTTTGCACACAAATGAAGAAGACCTCCAATTTAATGCCTCATCCGAACGGCGAATTGAGAAGCTTTCCGCGACAAGTTATCACTCTCGGACGTTTGTCAGACTTTCGCAAGAGGTGGGATACCGGGAAAAATACTTTTTGTCTTACTGGTATTCGAACCACGAACCTCCTGCTCAGATCTTTGGTTTTATTTGGCCAACTTGCCAATATCCAAGAATATATACATCGTCACCGCGTTAAATAAAAAGACGTTTTTAATAATTTTGCTTTCTTAAAATTTATTTAAAACCTGCGTTGTCAAGATCTCGGCTAAAACTACTCTTATAATTTAGTGACTTAAATACTTACATACTATATTCATTATGTGCTACTTAAATTATATACTAAATCTATATACTAAAATTTTGGTATAATTGGACCGATGTCATTTACACAATATGCATACATACACTCAGATAAACTAAGGTATGAGTATTATACAGTAGAGTCCGAATAAAGTGTAGATTAATGCAACCACACTGAGCCAAGGCGCCCATAGATTTTGTACCGCCCGCGCGATCTTGTGTCAATATCGTTTGCGTAAGCAGGTATTTGAATGGACTTATAGAGTACATCGGAGTCTCGGATCACTTTCCCCAACACCTGGTTGAAGAGGTCCCAGGCCAGTCCATCTCATTGTTTATTTGGGATGCCGAATTCTCTCATGGCTCTATAAAGTTCTACTCTAGCAATGCTATATAGGTGGCTTTAAAATCTATAAAAAAAAATGGTGTAGTGAGTTTTGAAACTCTAGACATTTTTGATTTTCCTGGCCACACTGGTATGGGCTAATGATGACTTTAGCCTATGAAGCTATCCTGTCTTTAAGGAAAGAGTAAAAATATTATACTCGAAAACGTTATACAACGAAAATTGCTGCACGTTGTGATATCTCCCTTCTTATGTATGGGGCACATGATGCCTCTTTACCAGCATTCTGGCAACGCTTCTTCCTCCCATACTTGAACTATTTAGTCATGAATTGCTTGGTGTAGTGCGGGATCTCCTGATTCAATGAGATCCGCTGGGATACCATCCGATCCCGAAGCCTTATTGTTTTTAAGACAGTAGATCGATTAGCTTAGGGTGCATAGCCGTTCATTTACTGCTTTAAAGCTGATAACGGTGGGTTTTATTCTTTTGCTGACTAGAAAGCCCGCCCCGAGCATATTATGTCTCGCATAACAGCTGTAACATATGTCCTATTCTGATTTTGTCCACCGCATCTTTGCTGTTATGTCAGCATTATATTTGGGCAATGTATCGCCTAGCTGTTGGGCAGCTCGAGCCATAAGTTTTAGTGTATCCGAGGCTAATTTGGGATTCCGTAATAGTTTTTGTATAGGCGAGGATATTGGCCTCGCGCGAACCGGGGGCTACCACGTGCAGGTTAATCGCACTTCCACAAGTCGGAGAAAGTTACGGCCACGTGCAATTCTGATATGGCGAAATCAATCGAATCGCTTGAAAATCGCAGGAACGTTTCCTGCTTGTCAATGTTTTATCGATTTTTTTTTCATAAAAGTGGTGTTTAAAAGGTGCTTCCCGCTCATCCTCCTACCCATCCCCAATACTCGTGATCCAACTCGATCACACAGGTTTTCCATTAAGCCTATCTTAATAAGTAAACAGCAATTCGCTGATTTAAGTAATTTGACGCATATTCATAGACATCTCATCTTGTCGCATCTCTTTTTGCCGATATTATTGTCTTTTTATAGTGATGGTAAGACACCCTTATGCGAAAGGGGTCAATGAGTGGCGGGGGAATCAATGGTTGTTGGGGGTCAGTGGGTGTAAGAATTACCTATCAGCCTCATCTGTGGTAAGTACTTTGGATTGTGTGGGAGTTTCGAAGTTCCAGTTCCAGAAAAACACGCAACCACTTTGTCCCACCTCTCTGCAATGTATAAAAAAAGACCGAGAATAAAAACTGTCATGTAAAGCTTTCAATTTATCTTTCGGATACAGCTTTAAATTATAGATCACTTCCATTTTTGTGAAAAAATACAACATGCACAACACGAATGGTCGCGAAAAGCTAGGCCCTGGACCACAACAGTCTGTTGCGCCAAATGTTATTATTATTAGCCTTATTGGAGTAATACGGATCAACAATGCTTTCATCACCGAAGCCACTGCCACTGCTCAGAGGTTATAAATGCAAAACTGGATGACATTGGCTCAAAATCGGACCGGTGGAGAGACTTTGTGGGAGGCCAAGGCCGGGCCCCGGTTGTAGAGCCAAATATGATGATGATGTTAAAATAATCATAAAAACTCATAGAAAACTATAATACTATATACTTGGTTATTATCTAATCAAATATTTTTATTTTTGTACGAATAAAAATTGACGATTATTTTAATTTGTTCGTGGCGAAATGTCGAATAAAAAATGAACTTCAAAAACGTGAGAATACCATTTATTCGATCCCGAACAACTTCCGTTTCGATTCGAACATCGTAATAAGGGAGGTAGGGAGGGTATTGCAATTTATTTTGTTCGGTTGTTCTTTATTGCGAGCCTGAAAGTGGAAGCTAATAATTAAGACAAAGGAGTTTGTTTAATTGTTTGTCCACTCGTATATCTCGACTTTGATCGAATTTGATGGAACTTTTTTAAAACAATTGTCTTTAGACAATAAGTCTATATACCAAAATTATAACTATTCATGTGGCGACCTGAGATGCTCCGCTATATTATTTTAATTACACTTAATCACTTACTGTGCCATAACCTTAAATTATCGCCAATTGCAAGCATATCGCTGCGAAAAAGTCTTGCAGCCTTGAAATTTTACTCTATATAATATAACTAGCTGTTCCCGGGCGCTTTGCTACCCGCACACATGAACCCCCGGGGTGACGGGAGTACTATAGCCTATAACTTTTCCTCACCTGCCAATAATTTACGTTGACATTTTTTTAAAAATACGTTTGTAAATCTCATGTTAAAATTTTGTCTTTCTCCCCTTCCATCTATACCTATAACTTTCCCTTACCTGCCAATAATATATCTTAAAAATTTCATAAAATTCAGTTTAAAAATGTGGCTGATATTAACATTTTACATTCCCTGTGTGTAAAATAAAATAACTACTAATCAAACAAATGCAGTTTTCGTGACTTATGTGTATAATATAAAAACAGTTATTTTGTGTAATAACGTTTTTTTACGATTAATTATAAAATTTATTTTTAATTTGGCGTCCTACGATGTATTCTTGCGCGTGTTGTGATGAAACTAAATAAATGTCAAAAATAGTTTTACCACCTAATATCTTGAAAACAGCGCCACCTAACGGGTCCAAATTTCACAAAAACCCAAATAGCAACGAAACAAACCTATGGTTAAAACAGAAAAACCGTTATATCTTGGAAACAGCGCCATCTATCAGGTCCAAATTTCACAAAAACCCAAATAGCAATGAAACAAACCTATGGTTCCTAAGATGCTTCTTTGCTGAGAAACAAAAAAACCGTTATATTTTGACAACAGTGCCACTTAGAGAGTTCAAACCAAAACAAAAACCCAAACCGCTAAAATCCAGCTTCAGATTCAGCTTCCTGCGATGTCTGGTTCCGGAGAAAGGCAATCTCAAACACACACCATTTTTATATTTTAGATATATAATTTTTATTAAAAGCATTAAATTTCTACTTACCTTGTATTTTGTTCCGTCTTTCGTAGATAAGTTGTAATGACGTTGTATTATTTTGGAGAATACAACAAGTAATTAAAGTAACCGCAAATGCATTGAGGCAACAAGTAATAAATAGAGAAGCTCGTCGCCTAGACAAAGGAATAAAAGAAGTTCTCGATGAATTCAGTGAGGACAACGAAAAAAAGATGCATTTACTTACGGGAAAGAGAGTAACATTAGCCGAGGAATTAAGTTGTGTTAAATCTTTTAATAATTATTTTGTTAATAATGTTTTCTTCCTTCTTACTTTTTTAGTCAAAGTTCGACATATTCAAGAAAAACTGGAAGAGTTCATCAATTCATTAAATCAAGAAAAATAATAAATTAACTTTTGCTTTCCTAGTCTTCAATTTATTTAAAAAGGGGTTTATATGACTTATTTGGTAGAATATTTTTTATTAATGTTTGTTTTTTTTTTTTTTTAATAAATAAACTTATTTATACATCTTTCAATGTAATTAATATGCCAATGGCGCCTTGACTGAAGTGGTTAGAGCGTTAGACTACTGTGCAGGAGGTTCTAAGTTTGAATCCCAGAAATCACCAAAAAGCTTTTGCACGGTTTAATGGTGCATTGATAATCCACTTGCGCTTAGTATAAATAAATGGCAGTCACACAAAAAGCTGCTGTAAACTCTTTTCACATGAGACATTTTTGTGAAATCTTAACAACCGTCATCTCATTCGAACGAACATATGCACTGGATCTGCTTCAGACATCAAGAAAGACTGTCAAATTGCATGCGGCGAAATCTTTCTTTTAAGATTGAACTGTCGACAAGCAAACATGCAAGCAATGCTCATAGAAAAAAAAAGAATAAGCAGCATATACGAAAAAAATTCGACGGAAAACAGAGTAACACTTAGCAGAGAGGGAATCGAACAAGTAAGACTGCAGAAAATCAACAGACGGAGAGAACTCCGCGTTGGAGGCTAGAGAATACGTATATGGATTTAAACCACAGCACGACCCAGAATTGACCACACATCGGCATATAAACCGTGGCAAATGTATACGATCGTCATCCTAAAACGTGTCCAATTTTCGGGCAGCGGCGTGGGAGCCCTCTCTGGGTAAGTGTTCAAAATACTTATATTTTCTGTTCGCATTATATGGTGCTTCGTGGTGCGGGAAAAAGTAAGGGAATAAAGAAGGCAGAAAAGGGCGAAGCAGCAAAAAAAAGGGAAACCAGAAAAATTCATTTAGAGCTCAAATAACGCATAACCACAACCAATATAACACGTTGACCACCACCAGACAGGGAACAAAATATTAGCCCCAATCGCAGTCATTCTGTGGACTCCTCGTCAGACGCGAAACACAACGACGACTCCGTTATAAGTAAATATAATCGGCAAGAGACTCTCAAAAGAACTAAGGAATCTGATGTTATCATCGAAAAGGTGAATCTGCATTTTCGCACGGCGAGACTACATATATTCAAATGGATCGGAACAATTACAGGCGCTGCCAATACTGTTTATGGTGGTCGTCGTTGGAATTTCCCAAATCATTATATCGATATCGAAAACAGAAGAAATGTTCTTCCTTTCCGCACATTGCATATAATTTATTAATTGTAGTTGTTTAAAACATTATATTGATATCTATGTAAATAATTATAATAACATGTATACACCACCAATACGTTTGGATGTAATAGGCAACAAATTATAGGATTATGTGTGGAGTCCCACTTGGGAATTGCTACAGTCTCACCCCTCGTAAAATTCTGACAAATGTCCGAGGGAATTAACTGTGATCAGAAAGCTTCTCAATTCGCCTTTCTATTGGTATGGCTTTAATTTGTCGGTCCCTCCAACTGTGTGCAAAAATATATTACGTACATTACCACCTCAACGGTCTGTTGCTCCAAATATTAAATTGGTACAACACAAGGCTACTATTCCAGTGTTTTGAAATTTACAAAAATTTAACATTTCAGGGGGCGTTATAGTAGTTTTGTTCCCATACTTGTAAAGAAGTAATAATTATTGCTAATTTTTATCACTTTTTACTCAAAAGCGTTCCCGTACACGAAAATGTGGCAAAAAAGAGCGTCAAATAGAGAGAGGAAGTTCATTTTCCCGCCATGCGAATTTTGTTGATTATTACTACTAAAATTTCTGTGTGTAACATGTGAACATTCTGTCAAAAACGAATTTTGTGGCGTTTTTCCTACACTTTTTAACTAAGTCCACTAATTTTTGGCGATAAGCGAATGATAAAAAATGTTTTATTTTGAAATTGTATCATAAGCAAACAAATCGAGTGCACTTTGGTGTAATTTAGTGCAGTATTTTTACAATTTTTCTACGAAAAGAAAGCCAGATGACTTTTTTTAATGAAAACCCCTAATCCAAGTGACTGACACCGCGACCTAAAAGATCTATTGTATCAATAGGGCATTAATTATCTAATAGACATACAGCTTTCCTAATAAAAGATAGGATGTCCTTAGTAGCTGAATTTTTCAACTCCGCTGTTGAGCATATTTCCTTATGGAATATGCGTTTCCTTAACCAAATAAGTGCTGGGCAATCGCAGAGAAGATGTTCGGATGACTCCTCATCGTCCGCACAGAACCTACATTCTGTCACAGAGCCAGATCGGAACAATTACAGGCGCTGTCAATACTGTTTATGGTGGTCGTCGTTGGAATTTCCCAATTCATATCTTTATCATATCGAAAAATGAAGAAATGTTCTTCCTTTCCGCACATTGCATATCATTTATTCATTGTAGTTGTTTAAAACATTATATTGATATCTATGTAAATAATTATAATAACATGTATACACCACCCATACGTTTGGATGTAATAGGCAACAAATTTCCTGATTATTTCCTAACTAAAATGACGATGCGTAGCGACGAACGAATCGACGCTACATTAAATGCATATAACAACACTACCTGCTGTAAACCATGTTTCCTTTAGTTGCTTTACTTTACATTATGTCATCAGTCAGCACCTATATTATATTTAGATCCTTATATTATTGCTGTTGCCCAATATAGAATTCACCTTTATATTACTTACACTTAACTACCTTAATTATATTTAACTACATTTGTATCATTACTATTATTATCGTTAGGTTATTGTTATTACTTATATTAGTAATCAACTTATATACTAATATTACTTATAACGGGTGTTTTTTTAGGAGGTTTGTTTTTCCGATAGATGTCGTTTTATTTTATGACAGTTGTTTTGACAGCTCAAAGTGGCATTTCTACTCAGTATTGTTTGGCAAATCATTATGAAAAAAAAAAAAAAAAAAAAAAAAATGACATTTGTGAAAAATAGTCGTGGTAGCCACCCGTTAGATATAACGTGTTTTTTTAAGAGGTTGCCGTATTTTTTTTTTGAATAAAACACATATAAAATTATGAAATGACCAAAATTTTTTTTTATTTGGTAGATAATTTTTTGGCATTTAACATTTAAACACAATTTCTGGCATATGGCTACCACAACTATTTTTCACAAATGTCATTTTTTTTTTTTTTTTTTCATAATGATTTGCCAAACAATACTGAGTAGAAATGCCACTTTGAGCTGTCAAAACAACTGTCATAAAATAAAACGACATCTATCGGAAAAACAAACCTCCCAAAAAAACACCCTTTATTTAACTACATTTCCCTCGTCAATTAAACAACAAACACACGTACCGCACATATGAACGTTTGTGCGCAATGCATAGCCCTCGTCGTTAAACGATGGCAAGCGTAAACCCAAACGTTGTTATTGATGGTTCATGTTACATGCGCTATGTTAGGTGCCAGGTGACACGCTGGATGCATGTAGGGAAAGGAATTGATTGCAAATAATGCTGAAATAATGCTGACGCAATAAATTATCCGAGGTGATTTGGGTTCAATTATCGAAGATCGGAAAATTGAATAGAAATTGAAACCCAAAATTTTGTATAAAAACCCAGTTAATTTTGATAATAAATCAGATCAGTTCTTACTTTGAACCCAACAAATTGGTCTCGTTAATAAACCCTCCGATCTACAGTGTGTTCTATTTTTACGAGCAACTCGCTCAATTTGAACACACTGTATCAGCTCGCTCTATTAGTAAAGTGGTTTACCGCTTATAGAGAAAAACGACAGCCTAACGGCTAACGTTTTGAGTCTGACTATATTTAAATAAATAAATATAACTTTAAAATACACTATTATAACACTATATATTTAATTACATTTATATCATTACTATTATTATTATTATTACTATTATTATATTATTATCGTTAGGTTATTGTTATTACTATATTAGTAATCAAATTATTATCTACTATTATTACCTATATTTAACTACATTTATATCATTACTATTACTAATATATTATTATCGTTAGGTTATTGTTATTACTTATATTAGTAATCAAATGATCTACTTTTATTACTTATATTTAACCACATTTACATCATTACTATTATTATATTATTATCGTTAGGTTATTGTTTTTACTTATATTAGTAATCGAATTATCTACTTTTATTACTTATATTTAACTACATTTACATCATTACTATTATTATCGTTAGGTTATTGTTGTTTTTTATATTATTAATCAAATTATCTATTATCATTACTTATACTTAACTACATTATTAGTATTTTTATTATTACTATATTATTGCTATTACCCAATTTAGTCTGCCCCTTATTTACCCTTACTCTTAGAACTACATCTAACTACATTTATTATTACAGTTTTGTCATGATATTGTTACTAATTATAGCATTACTACATGATCCATTATCGATACCTACTACATTTAACAACTTTTTTTTCTAACGATATGAGGAATTAAATTATAACGTTCAAATAAAATGACCTACTAGTGTACTATTATTAATTGACTCAATTTCTCCTTTCCTCAATGGCGTCACAGGCTGATCGGATCAGGTATCAAGGGAAGGCACTTTTCAATTTGGTTGTATATTTTTTTACACATATATATATATATATATATATAAAACATTTTTGTAATGAGGATGTCCTTAGTAGCTGAATTTTTCAACTCCGCTGTTGAGCATATTTCCTCCTCCGGATGACTCCTCATCCTCCGCACAGAACCTACATTCTGTCACAGAGCCAGATCGGAACAATTACAGGCGCTGTCAATACTGTTTATGGTGGTCGTCGTTGGAATTTCCCAATTCATATCTTTATCATATCGAAAAAACAACCCATAAAAATTAAAATTTTTCATCTAAATTCTCTAATCGCAGAAATT
This sequence comes from Nephrocerus scutellatus, assembly GCA_947095585.1. Lineage (NCBI taxonomy): Eukaryota > Metazoa > Arthropoda > Insecta > Diptera > Pipunculidae > Nephrocerus > Nephrocerus scutellatus. The sequence goes on from OX352762.1 coordinate 80,188,102, forward strand.
GATATGGGAGCCCCTCGAGCCTGGGCCATTTTTTTTTTATTGTAGAAGAAAATCATCGAAACAAACATTTGACATCAGATGTTAAAATTGAAAAAGCTCAGATCATTTTATTCTGAGCACTTAGAGCACGCTCATACTCTGAGCAAATAAGAAACACGAACATTTATCTTGAGAACTCTTTGACTGCTCTGAACTAATTTATGAAAACGCCAAATGACAGAATATTGTGAAAACTTGTTCTATCTGTAAGTTGATATCGACAACAAAAAAAACGACATCAATAAAAATACAATTCAGTATATAATAAAAATGTAAGTTGAAGTAAGCATAAAACATGTATGTCTCGTTTCATTTGCTGGGTTCATTTGTGCGTGCGCTAAGATTTCTCTCTCTCTCTCCACCACCATCAAAACCATGCAGCGCAGCCGACTGCGCAGCACTCACCGCACACAGTCCATAAAGGGCGACGAATATCTGATGCCAGTACAGATATTTAAAAAATGTATAAGGGCCTTGCGGCCGAACCCGGGACCCGATCACTACCAAATTTTCGAAAAAGTATTGTTTATTGGGTATACACATGTGTGTAAAATTTGAAGAAAATCGGGTAAATTTTTTAAAATTTTTGTTTGGGAGCCCCCCGACCCCGCAGCCCGAGGGACCTCAAAATTTAATAGAAAGTGTTGTCTCCGGAAATACGCACGTGTGCAAAATTTCAATAAAATCGGGCCATGGGAAGTGGGTTAAAAATTGATCGCAAGAATCCACGACAGACGACCGACCGATGACCGACCGACGACCGACCGACGACCCACGGGCAAGTGAAGTTAATATAGAGAATTTAAAAATAAGAAATGTTCTTCCTTTCCGCACATTGCATATCATTTATTCATTGTAGTTGTTTAAAACATTATATTGATATCTATGTAAATAATTATAATAACATGTATACACCACCAATACGTTTGGATGTAATAGGCAACAAATTTCCTGATTATTTCCTAACTAAAATGACGATGCGTAGCGACGAACGAATCGACGCTACATTAAATGCATATAACAACACTACCTGCTGTAAACCATGTTTCCTTTAGTTTTATTATCACTATATTATTGCTATTACCCAATTTAGTCTGCCCCTTATTTACCCTTACTCTTAGAACTACATCTAACTACATTTATTATTGCATATATATATATAAAACATTTTTGTAATGAGGATGTCCTTAGTAGCTGAATTTTTCAACTCCGCTGTTGAGCATATTTCCTTATGGAATATGCGTTTCCTTAACCAAATAAGTGCTGGGCAATCGCAGAGAAGATGTTCGGATGACTCCTCATCCTCCGCACAGAACCTACATTCTGTCACAGAGCCAGATCGGAACAATTACAGGCGCTGTCAATACTGTTTATGGTGGTCGTCGTTGGAATTTCCCAATTCATATCTTTATCATATCGAAAAATGAAGAAATGTTCTTCCTTTCCGCACATTGCATATCATTTATTCATTGTAGTTGTTTAAAACATTATATTGATATCTATGTAAATAATTATAATAACATGTATACACCACCAATACGTTTGGATGTAATAGGCAACAAATTTCCTGATTATTTCCTAACTAAAATGACGATGCGTAGCGACGAACGAATCGACGCTACATTAAATGCATATAACAACACTACCTGCTGTAAACCATGTTTCCTTTAGTTGCTTTACTTTACATTATGTCATCAGTCAGCACCTATATTATCTTCTACACATATTACATATCAACAGTACCTTCACGTAACTACATTTATTATTATATTTAGATCCTTATATTATTGCTGTTGCCCAATATAGAATTCACCTTTATATTACTTACACTTAACTACCTTAATTATATTTAACTACATTTGTATCATTACTATTATTATTATTAATATTATTATATTATTATCGTTAGGTTATTGTTATTACTTATATTAGTAATCAACTTATATACTAATATTACTTATATTTAACTACATTTCCCTCGTCAATTAAACAACAAACACACGTACCGCACATATGAACGTTTGTGCGCAATGCATAGCCCTCGTCATTAAACGATGGCAAGCGTAAACCCAAACGTTGTTATTGATGGTTCATGTTACATGCGCTATGTTAGGTGCATGAACATGAAATATTAATGCTGACACGCTGGATGCATATAGGGAAAGGAATTGATTGCAAATAATGCTGAAATAATGCTGACGCAATAAATTATGCGAGGTGATTTGGGTTCAATTATCGAAGATCGGAAAATTGAATAGAAATTGAAACCCAAAATTTTGTATAAAAACCCAGTTAATTTTGATAATAAATCAGATCAGTTCTTACTTTGAACCCAACAAATTGGTCTCGTTAATAAACCCTCCGATCTACAGTGTGTTCTATTTTTACGAGCAACTCGCTCAATTTGAACACACTGTATCAGCTCGCTCTATTAGTAAAGTGGTTTACCGCTTATAGAGAAAAACGACAGCCTAACGGCTAATGTTTTGAGTCTGACTATATTTAAATATAACTTTAAAATAAAATTCGGTAATTTTCAATTAAATAAAAATCGAAACACCATTTGTACCACTACTTTACACTATTATAATACTATATATTTAATTACATTTATATTATTATTATTATTACTATTATTATCGTTAGGTTGTTGTTATTACTTATATTAGTAATCAAATTATATACTATTATTATATTTAACTACATTTATATCATTATTATTATTATTACTATTATTATATTATTATCGTTAGGTTATTGTTATTACTATATTAGTAATCAAATTATCTACTATTATTACCTATATTTAACTACATTTATATCATTACTATTACTAATATATTATTATCGTTAGGTTATTGTTATTACTTATATTAGTAATCAAATTATCTACTTTTATTAATTATATTTAACCACATTTACATCATTACTATTATTATATTATTATCGTTAGGTTATTGTTATTACTTATATTAGTAATCGAATTATCTACTTTTATTACTTATATTTAACTACATTTACATCATTACTATTATAATCGTTAGGTTATTGTTATTTTTTATATTATTAATCAAATTATCTATTATCATTACTTATACTTAACTACATTATAAGTATTTTATTATCACTATATTATTGCTATTACCCATATATATATATATATATATATATATATATATATATATATATATATATATAAATTTTTTGTAATGAGGATTATGTGTGGAGTCCCACTTGGGAATTGCTACAGTCTCACCCCTCGTAAAATTCTGACAAATGTCCGAGGGAATAAACTGTGCTCAGAAAGCTTCTCAATTCGCCATTCTATTGGTATGGCTTTAATTTGTCGGTCCCTCCAACTGTGTGCAATAATATATTACGTACATTACCACCCCAACGGTCTGTTGCTCCAAATATTAAATTGGTACAACAAACGGCTACTATTCCAGTGTTTTGAAATTTACAAAAATTTAACATTTTAGGGGGCGTTATAGTAGTTTTGTTCCCATACTTGTAAAGAAGTAATAATTATTGCTAATTTTTATCACTTTTTACTCAAAAGCGTTCCCGTACATGAGAATGTGGCAAAAAAGAGCGTCAAATAGAGAGAGGAAGTTCATTTTCCCGCCATGCGAATTTTGCTGATTTTTACTACTAAAATTTCTGTGTGTAACATGTGAACATTCTGTCAAAAACGAATTTATGTGGCGTTTTTCCTATACTTTTTAACCAAGTCCACTAATTTTTGGCGATAAGCAAAAAAAATGTGCACCCGTATGTTTTGTATGTGAATTTGCGTCGAAATGGTCGCACAAATGCCACGATGACGATAAGAATGATAAAAAATGTTTTATTTTGAAATTGTATCATAAGCAAACAAATCGAGTGCACTTTGGTGTAATTTAGTGCAGTATTTTTACAATTTTTCTACGAAAAGAAAGCCAGATGACTTTTTTTTTATGAAAAACCCTAATCCAAGTGACTGACACCGCGACCTAAAAGATCTATTGTATCAATAGGGCATTAATTATCTAATAGACATACAGCTTTCCTAATAAAAGATAGGATGTCCTTAGTAGCAGAGTTTTTCAACTCCGCTGTTGAGCATATTTCCTTATGGAATATGCGTTTCCTTAACCAAATAAGTGCTGGGCAATCGCAGAGAAGATGTTCGGATGATTCCTCATCCTCCGCACAGAACCTACATTCTGTCACAGAGCCCACACCCATTTTGCTAAGATGATATCTTAGGCCACAGTGGCCAGTTAGAAAACTCACTAGCTTCCTAATGCTACCTTTATCTAAATGCAAGATTTCTTTATATGAACAGGGTCTGATCAGTTGTTTGGATTGCCTTAGCCCCGGGGTATTTACCCAATGAGCCAGGCGACGTTTGCCCTCCGCTACAAAATGGTTCAGGTCCTATGAATGCAGTTTCCGAACCAGCCCTAGCTAGTTCATCTGCGGCTTCGTTGCCTGCGATACCTCGATGACCTGGTACCCAAACGAGCTTAACCCTGTTGTGTCTGGCCATAGATTGTAATGCATCGTAGCAGCTTTTAACTGTTAATGAGTCCATCGACTTGGACGACAGAGCTTTGAGCGCTGCCTGGCTATCTGAATAGATATATATATACTCGCGCCTTTAACGCCTTTACTAAGGTTTAACCTAGCGCAGCTCTCTATGGCATGGAGTTCAGCTTGGAAGACCGTGGGACTAACTCCCATTGGTATCGAGACCTTTGTATTAGGCCTTTGGTTAGACACCAGCACCAACTCGTCTATGACCAGTGACCACAGAAGGGGAGAGAGTACTCCTCCTTGGGGACACCCCTTTACTGTGGTCACTGACACTCCTTCTAAGGAAGAAGTAATATCTCGACTCTCGAGCATAGTCCTAATCCATAAATTGGTCGAGGTTTCGATACCCTTGTTACTAATGGCTCTCTCTATTGAGCTATAGCCAGTGTTATCGAAGGCGCCTTCAATGTCGAGGAATGCACACAAAGCAACCTCCTTGGATCGAAAAGTTCCTTCTATCTTTTTAACCAGATAGTGGAGTGCACCTTCTGTGCTTTTGCCTTTTCTGTATGCAAATTGACTTGAGTGCAAAGGAACAGACACCTCTAGTCTGCTTCTAATATGAACACCAATGAGTCTCTCCATGATTTTCAGGACAAACGATGTTAGACTGATTGGTCTGTATGATTTAGGTAGCTCACTAGGCCTATTGCCAGGTTTGGGGATAAAAATCACATTTACCTGTCTCCAGACACAAGGGATGTATCCCCAATTGCAGCTAGCTCTAAATAATGAAATCAAGCTTGACAGGATTGCATCGATCGCCTTCTATAGAGCAGGAAAGATGTCATCCCCACCAGGGGCTTTGAATGGTTTAAAGGAGCCTACTGCCCATCTAACCTTATCTGGGGTGAAGATCTTACCAGATAAACTATTAGTTCTACTAGCGATATTAACCCTTCGGTCAAGCGTGTTCAAATTTGTGTGTGGTACACTGTTGTACGAGCCTGGGAAATGAACAGGCAAAAGTGTTCTCAGTGTATCCTCACGGTCCGTCGTGTAGGTGCCATCAGTCTTTTTCAACAGACCCTCACTATTTGTCTGATCCCTAACAAGTGCCTTGTGGATTTGTGCAGCTGCTGGCATTTCAGCGATGTCCCAACTCTTCGTGCGTTTAGCAGAGTTGAAGAGCGTTGACTTAGGATCATATCTGGGAGAGGCATGTGCAATCGCGCCTGGAATGATGTGTTGATGGTCTGACAGCGGGGCCTCATCGGACACATGCCAGTTAACAATAGAATTTGAGATAAATGGACTCGCGAGTGTGAGATCTAGTACCTCTTCGCGAATCGCATTTACGAAGGTTGGTTTAGAGCCCTTGTTCACAATATCTAAATTATTGCTAATAAGATAATCTAAAAGACACTTACCCCTTCGATTGATACCGCTGCTGCCCCAAACCTCATGGTATGCATTGGCATCACATCCTATAAGGAACTGGATGTTCCGAGTTTTGCAGTGCGTAATTAGTTCTTGCACCTCTTTTGGCGGAATGTTTTCTTCATCGCCGGGAAAGTATGCTGAGGCACATACTATATTGTGTTTCCCCCTCTCGGTCGGAACCTCCACCAGAACGGCAACAAGGTCTTTTGTTATAAATTCTGGAATGGGAAGAAAGTTAATATTAGATCTGATAAGGCAGGCCGCTCTTGGCACTGCTCCCCACATTTTACTATCAACTTACCTTTCCCGTCATTTAGACCCTTCACCAGTCCGCTAATAGCCCAAGGCTTCTGTATGAGGCCAAGTGCTATATTTTCCTCGACGAACCTGTTGCTGAGTGTAGCGGACGCCCCCTTAGCATGGTGCAGATTCCCCTGTACCACCTTGATGGTGCTCATCCTTCCTCCTTTTGAGAAAAGGCCTGCCGGATAAGATCAGCTTTCTTGGGGCCCTTACCCCTCCGGCAGGCAGTCTGGCTCTGTTGACCCGTTGGTCTTACATTGCCCGTCTTTCTATTTTGAGTGAGAGCAGTTATAGCTGCGTTATTTCCTTTTTTGGAAGGATTTGAACCAGACGGCTTGTTAGCCTTGCTGGTCGTCGGAACTGGTCGTAATACCAGCTTCGTTTTACTGGTTCGGGACTCGCTGTGGACAACCTGCCCGGTAGAGCTGGTGACCGAAGAGGCAGCCTTCTGTACCGCGGTAGCTGGTACGGAACCTCTAGCTAGCTCCGTGGCATTTCGAGTGGAGCTGACTATGTCTGAGGTACATTTGTCAGATGTTGGATTCTTGTCGGTGCTCCTAAGAATCAGTTTAATCTGACCAAAGCGGTTCCCTATCACGCCCTTGTTGGTGTTAAGCCTATTCATGGAGGCGTCGTCAACCGCCATTATGAGATGAAGGAGCGCACCATCCTTTTTTCTCTGAATCACCTTCCATGATATGGCGTTTAGCCCTTCATTTTGGGCCTCGATGGTGTCGAGAACTTTCTCTGAAGGGAGCTCAAGACTTTGTGGAAAGAAACCACGGACGATATGTGCTTTCGGGAAAGATCCCTCTTCCATTAACGTCACTTCCAGTCCACTCTTGGCTTTTTTTTTCTCGAAATTCGAGCGCATCCACCCAGCAGTAGAACAATCTGAGCAGATGAAAACCATCCATCCCGATTTCAGATATGATCCGGTGAAACGCGGCCAAACGCCGCAGCCGATCATCTCGATCGAGATGTCGATAACCGCTTCTTGAAGTTGAGTCATTTGCTCTTTTGTCAGCGGTTTCTTCGACAGGTCGATCGGGACAACCCCCAGCCTGACAGCACTGGCCACTTGACTGAAAGTGAGAATGTCGGGTGAAGGTCCTGCTCTGACCTTTTTAGCGGCCGATGTGGGCGGTGTCTGGTCTTACGACCTGACGCGTTTAACAACGCATTTACTGGGAGGCGCTGCTTTGGCAAAAACAAGAGCATTGTCTCTATCTTTACCTATGCGTAAAGCATGCTTATAACGCCTTTTTTCCCTCGAGGTTAGCTTGACGTAAGCCTGTATTTGGATCTGCATTCCCCCTAATGCGATCCCAACCGAGGAACAGCCGGATTTCTCCGAGATGACGCTGATGGTGTCGACAACTTCGGATGCATTCGAATCCACACTCTTGTTGCCAGCACTTTTACGAGATACGGATGTGGCTCTTGAAGCGCAATCATCCGCACTCTGAATTTTTCTTGGCTGCTCATGAGCAGACCTAGAAGCTGTAGTCAACACGGGGTTGACAGTCGGGAGCTCTTCCCCCACCGACAAAACAACGGTCTGCCTATGGGCAGGATCCGCGTTTGAAGTCAACACTTGATTGACCGTCGGAAGGGAATCGGTTCCTGACGTGGTTTCGGATGACACAGAAGCACATCTCGAAGTTGGTGTCACCACTGGGATGACTGTCAGGGGCATAGAAGCCTCTATAATTCACTTAAATCTAATTGGATATTTTTAGCAATTTTAACAAGTTATTTTTAAATAAATCCCTATTAATATCGAGGTCTAAATTAATGCAATATTTGTTGTAAGATAAGCAAGCATTTGTTATTGGCTCATGTTTTCCATAGTTGGTTCTCTAATGTGAAATGTACAAAAAATCTCTATCTCTTAAGCACCCTGATGGTGCATAAAGCAAATGCAATAAATCAGGGCAGCGTATGTGTTACATGAGAATATCCCCAAGAACATGATTTGAAAATATTTCTTCGTGATTGTAGCGAAAGTAAATCGATAAGTCGGAGGATTGCATTATAAGCTGGAAACTCCGCATTCCAACCTAGTTTGCGAATTGAAAAACGCGTTAATTTTTTTTGTACGCGTTCAATACGTTGGTTATAATTTGCATAATAAGGAGACCAGATAATGCTACAATATTCCAAGATAGGTCTTACCAAAGATATAAGCGATTTAACCGTGTAAGGGTCATGAAAATCTTTTGAATTTCGTTTAACGAATCCTAACATTTTGTTCGCTTTTGCAATAATATATTGATAATGCTGATGGAAATCTAAATTAGAGTCAAAGTATACCCCAAAATCAAAAAATAATTATTTATTATTAGCTGCGTCTTTCTCGATAAGGTAAGGATAAGGGTTAGAAAAGCTTCACATCATCAGCGTATAACAAACATTTCACATTTTGAATGTAAAATGGTAAGTCATTTATAATTAATACAAGTAATAAGGGACCTAGGTGGCTTCCTTGTGGGACACCAGAGATCGAGTAGATTATTTTAGAATAAACTGAGCCAATTTTTACTACTTGCCTCCTGTCAGATAAGTAGTTGGATATCCATTTTAGAAAATTTCCATGAAAGCCCATTAACTTCATTTTCTTTGTTAAGTTAACATGTTGGACTCGATCAAAAGCTTTCGAGAAGTCCGTATACACTACGTCAACTTGGTGGTTGTTTTCAACCTCTTATAGACAGTAATTTGAGAATAAGGCTAGATTGGATCCAGTTGATCGGCCTCCGTGCCGATTGAAGTTTTGATATCTTGTTAGATAAAAAGGATGCAAGCTTTCTTTTTACAATAGCTTCAAAGATTTTTGGAAGTAATTGCAATTTTTATGGATTGGAGTTATAAACGAAAATTTCCAATCTTTTAAGAATTCACTGCTAGCTAAAGACAAATTAAATATGTGTAAAAGGGCTTTAAGACGTTGAGTTTACAACTTTTAATATAAAGGGAGGGAATTAAATCAGGTCCAGTTTTACTATTATTATCTAGATTAGATAGTTCATATAAGACCTCCTCCTCAGTAAGAAAAAGCTGACCAATATCTGTTATTTGGTGCCCGAGATATTCGACATTATCGGAATCGACACAGGTGTTAGCATAACTCGACTGAAAATAAGATGCGAACATATTACATACGACACTTAAATCGCTGGATACATTATTTTTGTAAGCCATATTAGATGGCAAGCCAAAGTACCTATTTTTTTTGCTACTCAAAAAAGACCAAAAACTTTTTGGAACTTTTTTAAACTTTTATTGAACCAAGCTGGCTTATTTCCACGCGGAAACTTCTTTTTAGGAATAAATAAATGGAATATACGAAAAATAGTGTTAGTAAAAACTTCATTACAAGATGTTAAGTTTAAGTTTGCGTTGCTAAGTAATGATTTATTGCATTGTAATCTGCTTTTACAAAGTTGTAATCGTAATTAATCCTACTATTATAATTATGCTGTATCAATATATGAAAATATACTAAAATTAAATTTTATAAGAATACATTTATGACGTATTCCATCCATTAATAAGGGAAAGTCAGCTACACAAAGTGTAGCTTCTAATTCCTTATGAATAAAAATTAAATCTAAAATTCTGTTTAAGCTATTTATAATATTATTAATTTGTATAAAATTCATAGAAAACATTTTATCAATGGTTTCAATTTCAATCGTTTTAGATAAATTATATGGCAAAAGGCATTTCTCTTCATTTGAAAATGACCATTCAATGTTACCTAGAATAAAATCACCAAATACTACAGCAAATGAATTTTCATCAAAAGATTCTATTATATAATTAATGTTATTTATATATACATAATAAATTTCAATTTTACTGCCAGGTGGTATATAACTGATAAAATATTTTATTAAAGTTTTATTAAATCTCTTTTATCAGAAAAAACACAAAATTTAGCGCATAATTGCTCGATTTCTAGACTTATTTGATCGGGTAAAATTTACTATTCTATACAGATCCAAGGGCAAACTGTGAAGGGATTACACCAGTGATCATTTCCTCATTTACCCATTCATAACATTTGCATACAACTTAATAATCAATATATATCTACTCCGAACTTCGTTAATTGAATATTTGCCTAACGCCTAAATCAGCATATCATCCATCCACCATACATACCTGCATACCGCATGCATTTCCCTTATCAATTAAACAACAAACACACGTATCATACATACGTACGTTGTACACAATGCATTGCCCTCGACATTAAACGACGGCAAGCGTAAAGCCAAACATTATTATTGTTGGTTCATGTTACATGCGCTCTGTCAGGTGCATGAACTTGAAATAATAATGCTGACGCGCCGAATGCATATAGGGAATGCAATTTATTGAAAATAATGCTGAATCTAGAAAAATAATGCTGACGCAATAAAGTATGCGAGGAGATTTGGGTTCAATTATCGAAGGTCGGAAAATTGAATGGAAATTGAATGAAAATGAGAACCCAATCAATTTCGCTAATAAATCAGATCAGTTTTTACCTTAAACAACGACTTGTCTACTCAATCCTCCGGCCTACAGTGAGTTTTATTTTTACGAGCAACTCGCTCAATTTGAACTCACTGTAGCAGCTCGCTCTATACATAAAACGGTTCCCCGCTTATAGAGGTAAACGACAGCCTAACGGCTAACGTTTCGAAGCTGGCTTAACCAATAACTAAGTATTTCAGTTGAAGTTATAGGAACGATACGACGAACCCTACAATAACTTTACATGGCAATCCAGCCAGTTTACGTTAACGTAACTATAACTTTACATGGGAATCCTGCCAGTTTTAATCCACGTTACTATAACTTTACAAAACAATACTCCACCACCTCTTAAATGTCCAGAAAGATCAGCATTGCGGTCCTATCGGTATACGATGAATGCTAAGTTAGATATTTCTGAAGAATAAATGGCATCATGTAACCAGGTCTCAGTTAAAGCTACAGCATTATATAAACAGTTTCCAATCGCAGTAAAGAGTTCTCTTAACTTAATGCGACATCCGCCATCATTTTGGTAATAAACGGAGAAGGAATCGAAGTTAACAAGTCCATTGATTGTATTGGTCCTATTGTTAGAATGATTGTTGATATTCTTGGATGTGTTGTTTTCTGCAAACACATGAGAATGAGCATAAACAGCTTCTGCACCGGCAGATGTGAAGTCTATTGTTATTTTGTTCTGTCGTTTTCTGTCGGCGCATCGTTTTTTGGCATAAAGTGGAACGGACGAACTCTTACAGCGACTGGCCAAAGAGCAAGTTTGAACAGCTGATCATATAGCGATGATGAGATCCCCAATTTGAAATTTATACTCTTAAGTAAGTTTTCATCGGTTTATAGCACCGCATATGACACTCATTTATCCTGGCTCTTTTTTTCACATATTTTATTATATCGTCTGTAGAAGTCGTCGAGGCAAACGATGATACATGAACCCATTTCAAAGTTTTTACCACTTTTAAATCAGTGTTGTCATTATCGCCGACAACTTGCTTTATGATCTCTTTATTTTTCCGCGTCCGAACAACTGTATTTTTCACAGTATTGCCTCTAATATTTTGGGAGCTAGAAGCAGCAATAACTGTGCCAAAAGTACGAGCAGAAGGTATAGCGGATGGTATAGAAACAACTGCAACAACTGATGCAAAAGAAGGAGATAGAGTGATGTCCACTTCTTCAGCAGCAATCAAGGCTGGAGCGGTCGCAGTGCAGAGCGTCGCACTATGTGTTGTTATGTTTTTATTAACACGGAGGTCATTCACCTTTTGTACACTAGTGCAAAGAGATAATTTTTAACGTTGGCGCACGACGTTTTGGCGCAATGGACACAAGAAAAAAATAATCGATCGTTATTTATCAGAGCATCGCAGGATTTATCATCTAGCCCGCAACATACTTTATGATAACAATTCCCGCAGAATTCGCACACAACGGCTTTGTTATTTAAAACAGGCCGTGAACAGCTGATACAGTATATATCGCAATTAGACATTGTTAAAATATATCCGCACTCGCTGACTGTTACACTCATACACTGAGACTGTGAGTGATATATAATAGGATTGAGTTTTACCCATACAAAACATGTAATATAGCAAAGTGCTTTTCTAGCTAGCTTTGCGGTAAAGCGGGACACCCTGCTTCTTGACGAGGTTGCGCGGTTTAGCGGTTAAGCGGTTGTGGTGTTTGGTGGCACGAAACTTGTTCACCATTGGTTTATTGCGTAAATGGTGGGTTATTTGTGGACATATTTCCATATTCCTTTGCGGTACCTGTGGCATGGTTTTAGCAAGAAGAATCTTCATTATGTTACAGTTGAACTAAATATACGCAATTTAGGTAAATTTAATGAAATACGCGTAAATTAGATGCCATCATACTCTAAATTAACCTTACATTACTCTAAATAACTTGATTTTCTAAATAAAGTGTTTGGTTTTAAATAGAGTTTTTTCTCTAAATAATTTTCTATTAAATATCTTAAGCCCACATCATTAAACACATTCACGGGCTCATCTCGAGAACGGGATTCGGTTAGTCGTCGACTTGGGAGTCGACCAGCTAGCAGCCCGGTTCGGAATAATGCCAACTAGGCCCACACTAATACTGCCACCTATAGACGAAATTACCGTTGCGGGCCTCAAAGAGCGGCTCGAGCAGTACCAATTAGAGACAACGGGTCGCAAGGAAGAGCTCTACGAACGACTCAAAAGTGCGAACGAGCGGGAAAGTCCTGCGATAACGGCAGGCTTGGTACTTGACGCCAATTCAACTCCGAGTACCAAGACAGCAAACGAAACGGTGCCGATGCCGTCGGGGAAGGATCTCCTCCAACGCGAACTCGAATTCGTCCGTCGGGAACGCGAAAACCAGTTGCTACAGCAAAGCACTTCGGGAACAGCAATCGGGCGTAGTGTGTTTTTAACGTTAGTGAGGTCGGGGAGATGATTCCTCGATTTGAACCACGAGATCAAGCGGGGGCGTCGTTGGAGAAGTGGTTGGCGAAAATCGACCGCTTGATGGAAACTTACCAGCTTGACGAGAGACTTGTACTCATGGCGGTCACCACAAAGCTGAGGGGTGCCGCGAAAATTTGGGCAGACGGCGCAGAGATAGTGTCGTGGCTTGACTTCAAACGGGATTTTTTTCCGTATTTTCCCAACATGGTTAACCCCGCCGATGTGCACCGACATCTCGATAGCACGGTCCGAAAACCGTATGAGAACCACGTTGAATACGTGATGACTATTAAAGCAATCGAGGAAAAGGGGAACGTCAGCGAAAAGGCAAACCCGGGGTAATCGTGACCGCAACATACGACAGTCTAAACATCACCACCCACGAGTAAACTGAATCTATCGGATGTAAATTGCGAGGGAAGCGAAGTCGATCGCCAAAACTTACTCAGCACGTTAAACGAGTATCGCGTGTGACGAATCTGAGCTGGAGTGTTGCAATCGCTATGAGTTCCAATGATACCACCAAGCAGCCGATTTTCCTGGCACCCTACCGAGCTCCTTTTGCAAAAAGATAACGCAACTGCTGAAGATGGACATAATACGTAAGTCAACTTACAATTTTGCTTCTCCTGTAGTGTTGACCAAAAAGAAAGACAGATTCTGCATAGACTACCGCGCATTGAACAGAATAACGGTTCGCCAACAATTCCCAATGCCCGTTGTGGAGGAGGAGTTCAACTCTTTGGAGAGCAATCGCTTCTTCACTGCACTCGACTTCAACTCCGGGTCTCACCACTGCGTTTAGCACTGCGGAGGGAGGGACCGTTTACCTTTTGGGCTGGTTAATGCACCGGCCGCTTTCAAACACGTTATGAACCAGCTAGTTAGCTAACTGAAACGGGGAGACGCGGTCGTGTATCTGGGCGACGTCATCATCCCTAGTCAATTCCTGTATCAAGTATCGACTTCCTGGGGCATCAAATATCAGGGGTCCGAGTAGAACCAGGTCACTGAAAAACAGACGCGGTAAGGTCCTTTAAAACCCCAACAATCGTTTATAAGGTTAGACAGTCCCTGGGCCTCAGCTGCTACTTCCGTAAATTCGTAGAGAAGTACTCCGTGATAGTCAAGCCCCTGACTGACAACCAAAGCCGACGTCTCATTCACATTGAGCGACCAACAACGGACCGCATTCGAGACGCTCAAAACAAAGTTGACGGAAGGTCCGCTCCTAGCACTGTACGATGTCACCGCAAGGTATGAGGAACACACTGACGCTAGCGCAGACGGGAGGGGTGTCCTTTTCCAACAAAACGGTAATGCCAAGATGCAACCACTTGCCTATTTTAGCCGACGGACGACTGAGGCCGAAGCTAAATATCATTCGTATGATCCGGAAGTACTAGCGATAGTGGTCACCTTGGAGCGTTTCCGAGTTTTCCTGTTGGGAAAGGAATTCACCGTGGTTACGGACTGCGAAGCCATCGTCGCCAAACAAAGCTAAGCTGGTACCTCGGGTTGCACGCTGGTGGCTACGGTTACATGAGTTCACGGGTACGACCAGGCACCAACCGGGAAAGGGGGCTTGCCACATAGACGCGCTCAGTAGGGCGCCAGTAGATGCGGCGATCAGTACGGAGGAAGCTTCGTTGGGGGTGTTCCACATATCCAGTCTTTCACCCGACACCTACCACGACTGGATAGCCGCCCTCCGACGACAAGACGAGACGTTGAGCATCATCGCGGAAACCATCCGGTCCGGAGCCCGATCAACGCTCGCAAATAATTACTGCCTGAAGGGGGAAATACTGTTTCGACAGGTGGGTGGACAATACGAACTGGCAGTTCCCACGCGAATACGGTGGAGAGTTCTCAAGGGAGCACACGACGATATCGGGCACTTTGCCGAGGCAAAAACAGCAGAGCGGATTCGCTAATATTTCTGGTTCCCGCAGTTGGTGTTATGTAGCGAGGTCTCACTAGGGGTTCTGCCACTGGCAAGGACGTCGCGACACGCTCACGGTTGCTCGACTAAGCTCGCCGGACGGGTGGTCCTTGTCACTTACCAGTGACACCTCGTCATGAACAAACATTTTAATTGTCGTGTCGACTTATATAAAAAATAAAATAAAAAAAGGAAAATCGGAATCAAAAGGGGCTGGATAAAGGAGGGAATAAAGGATAACGTCCCTCAGTCCCGGTGCAGCCAGGTCATTCCTTTGTTTTTATATTCTAAACACTTACAACTATATTATTCTAAACTAAAACTTAAATTAATAAAAGAAAACTTTCCTTTTCTTTTAAAGGAAAGTTTAACTTCTTTTAGGAAATTTTCTTTTTCACTTACTAGCTAACTAAATCTAAAAAGGAATGACTTGATTGCACCTGTACCGAGGCCTCACAAAATCATGAAGGAAATGGTCGACTTTACTAAGTCCATCTGTTCGCAGTCCGTCGAGTCATATCTGAAAAGCGCCGAGAGAAATCACCGAGGGATCAACAATCCCAGCCACACACCTTCAGTCAACTTGTCTATTCACTCATGGTGAGGACAAAAAAATATAAACAAAAGAAATATGCCTCCCACCCAATGGGCATCGGCAATTTCACGTATTTATCTTTTCAACCTTTATATACATGTGTTTAATTTTTTTATTTAAAAAAACTTCGAATTAAAATAATATATGTTAAATTAAAATTAAAATCAAAAATGTTAAATTATCAACAAATGTTATGAATGTATTTACAATTCACTAAAAAAATGCAAAAATATATATTTAATAAAAATGAAACGTTATATATAATGTATATATATGAAAGAAAATCTGTTTCTTTTCAAAAATTCAAAAATTTGTTGTATACTGCCCTTAGTAGCCAATATTAATAAAAGAATATGGAAGTGCACTTACTTGGATTCATTCAAAGATATCCTGCCGGCATGATTTCGTTGAAATTACCTGTTGCAAAATTTGTTAAAGAAATATTGGCACCCTCTAAATGCAGTTTACACTTGATGGAAGTTCAAATTAAAAAAAAAGATATAACAACTCAAATCTAGATTCAGTAAAAAAAACTCAAAAGTACAGAAAAACTCAATTTTAAATTAGCTGAATCAATAAAAAAAACTCAGAAAAGCCAACAAAACTCAAACTTGAATAAAATTAATTTAAAAAAAAACTCAAAAAAGTAACAAGGAATCAATTTTAAATAAACTCAATTCCAATTTAGAGAAGAACTCGATCCACGGTTTGGGGAGCACTCGAACAACTCGATCCACTCATCTTTTAAATGAATTGGAGGTTTTTGTCTCTGATGCGACGCTGGCACGATGATCGTAAAAGGGATTTTTAACAGATTGGTGAACTTTCGTCTCAAGTAACTCTCGCTCTTGTAAACTGCGTTCGCACTTTTTCACTATTGCGAATTTATTTTTTGTATTTATGACGCCCTTTGAACAATTTTTGCACACCTTATCGTTTCTGCAAAGACTCTTTAAAATTTGGTGATTTTTGGTTTTAATTCCGCTTATTCAACTCGTCGTTTTCTAATACTTGTTTGGCGCACTAGTACTTCACAATCTTTAAATGTATTATAGAAAGGATTTTAGGATTTAAATTTTTTTAGATATAGTGGTTATCTACACACCGCTTTTAAAACTGATGTTTTGTGTAGTAGCACTTTTTAATTTTTTTGTTGTGTAGTTCCCACTAACAAAATCGCACTTTTTAATTTTTGCTTTAACAAAATGGAGTTTCCACTGATGGAAATTTTGATTTTTTTTCCTTTTTTTAAATTTTAGTCACATTTATTAACGACATAAAACACGAGTATCATACATTTCACACACCTACAACTATTATTAAGCACATACATTTAAATATTTTTACAACGAACCCTCAAACCAACTTTACCCCAACATATTTATCATGTCTCTTTTGCTTCCCCACCACCATCTGTGTGCAGTGGAGCTTTTGTCACTTCATCTAGATAACCTTTCCACCACAGTTACTCTAGTCCATTTTAAGCAGCTGATATATGTCAACATATCGATTTGTCAATAATTTGTTTTGTTGTCAAATCGTGTGTGCTGACTTTTGTGTTTTTTTTTTGTTTTTATCGGCTGCTGCGCAGGATTTACAGGTGAGTGAGAATTATTATTGCAAAGGACATGCCTTCTGCTTTTCCTTTTATTTATTTGTTTTCAGCT
Organism: Nephrocerus scutellatus; assembly: GCA_947095585.1. Lineage (NCBI taxonomy): Eukaryota > Metazoa > Arthropoda > Insecta > Diptera > Pipunculidae > Nephrocerus > Nephrocerus scutellatus. Next base: position 80,205,622 of record OX352762.1, read on the forward strand.
ACCAATAAAAGTAGGCAGGCAACGAAACAAAAGAAACGCTGCAACAACAACAAAATCTGCCACTATAGTGAATGGCAGAATTTGTAAAAAGGTAAGAAACAATTTATTGCTTAAAAACGCGATTTCAGACCTTTTGTGTTCAATACGGATATAAAGATTTATAGAGGCAGGGGTCGCGTCTCAAGCTAAAGTTTTTAAAGACTAATTTGATGGTAATTGTATTTTTGTTTCTATTCTTTTTCAGGTATTTAATAGATAGACTACTTATAGAGTGCGACGTCGCTGTCAACGTCAACGAGTCAGCGAAATTGATGTTGATAATTTCCGTGGTAAGTCTCAACTATTTTGTCTAATATGGTGATGGTTTTAATAACTTTTATTTATTATCAAAATATACGCGTACATTACAGGTTCGTCTCCATTACATGAGTGGTCGCGAGTGTAATGGAACGTAAAAAAAATAAGCGTATGTAGTACGTTGTAATTTAAATTCAAGTGGCAATTGAGCTACATTACATACATATGCCCTTCAGAATAGTCTCCGCGAGCGTATGACCTAACGTGGGTCAAGGGCCTACTCCCTGAGATCATGCTCTAAATTTTCTTATACTGCTTATGCTAATGTGTAAAGTATATATATTGTCAACCATAAATAAATAATACATATAAATATTGCATAAAATATCACAGATAAATCTAAATCTAATATAAAATATTGCACATAATCCTAAAGCCTTAAACCTAAATATCACAGAAATTATTCAGTCAATGAAAAAAATATAAATATATCTTTAAATAATAAATAATAAATAATAAATAATAAATAATAAATAATAAATAATAAATAATAAATAATAAATAATAAATAATAAATAATAAATAATAAATAATAAATAATAAATAATAAATAATAAATAATAAATAATAAATAATAAATAATAAATAATAAATAATAGATAATAAATAATAAATAATAAATAATAAATAATAAATAATAAATAATAAATAATAAATAATAAATAATAAATAATAAATAATAAATAATAAATAATAAATAATAAATAATAAATAATAAATAATAAATAATAAATAATAAATAATAAATAATAAATAATAAATAATAAATAATAAATAATAAATAATAAATAATAAATAATAAATAATAAATAATAAATAATAAATAATAAATAATAAATAATAAATAATAAATAATAAATAATAAATAATAAATAATAAATAATAAATAATAAATAATAAATAATAAATAATAAATAATAAATAATAAATAATAAATAATAAATAATAAATAATAAATAATAAATAATAAATAATAAATAATAAATAATAAATAATAAATAATAAATAATAAATAATAAATAATAAATAATAAATAATAAATAATAAATAATAAATAATAAATAATAAATAATAAATAATAAATAATAAATAATAAATAATAAATAATAAATAATAAATAATAAATAATAAATAATAAATAATAAATAATAAATAATAAATAATAAATAATAAATAATAAATAATAAATAATAAATAATAAATAATAAATAATAAATAATAAATAATAAATAATAAATAATAAATAATAAATAATAAATAATAAATAATAAATAATAAATAATAAATAATAAATAATAAATAATAAATAATAAATAATAAATAATAAATAATAAATAATAAATAATAAATAATAAATAATAAATAATAAATAATAAATAATAAATAATAAATAATAAATAATAAATAATAAATAATAAATAATAAATAATAAATAATAAATAATAAATAATAAATAATAAATAATAAATAATAAATAATAAATAATAAATAATAAATAATAAATAATAAATAATAAATAATAAATAATAAATAATAAATAATAAATAATAAATAATAAATAATAAATAATAAATAATAAATAATAAATAATAAATAATAAATAATAAATAATAAATAATAAATAATAAATAATAAATAATAAATAATAAATAATAAATAATAATAGGTACCTAAAACTAAGGGGCAAAGAGGTCTTTGGCATGAAACATACCTACTTTTTTACCACTCACATTTCCTACTTCATATAGGGAATTTCCTATAGTTTTTAATATGATGCTTTTAATAGCCTTCGGTCCGAGTTTGGTATTATAGCCCGCTGCCTTGTCACTTTGTCGAAAATTTCGTCTATATACAATTTGTCCTACATCATATTTTATTTCTCGACTTCTTAAATCATATGTTTTCTTGTCTTGTCGTGGCCTTGCTTAATTTTTTAAATACCTCGTCCCTTATAATTTGTTGTTTGTCCTTTGATTTTAAGGTCCTAACGTCTGATTCTTTAATGTGATTTAACCGTCGTATGATGACAAAAGCGGATCCCTTCTGTGCCATCTGGAAGCCGAAGACAACATAATACGGCTCTAAGTCTGTGGCCTCGTGGGAGACACTTCGTAGAGAAAATGCCGCGAAGCTTACATATTTGTCCCAGTCTCGTTGGTCACTTCCAAGGAAAGAACGGATCTTTGTCAGTACGCTACGGTTCACACGTTCTGAGGCATTGGCCTGCGGAGAGTAGACCGCAGTCCTCACGTGCTTAACCCCGTAGCGCTTTAGAAAACTGGAAAACAGTTCAGATATGAATTGTTTTCCGTTGTCAGAGTGTAAATATTTTGGGACCCCAAAGACATGAAAAATGGCTTCCTCTAAGTACTGGACCACTGCAGCTGAAGTTGCCTTTTAATAAGGTCATTTACATCTAATGTCATCCCAGGCCAAAAGTATTGCTGTCAAAGTTTATGGAAGGTTTTATGGATCCCTCCATGTCCCGCAGCTGGATCATCGTGTGCCGCGATCAGAAGACTCTTTCTCAACCCTGACGGTACCCAAGCTCTATCTTCTTGTAGTACGTTCCCAGTACGTATATTTGTCCGTTTGTACACATAATTGTCTGAAAAGCATATGTCGGGGAATTTATCTTGTCCTTCTTTTACTGTCTTCTTTAGCTCCTCGTATTCTTCGTAGATGCGTCACATTGGATATAAAAATGTCTTGTAAAATCGGGGTTAGTCAAGATAGGTGCTGTTGTCAGGGGCTTTTTAAGCTCATCAAATGCCTTAATTGCGTGTCCGTTATTTTGAAGTCTTTACCTTTTTTCAGGCATTCTGTCATTGGAGCAGGCATTCCTGAAAAGTTTGCGATGAACCTGCGGTACCATCCGGTCATCCCGAGATACCGCCTGAGCTGTTTCGGAGTCTTCGGAACCGGAAATTGCTCCATTGCCGATACCTTTGCCGGGTGAGTCCTGAGGCACCCGTCGCCCACAATATATCCCAGGTATTTTATTTCCTTATAGCAAAATTGTGCGTTTTTCTGCGTTAATCGTTAAGCCAGCCTCACGAAGACATCCCGCGACGTCCTCTAGCAAACCCATATGGCTTTCGAAGTCATATGGCTTTCGAAGTCCGGAGAGCAGACAAGTAGATCGTCAAGGTACACAAAAACATTGTTCTTGAGCCTTGACGGTATCCCCCTGTCCATAAGCCGACACATTCTCTGGGCAGCATTGCACAGTCCAAATGGCATTACTGTAAATTGATACAGTGACCGCCCAGGGACTGTGAAGGCTGTTTTCTCCCTAGACTTCGCCTCCAACGGAATTTGCCAGAAGGCGTCCTTCAGGTCGATCCCCGAAATGAACCGAGTGTCTTGTAGGCGGCTAAACAACCCTTCTATGTGGGGCAACGGGTTCTTTTCCGTCACCGCATTGACTTTGCGTGAGTCCAGGCAGAGTCTATTTTTGCCAGGTTTTCTCACCAGCGCAACCGGAGAGCTCCACCCACTCTGGCTCTCCTCGATCACGCCCAAAGAAATCATGTGATCGAGCTCGTCGAAGAGAAGCTTTTGGATCGCCGGAGACACTGGGAAGTGCCTCTGTTTGATCGGCTCCACTTCGGCGGTCTCGATCACATGTTCCTCTAGGTTTGTTCTACCGAGGCCAGGTCTCGTGTAGGACGGGTACTTGTTTTTCACCGCCTGTAAAGCCTTCGTTTGTGCTGGCGAGAGAACCCGCATCATTGGGTCCGTTGTCGTCGTGTCCAATATATCGATCTCGGATATAATGTTGGGAGCGACCTTAAAAGTTCTCCAAAAATTCACTTCCAGATATAGCGATTGTTGCAACGACGGCACAACATAAAATTCTAATTTCTCTGTCCTGTTTTTCCTTGTTATGGGAATAATCACTACACCTGTGATATTTTGTCTGTTTCCGTCCGCAGTTCTTATATTAGAATTAATTCTTTTCATCTGTAATGCGTTGTCCTCAATAAACTTTATTGCACCTTTTCCTAAACAACTTACAGACGCGCCACTGTCCAAAAGACCTTACACCGTATCGTCTAGTGACTTTCGCGTATGGTCGGTTATCGTCATCTGTCTGCAGGACAGTGGCCTCTAAACTCCTAAACCTAACTCTTTTTACGGCGAACTTTTCTCGCAGTTTCTTAATCCTAATAAAATTCTTCTTTTTTCTTTCATCTAGAGCAGGGTCTTCAGAAAAGATTCTTTTACGGGCCTCTTCGTAGTCCAGGATACGCTGATGGAGACTTCTTCTTGCAGGTATTGTCTTTACAATTTTTTGCTCATCATTAAAATGCTTATTGTTTTAGGTTCTACTCCAGGAGTTTGACCATTGGACGAGCATTCCCGGATGCATCGCCCATCACCGAGTTTTCCGATATTTTTTTACATGAAGGACATACCAAAACAGGAACATTAGACTGACCACACTGAAAACGCACTAGGGAGTGGAAATGGGACGAACACTGGTTATGGACATCACTACAAGGAACATTGCTACCACCGGTATTAATATTTTTATTTATTGTCATCCTTTTATCTTTATTATGTTTTGTAGTTATTACCTCTATCCTGTTCTTAACTTCCTCCTCACTGTCATAATGTTCGTCCTCCCTTCTCGTCGTTTGAAGTCCGTGAACTGTCTTGGTCTTAAAGCGGCTCTCCCTAGTGCTGAAATGCTTTTCTGAACGACGACAAGCAGACCTCAAATCGCTTAGGGAGAATAATCAACAGCCAAAGATTAATGCTGCTAATTTTTCCCGGAGGTTCTGGCGGAGAATTGTGACTAACTCACTCTCCGGCAGTTTCTTTCTCATCTGGAACACTAGAGCTTTGACGCCGGAGAAGAATTCGTCACAACTCTCGCCAGGCAGCTGCTTTCTGTCCATTATCTCCCTCATCAATTCGTGATCGGAATCAGCTGTTTTAAATTGTTTTCCGCAGTTCTTTCTTTACATCATAGTAATTTAAAAAATCATCATCAGCTCCTCAAGGAACTGCCAATACCACCTTTCAGCAACCCCCGTCAGAAGATGATGGAACAGACAAAAAACTACTTCATCACAGACGTTTAGTCTCTTCTGCATAGTTTCTATGCGAAAAAGGAAACTTCTACCGGCATTGTTTTTGTGGTTCCGTCAAACTTGATGCTCCATTTATTCGTATATTTGACGACGAATATCGGAGTCAGCGAAAGTTTCGGTTGGCTGGTTATATTGAGCCTGTGGGGGATGTGGTCGGCGGTTACCAGGTGATATTTCACCGTCGAGTTGCTTCTGCCGCGGTGTTGACCCTAGAGGAGCACGGTTACTACTTCCTTGCTCTGCTTCAAGCATCTCAACTTTTAGGGAGAGCGCTTCCAACTGGTTTGTTAGTCCAGTCGCAATTAAGTATAATTTTTTTGTGAATAGTGGTCTTAAGTCGATTTGGTCCCGTTGGATGATCCCTGACACTGCCTCCTGTATCTTATTTATTAATACGGCATCAGTATTGTCTGTAGTTGTAGTACTACGCCCTAATGTTACATGATTATTTGTCCCAGTATCTAATATGTTGCTAGCTTTATCAGTTGCTGCAGCTATACCTGATACGCTACTTTCTAAGTTAAAATCGTTAATTAGGTGGTCGAACAAGGTCTCCTCACCTCTCTGTGATTGGTTACACTCAGTTGCTACCTTTTCTTTTCTCATTGTATTTCTTCCTAAGCCTGGCATAGAATTTCTCCCTAAATTAAAGGGGTCTGTCTGTCCAAAATAGAAATCAGCATAGGAGTTGGAACCTCCTTTTGCTTGACCTGTCTCTATTTGATCGAGGGCATCTGGTCTTGCCAACATTTCTCGAGTTCTTTGCCTGGTTTGCAACCCAGGTGCTAAATTCCGAAGCATTTTTGGGATAGCCCCGGTTTTTTTTATTGGGATTACTCATTTCTTACTTGTCACCAATGTTATTCAAAGTTGAGTTTTCAACTTCAAAAAAAGGTCAGCTTAGTTTTTATTCTTGCGCTAAATCGTTTACTTGAAGAATCTAGTAAAATTTTTGGAAATGTGCAAAAAGGTTTATATATATTTTTATATACATATATATATATTTTTTTATTCAAACAGGCTGGTGTGTGGCTAAAGTAGATCTCCCGTGAGAATCTCCAACGCTCAGATTCTCAATAGGTGTGTCCTAGTCCTGTCAGTCATGTCGTAGTCGGTTTCCTTCATGATTTTGTGGAAAGTCGTTTAACGTCAGTAGAGGTTTCGTCTCATTCCGGCGGATCGCAACTCAAAGCACTGGCTAGAAACCTTTGTGGCGAGGCCGACCCGCCAAGAATAAGAAGAACCTCTACTTTTCGACTAAGGGAGCAGCGAACCCACGTTCACCTGTACTCAGGGTACTGATGGTGACGGCTGCTCGCTACACCCTCGCGTTTCTGTCTATTTGGTGGTCAAGTCGAATGAAGTCTGGCTTCATTTTTCCTGCCCCAACCAAATACTGACATCGACTGCTTTGGTCCTCAAACGAGTTGGCACCACTAAATTCCAGATTTGTAAAAATCATCGAATTGGGTTTGTCAACTCGCCCGAAGAGCAGCCGATGTCCCAATAGTTCTGTCCTGTCATGTCTTAAAAGAAAGGCTAGTTTTAGGATAGGAATTATGGGGAATAAAAAAAGGACTAAGGAAAATTTAAAAAAAAAGGAAGTGAAAAGGGTTATTAAAAAGGAAATTTATTAAAAATTAAAAAAAATAAAAGAATTAAGAAAATTATAAAATTTATGTAAGCTACGTTAAAAAAAAGGAAAATGCTGTACTGCCATCGTTTGTCAAAGGCCAGGAACTACCTTTCGAAAATTCCTGTCCTCTAAGAAACGATGACTAAAGCCAAAATCCGTTGGGCGCCATTTGTTATGTAGCGAGGTCCCACTAGGGGTTCTGCCACGGGCAAGGACGTCGCGACACGCTCGCGGTTGCTCGGCTAAGCTGGCCGGACGGGTGGTCCTTGTCACTTACCAGTGACACCTCGTCATGAACAAAAATTTTAATTGTCGTGTCGACCTATATAAAAATAAAAAATAAAAAAGGAAAATCGGAATCAAAATGGGCTGGATAAAGGAGGGAATAAAGGATAACGTCCCTCAGTCCCGGTGCAGCCAGGTCATTCATTTGTTTTTATATTCTAAACACTTACAACTATATTATTCTAAACTAAAATTATACTGAAATTAATAAAAGAAAACTTTTTTTTTTTTGAAAAGTTTAACTTTGAAATTTTCTTTTTCACTTACTAGCTAACTAAATCTAAAAAGGAATGATTAAATCTAAAAAGGAATGACTTGATTGCACCTGTATCGAGGCCTCACAAAATCATGAAGGAAATGGTCGACTTTACTAAGTCCATCTGCTCGCAGTCCATCGAGTCATATCTGAAATGCGCCGAGAGAAATCACCGTGTGATCAACAATCCCAGCCACACACCTTCAGCCAACTTGTCTACTCACTAATGGTGAGGACAAAAAAATATAAACAAAAGGAATATCCCTACCACCCAATGGGCAACGGCAATGAAACATCACGTAGTTATATTTTCAACCTTTTTATACATGTGTTTAATTTTTTTATTTAAAAAAACTTCGAATTAAAATAATATATGTTAAATTAAAATCAAAAATATGTTAAATTATCAACAAAGGTTATGAATGTATTTAAAATTCACTTAAAAAAGGCAAAAATATATATTTAATAAAAATGAAACGTTATATATAAGAAAGAAAATCTGTTTCTTTTCAAAAATTCAAAATTTAAAAGTTAAATTTGTTGTATACTGCCCTCCCTTAGTAGCCAATATTAATAAAAGAATATGGAAGTGCACATACTTGGATTCATTCAAAGATATCCTGCCGGCATGATTTCGTTGAAATTACCTGTGGCAAAATTTGTTAAAGAATTATTGGCACCCTCTAAATGCAGTTTACACTTGATGGAAGTTCAAATTATAAAAAAAAGATATAACAACTCAAATCTAGATTTAGTAAAAAAAACCCAAATGTAGAGAAAAACTCAATTTTAAATTAGCTGAATCAATAAAAAAAACTCAGAAAAGCCAACAAAACTCAAACTTGAATAAAATTAATTTAAAAAAAAACTCAAAAAAGTAACAAGGAATCAATTTTAAATAAACTCAATTCCAATTTAGAGAAGAACTCGATCCACGGTTTGGGGAGCACTCGAACAACTCGATCCACTCATCTTTTAAATGAATTGGAGGTTTTTGTCTCTGATGCGACGCTGGCACGATGATCGTAAAAGGGATTTTTAACAGATTGGTGAACTTTCGTCTCAAGTAACTCTCGCTCTTGTAAACTGCGTTCGCACTTTTTCACTATTGCGAATTTCTTTTTTTTGTATTTATGACGCCCTTTTGAACAATTTTTGCACACTTTATCGTTCCTGCAGAGACTCTTTAAAATTTGGTAATTTTTGGTTTTAATTCCGCTTATTCAACTCGTCGTTTTCTAATACTTGTTTGGCGCACTAGTACTTCACAATCTTTACATGTATTATAGAAAGACTTTTAGGATTTAAATTTTTTTAGATATTCTTTTGACTATAGAGGTTATCTACAGAACGCTTTTAAAACTGATGTTTTGTGTAGTAGCACTTTTTATTTTTTTTGTTGTGTAGTTCCAACTAACAAAATTGCACTTTTTAATTTTTGCTTTAACAAAATGGAGTTTCCACTGATGGAAATTTTGATTTTTTTTCCTTTTTTTAAATTTTAGTCACATTTACTAACGACATAAAACACGAGTATCATACATTTCACACACCTACAACTATTATTAAGCACATACATTTAAATATTTTTACAACGAACCCTCAAACCAACTTTACCCCAACATATTTATCATGTCTCTTTTGCTTCCCCACCACCATCTGTGTGCAGTGGAGCTTTTGTCACTTCATCTAGATAACCTTTCCACCACAGTTACTCTAGTCCATTTTAAGCAGCTGATATATGTCAACATATCGATTTGTCAATAATTTGTTTTGTTGTCAAATCGTGTGTGCTGACTTTTGTGTTTTTTTTTTGTTTTTATCGGCTGCTGCGCAGGATTTACAGGTGAGTGAGAATTATTATTGCAAAGGACATGCCTTCTGCTTTTCCTTTTATTTATTTGTTTTCATCTACCAATAAAAGTAGGCAGGCAACGAAACAAAAGAAACGCTGCAACAACAACAAAATCTGCCACTATAGTGAATGGCAGAATTTGTAAAAAGGTAAGAAACAATTTATTGCTTAAAACGCGATTTCAGACCTTTTGTGTTCAATACGGATATAAAGATTTATAGAGGCAGGGGTCGCGTCTCAAGCTAACGTTTTTAAAGACTAATTTGATGGTAATTGTATTTTTGTTTCTATTCTTTTTCAGGTATTTAACAGATAGACTACTTATAGAGTGCGACGTCGCTGTCAACGTCAACGAGTCAGCGAAATTGATGTTGATAATTTCCGTGGTAAGTCTCAACTATTTTGTCTAATATGGTGATGGTTTTAATAACTTTTATTTATTATCAAAATATACGCGTACATTACAGGTTCGTCTCCATTACATGAGTGGTCGCGAGTGTAATGGAACGTAAAAAAAAATAAGCGTATGTAGTAGAGACGTTGTAATTTAAATTCAAGTGGCAATTGAGCTACATTACATACATATGCCCTTCAGAATAGTCTCCGAGAGCGTATCACCTAACGTGGGTCAAGGGCCTACTCCCTGAGATCATGCTCTAAATTTTCTTATACTGCTTATGCTAATGTGTAAAGTATATATATTGTCAACCATAAATAAACAATACATATAAATATTGCATAAAATATCACAGATAAATCTAAATCTAATATAAAATATTGCACATAATCCTAAAGCCTTAAACCTAAATATCACAGAAATTATTCAGTCAATGAAAAAAATATGAATATATCATTAAACAATAAATAATAAATGATAAATAATAAATAATAATAGGTACCTAAAACTAAGGGGCAAAGAGGTCTTTGGCATGAAACATACCTACTTTTTTACCACTCACATTTCCTACTTCATATAGGGAATTTCCTATAGTTTTTAATATGATGCTTTTAATAGCCTTCGGTCCAAGTTTGGTATTATAGCCCGCTGCCTTGTCACTTTGTCGAAAATTTCGTCTATATACAATTTGTCCTACATCATATTTTATTTCTCGACTTCTTAAATCATATGTTTTCTTGTCTTGTCGTGTGCCTTGCTTAAGTTTTTAAATACCTCGTCCCTTATAATTTGTTGTTTGTCCTTTGATTTTAAGGTCCTAACGTCTGATTCTTTAATGTAATTTAACCGTCGTATGATGTCAAAAGCGGATCCGTTCTGTGCCATCTGGAAGCCGAAGACAACATAATACGGCTCTAAGTCTGTGGCCTCGTGGGAGACACTTCGTAGAGAAAATGCCGCGAAGCTTACATATTTGTCCCAGTCTCGTTGGTCACTTCCAAGGAAAGAACGGATCTTTGTCAGTACGCTACGGTTCACACGTTATGAGGCATTGGCCAGCGGAGAGTAGACCGCAGTCCTCACGTGCTTAACCCCGTAGCGCTTTAGAAAACTGGAAAACAGTTCAGATATGAATTGTTTTCCGTTGTCAGAGTGTAAATATTTTGGGACCCCAAAGACATGAAAAATGGCTTCCGCTAAGTACTGGACCACTGCAGCTGAAGTTGCCTTCCTTATGGGTTTAAGAAAGACAAATTTGCTGAAGTGGTCAAGCACAACAAAAATTTGGGTGTTACCATTTTTGGTCGTGGGATAGGGTCCCAGAAAGTCAATGTACTGGCGCTGAAATGGTCGTTCTGCTACAATCTGTACCCCCATTGGTGGTCTATTTGTCCGATTTATGCTTTTATTGCACTTGCAAGTATTACAGTTTTTAATAATGTGACGTGTTCCCTGCATTATTTCATTGATATTAATGTTCAACATGCTATCTCTTTCCTTCATCAATCTCATTTATTATTTGTCTTGATATATATATTTTCAATAAAACGAATAACTCTCAGAAGAGAGTTCAGTTGATTTGTGACTGACAACCAAAACAGACGTGGAAGATAAAACGTTCGTTAACTTTGCTTAAAGAGTATTCTTTGTTTGTTTGAATAGTTATCCTGACTATTACTGGAAAATAAAACGTTAATTAATTTTGGTTAAACAGTATTCTTTATTTATTTGAATAGTTATCCTGACAATTATTCACAAGTGGGATTTACTCGTGACCTCAAAACGAAATAAACGAAAATAAAAACGAAATAAACGAAAATCAAAACGAAATAAAGGAAAATCAAAACGTATTTCGTTAACGAAATAAACGAAAATAATAATAAATATAAATGAAATGCCGGGTTATAGAGATGAAAAATTAAGTGTTTTGCGAGAGAAGTGCCGTGAGGCAGGATTGTCAACGTCTGGTAAGCGAATTAATCTCATACATCGATTAGAAGAAATCATGAATGAAGAGCAGGTGGGTGATGAAAATATAGAATCTATGTTATCTGCACAAATAAAGGATTTGCAAAAGGTAGTCAACGATTTACGACTACAGCAGATACAAACAACAACATTTCAACAGATTCATAAAAACGTTAACAACGGTGCCTGCATGTCAGCCTCTCATACATATAACAACAGCGTCTTCTGCGGTTCCTGTGCGAACATGTTTTTCTACGCACTTAACGACGACAACATCTCCAATGTATTCTGCGTCTATACCTACGACACATGCTACACCGCTTGGTAGTGCATATACGTTTCAGCGACAAGTTGGTGTGCAAACACCTAACGGATTTGTGCCACTCACAAACGCAAACATACCATTCGCTGCGCCGACATTCGAGACACAGACACATGCGCCTGTGTATTTGCCGCCGCAATATATCTCTCCTCTTCCTTCGTATAATCCATACGGAAGCGCAAGAGACGTCGTAGCCCTGCTGCCAGAATTCAACCCTTCATCGGAGAAATCTTTGGATTCGTTGCAATTTGTTAATAGAGTGGAGTGATTAAAGAACGCGTATAAGTGGGACGACCAGGTGGTTGTTTTTGCTGTACAACAAAAAATGATGGGAGCTGCAAAATATTGGGTGGATTCGCTCGATGAAATTTTCTTTTCTTGGCAGCAATTTGTTCTAAAGTTTTTGAAAGACTTTCCGAGTGTTGAGAATGTTGCCGATGTACATATTAAAATGTCACACACAAAACGTCTTCACAATGAGTCTCCCCACGATTATTACTACAAAATGCTCGCTTATGGTAGAAAAGGTGGTTTACCCCAATCAGCAATAGCTCGCCACATTGTAAATGGAATCAACGACCCGGATTTACGTAAGAAAATCTCTAATAACTACGACGAGTGCAGTGAATTACTACGAGATATTATAAACTTTTGTGCGCATAACGAAATAAAAGGACCATACGTAATAACAAAGCCGTCGAAAAATATCTCAGATACACCCAAAATTTTTCATAAAACCACCGAGAATAGAAGTCAAGGTATTAAATGATTCAACTGCGGCAAACTTGGACATGTTTCCATCAGATGCCCCGAACCTCAACGCAAAGAGAGATGCAATACATGCGGCCGAACTTCTCATCAAACATCGAACTGTCCTAATAAGCAGCGTCAACCGGAATCGGTCAACGATATTAAAGGGAATGTACTTCATCTAAAAAGTGATATTGTAAAGGACATTAAAGTCAACAATTTACCTACATCAGCATTCGTCGATCCTGGAAGCAGCCATACTTTGATACGAGAGTCTTTCACCCACAATCTTACTGATGTCAAAGACTGTTCAGTTACGCTGAGTGTATTTGCGGGAGGCAAGTTCATTTGTAACAAAAAAATCGAAGCGGAAATCTATTTTGATGACACCATTTTTGAAGCGGAGTTGCTGATCGTTAACAATGAGATGATAACCGAAAACGTCCTTTTAGGAAGAGACGTACTTTGTCGCCAGGGAGCTCGACTTATCATAGAAGGTGCTGAATGCCGGATGGAAAAATCCGTTAATGTTATATCGCTCAATACGCAACTTAATAAAGTCGAGCAAGGTGAGTTGAAATCGATTTTAACTAACCATCGAGGGTGTTTTGCAGAAAAACTGGTCGACCTGGTGACGTGCAACCTATCGAAAATGCAGATCAAACTTTCTTCCAACACTCCGGTGAAAACCAAACCGTATCGTTTGCCGTTTGCCAGAAGACCCATAGTCACCAATATAGTTAACGATCTGATTTCAACAAACATCATACGTCATTCAAATTCGCCGTACGCATCTCCAGTTGTCTTGGTAGACAAGAAAAATGGTGAACATCGTTTGTGTGTCGACTACCGGCTGTTAAACAGCATCACAGTAAAAATTCCTTATCCGATGCCAAATCTTGAAGAACAGTTCGCACAGCTTGCCGGAAATAAATACTTCACGTCGCTGGACCTTCGTATGGGATATCATCAAATCGAGATTGACGAGGACTCAAAACGCTACACCGCATTTGTAACCACGGACGGGCATTTCGAGTACAACCGAATGCCGTTTGGTCTCGTAAATGCCCCGGCAGTGTTCCAATCCATCATGAACGAGCTCATAACTAAGATGAAACCCGGTGAAGTTCTTGCGTACTTGGATGATATCATCATTCCGAGTAAAACCGCCGAAGAAGGTCTGCGGCGACTGGAACAGTTTTTACGCATTCTTGAATTGGCTGGCCTAAGACTTTGCGCCGACAAGTGCCATTTCTTGGCAACACAAATTACATATTTGGGACATATTGTGAACGAGGCTGGAATAACCCCTGGAGATGACAAGGTAAGCGCAATACGTAACTTTAAAATTCCGACAACTATTACCGAAGTCCGGCGCTTCCTTGGATTAACCGGGTTTTTCCGAAAATTTGTGGAGCATTATTCCTTGATATCGAGGCCGTTAACTCAGCTGCTGCGGAAAAACGAAAAGTTCCAGTGGTGTGAAGAACAACAATGTGCTTTCACGCAACTTATCGGCCTGTTATGCAAGAAACCAGTACTTGAATTATATAACCATACCGCTTACCACGAAGTACACACGGATGCTAGCGCTGTTGGTCTCGCTGGTGTTCTTCTGCAGTCCAACAATAACAGAGATTGGAAACCCGTATTTTACTATAGTCGCCACTGTACTGCTGCCGAAAGCAAGAGGCACAGTTACGAACTCGAAGTTCTCGCCGTTGTCGAGTCTCTCGAACGTTTTCGTGTTTATGTTCTTGGGAAGCCTTTCAAACTCGTCACCGATTGCGCCGCCATTGCCAAAGCCAAGGCCAATTCAGAAATGATTCCCAAGATTGCTCGCTGGTGGATCAAAATCCTCGATTATGACTTCGAAGCTGTCCATCGTCAAGGAAGCCGCATGTCCCATGTTGATGCACTTAGCAGATCCCCCAATTTACCACCAAAAGAAATTCTTCCTGGAAATGACATTTTGAAGATTAACTCTGCAACAGATGATTGGTTGTTGACGATGCAACGACAAGATCCGTCACTAACTGAAATCATAGCCGTTTTAAATGGAGAACGTAAGTCCGAACAAGAAACTCAATTTAAAACAGATTATATATTACAGAATCACCGGTTGTATCGCAAAATCGAAAACACCTTAAAATTCGTTGTACCAAGATCCGTAAGATGGAGAATTGTTCGTTCATGCCATGATGAGGTAGGCCATTTCGGTCTAGACAAAACAATCCAGCGTATTCAACAAATACACATCGATCACCTCGGTCCATTTATTCGAAGCAAACGGAGAAACATGTATGTCCTTGCAATCTCTGACGCATTCAGCAAGTTTCTCATCATAAAGGCTGTCAAAACTACAAAGACGATTCCCGTCATCAATACGCTTAATGAAGTAACTACCTACTTTGGACTTCCAAAACGCATCATTACCGACAGGGGCACTGCGTTTACCTCTAAATCGTTCGAAACGTATTGTGAACAAAACAATATTCAGCATATAAAAACAGCTGTGCGTACCCCAAGGGCCAACGGGCAGGTTGAGAGAGCCAACCACACCATTCTCACATTTGTCCGAACAACGACGAAGGAACCAAAGGATTGGGACCTAAACATACGAAATTTGCAGTGGGCTGTTAATTCTCAACGGAATTCGACGTCGGGGTTCAGTCCAAACGAACTCATCTTTGACTTCAAGCTTATTGATGTGGTACAAAATCGTCTTGTCGCCGCTATTCATGACGAAGTCTGCTGTAACGAAGATGATTTAATTAGCAATAAAAGAGCTAAAGCCGCTGAAAATATATCCGAGAGTCGTGAAAAATGGAAACAACGTTTTGATATGAAACACGCCGAACCAACTTTGTATGCTGAGGGTGACTTAGTAGTAATATCAAACGAACCATCATCTACCGGGGAATCACGAAAACTTGAGCCCAAGTATAGGGGCCCTTATCGAGTTTCCAAAGTCTTGGGTAATGACTGATTCCTGATCGAAGATATTCCTGGAATGCAAATTACTCAGAAGAAATTTTGCTCCGTATACGCCACCGACAAAATCAAACCGTGGTGTCATCATTCGCCTGACCTGGATGAAGGTGAAGAGCAAGAGACTGATGAAGCCGAGGACGACTTCGAAGTAGGATTGGCCGAGCTGTGACGTGTTCCCTGCATTATTTCATTGATATTAATGTTCAACATGCTATCTCTTTCCTTCATCAATCTCATTTATTATTTGTCTTGATATATATATTTTCAATAAAACGAATAACTCTCAGAAGAGAGTTCAGTTGATTTGTGACTGACAACCAAAACAGACGTGGAAGATAAAACGTTCGTTAACTTTGCTTAAAGAGTATTCTTTGTTTGTTTGAATAGTTATCCTGACTATTACTGGAAAATAAAACGTTAATTAATTTTGGTTAAACAGTATTCTTTATTTATTTGAATAGTTATCCTGACAATAAGGTCATTTACATCTAATGTCATCCCAGGCCAAAAGTATTGCTGTCAAAGTTTATGGAAGGTTTTATGGATCCCTCCATGTCCCGCAGCTGGATCATCGTGTGCCGCGATCAGAAGACTCTTTCTCAACCCTGACGGTACCCAAGCTCTATATTCTTGTAGTGCGTTCCCAGTACGTATATTTGTCCGTTTGTACACATAATTGTCTGAAATGCATATGTCAGGGAATTTATCTTGTCCTTCTTTTACTGTCTTCTTTAGCTCCTCATATTCTTCGTAGATGCGTCACATTGGATATAAAAATGTCTTGTAAAATCGGGGTTAGTCAAGATAGGTGCTGTTGTCAGGAGCTTTTTAAGCTCATCAAATGCCTTAATTGCGTCGTCCGTTATTTTGAAGTCTTTACCTTTTTTCAGGCATTCTGTCATTGGAGCAGTCATTCCTGAAAAGTTCGGGATGAACCTGCGGTACCATCCGGTCATCCCGAGATACCGCCTGAGCTGTTTCGGAGTCTTCGGAACCGGAAATTGCTCCATTGCCGATACCTTTGCCGGGTCAGTCCTGAGGCACCCGTCGCCCACAATAAATCCCAGGTATTTTATTTCCTTATAGCAAAATTGTGCGTTTTTCTACGTTAATCGTTAAGCCAGCCTCACGAAGACATCCCGCGACGTCCTCTAGCAAACCCATATGGCTTTCGAAGTCCGGAGAGCAGACAAGGAGGTCGTCAAGGTACACAAAAACATTGTTCTTGAGCCTTGACGGTATCCCCCTGTCCATAAGCCGACACATTCTCTGGGCAGCATTGCACAGTCCAAATGGCATTACTGTAAATTGATACAGTGGCCGCGCAGGGACTGTGAAGGCTGTTTTCTCCCTAGACTTCGCCTCCAACGGGATTTGCCAGAAGGCGTCCTTCAGGTCGATCCCCGAAATGAACCGAGTGTCTTGTAGGCGGCTAAACAACCCTTCTATGTGGGCAACGGGTACGTGTTCTTTTCCGTCACCGCATTGACTTTGCGTGAGTCCAGGCAGAGTCTATTTTTGCCAGGTTTTCTCACCAGCACAACCGGAGAGCTCCACGCACTCTGGCTCTCCTCGATCACGCCCAAAGAAATCATGTGATCGAGCTCGTCGAAGAGAAGCTTTTGGATCGCCGGAGACACTGGGAAGTGCCTCTGTTTGATCGGCTCCACTTCGGCGGTCTCGATCACATGTTCCTCTAGGTTTGTTCTACCGAGGCCAGGTCTCGTGTAGGACGGGTACTTGTTTTTCACCGCCTGTTAAGCCTTCGTTCGTGCTGGCGAGAGAACCCGCATCATTGGGTCCGTTGTCGTCGTGTCCAATATATCGATCTCGGATATAATGTTGGGAGCGACCTTAAAAGTTCTCCAAAAATTCACTTCCAGATATAGCGATTGTTGCAACGACGGCACAACATAAAATTCTAATTTCTCTGTCCTGTTTTTCCTTGTTATGGGAATAATCACTACACCTGTGATATTTTGTCTGTTTCCGTCCGCAGTTCTTATATTAGAATTAATTCTTTTCATCTGTAATGCGTTGTCCTCAATAAACTTTATTGCACCTTTCCCTAAACAACTTACAGACGCGCCACTGTCCAAAAGACCTTACACCGTATCGTCTAGTGACTTTCGCGTATGGTCGGTTATCGTCTTGCTCATCATTAAAACGCTTATTGTTTTAGGTTCTACTCCAGGAGTTTGACCATTGGACGAGCATTCCCGGATGCATCGCCCATCACCGAGTTATCCGATATTTTTTTACATGAAGGACATACCAAAACAGGAACATTAGACTGACCACACTGAAAACGCACTAGGGAGTGGAAATGGGACGAACACTGGTTATGGACATCACTACAAGGAACATTGCTACCACCGGTATTAATATTTTTATTTATTGTCATCCTTTTATCTTTATTATTTTTTGTAGTTATTACCTCTATCCTGTTCTTAACTTCCTCCTCACTGTCATAATGTTCGTCCTCCCTTGTCGTCATTTGAAGTCCGTGAACTGTCTTGGTCTTAAAGCGGCTCTCCCTAGTGCTGAAATGCTTTTCTGAACGACGACAAGCAGACCTCAAATCACTTAGGGAGAGTAATGAACAGCCAAAAATTAATGCTGCTAATTTTCCCCGGAGGTTCTGGCGGAGAATTGTGACTAACTCACTCTCCGGCAGTTTCTTTCTCATCTGGAACACTAGAGCTTTGACGCCGGAGAAGAATTCGTCACAACTCTCGCCAGGCAGCTGCTTTCTGTTCATTATCTCCCTCATCAATTCGTGATCGGAATCAGCTGTTTTAAATTGTTTTCCGCAGTTCTTTCTTTACATCATAGTAATTTAAAAAATCATCATCAGCTCCTCAAGGAACTGCCAATACCACCTTTCGGCAACCCCCGTCAGAAGATGATGGAACAGACAAAAAACTACTTCATCACAGACGTTTAGTCTCTTCTGCATAGTTTCTATGCGAAAAAGGAAACTTCTACCGGCATTGTTTTTGTGGTTCCGTCAAACTTGATGCTCCATTTATTCGTATATTTGACGACGAATATCGGAGTCAGCGAAAGTTTCGGTTGGCTGGTTATATTGAGCCTGTGGGGGATGTGGTCGACGGTTACCAGGTGATATTTCACCGTCGAGTTGCTTCTGCCGCGGTGTTGACCCTAGAGGAGCACGGTTACTACTTCCTTGCTCTGCTTCAAGCATCTCAACTTTTAGGGAGAGCGCTTCCAACTGGTTTGTTAGTCCAGTCGCAATTAAGTATAATTTTTTTGTGAATAGTGGTCTTAAGTCGATTTGGTCCCGTTGGATGATCCCTGACACTGCCTCCTGTATCTTATTTATTAATACGGCATCAGTATTGTCTGTAGTTGTAGTACTACGCCCTAATGTTACATGATTATTTGTCCCAGTATCTAATATGTTGCTAGCTTTATCAGTTGCTGCAGCTATACCTGATACGCTACTTTCTAAGTTAAAATCGTTAATTAGGTGGTCGAACAAGGTCTCCTCACCTCTCTGTGATTGGTTACACTCAGTTGCTACCTTTTCTTTTCTCATTGTATTTCTTCCTAAGCCTGGCATAGAATTTCTCCCTAAATTAAAGGGGTCTGTCTGTCCAAAATAGAAATCAGCATAGGAGTTGGAACCTCCTTTTGCTTGACCTGTCTCTATTTGATCGAGGGCATCTGGTCTTGCCAACATTTCTCGAGTTCTTTGCCTGGTTTGCAACCCAGGTGCTAAATTCCGAAGCATTTTTGGGATAGCCCCGGTTTTTTTTATTGGGATTACTCATTTCTTACTTGTCACCAATGTTATTCAAAGTTGAGTTTTCAACTTCAAAAAAAGGTCAGCTTAGTTTTTATTCTTGCGCTAAATCGTTTACTTGAAGAATCTAGTAAAATTTTTGGAAATGTGCAAAAAGGTTTATATATATTTTTATATACATATATATATATTTTTTTATTCAAACAGGCTGGTGTGTGGCTAAAGTAGATCTCCCGTGAGAATCTCCAACGCTCAGATTCTCAATAGGTGTGTCCTAGTCCTGTCAGTCATGTCGTAGTCGGTTTCCTTCATGATTTTGTGGAAAGTCGTTTAACGTCAGTAGAGGTTTCGTCTCATTCCGGCGGATCGCAACTCAAAGCACTGGCTAGAAACCTTTGTGGCGAGGCCGACCCGCCAAGAATAAGAAGAACCTCTACTTTTCGACTAAGGGAGCAGCGAACCCACGTTCACCTGTACTCAGGGTACTGATGGTGACGGCTGCTCGCTACACCCCCCTCGCGTTTCTGTCTATTTGGTGGTCAAGTCGAATGAAGTCTGGCTTCATTTTTCCTGCCCCAACCAAATACTGACATCGACTGCTTTGGTCCTCAAACGAGTTGGCACCACTAAATTCCAGATTTGTAAAAATCATCGAATTGGGTTTGTCAACTCGCCCGAAGGCCGATGTCCCAATAGTTCTGTCCTGTCATGTCTTAAAAGAAAGGCTAGTTTTAGGATAGGAATTATGGGGAATAAAAAAAGGACTAAGGAAAATTTAAAAAAAAAGGAAGTGAAAAGGGTTATTAAAAAGGAAATTTATTAAAAATTAAAAAAAATAAAAGAATTAAGAAAATTATAAAATTTATGTAAGCTACGTTAAAAAAAAGGAAAATGCTGTACTGCCATCGTTTGTCAAAGGCCAGGAACTACCTTTCGAAAATTCCTGTCCTCTAAGAAACGATGACTAAAGCCAAAATCCGTTGGGCGCCATTTGTTATGTAGCGAGGTCCCACTAGGGGTTCTGCCACGGGCAAGGACGTCGCGACACGCTCGCGGTTGCTCGGCTAAGCTGGCCGGACGGGTGGTCCTTGTCACTTAACAGTGACACCTCGTCATGAACAAAAATTTTAATTGTCGTGTCGACCTATATAAAAATAAAAAATAAAAAAGGAAAATCGGAATCAAAAGGGGCTGGATAAAGGAGGGAATAAAGGATAACGTCCCTCAGTCCCGGTGCAGCCAGGTCATTCATTTGTTTTTATATTCTAAACACTTACAACTATATTATTCTAAACTAAAATTATACTGAAATTAATAAAAGAAAACTTTCCTTTTATTAATTTCAGTTGAAAAGTTTAACTTTGAAATTTTCTTTTTCACTTACTAGCTAACTAAATCTAAAAAGGAATGATTAAATCTAAAAAGGAATGACTTGATTGCACCTGTACCGAGGCCTCACAAAATCATGAAGGAAATGGTCGACTTTACTAAGTCCATCTGCTCGCAGTCCATCGAGTCATATCTGAAATGCGCCGAGAGAAATCACCGTGTGATCAACAATCCCAGCCACACACCTTCAGCCAACTTGTCTACTCACTCATGGTGAGGACAAAAAAATATAAACAAAAGGAATATCCCTACCACCCAATGGGCAACGGCAATGAAACATCACGTAGTTATATTTTCAACCTTTTTATACATGTGTTTAATTTTTTTATTTAAAAAAACTTCGAATTAAAATAATATATGTTAAATTAAAATTAAAATCAAAAATATGTTAAAATATTAACAAAGGTTATGAATGTATTTAAAATTCACTTAAAAAAGGCAAAAATATATATTTAATAAAAATGAAACGTTATATATATGAAAGAAAATCTGTTTCTTTTCAAAAATTCAAAATTTAAAAGTAAAGTTTGTTGTATACTGCCCTTAGTAGCCACTGATGGAAATTTTGATTTTTTATTCTTAAATCTTTGAATTTTATAAAAAAAAGTATGGACGATTAGCGCATTTGTACTTATTCACTATAAAAATGGCGTTACCACTTTTATTAAAAGTTCGAACTTCCAAAACTAAAAAAAAATTGTTTTTACTTTAAAATTTCAACTTTCTTTTTATATGTCCATCTATAGCCTTTGCTTTTAAGAATAATCTTTATTTTACATAAAGGAAACGACTTTATGTCACTCAGTGATAGTCTTCGACTGCCGCTAAAAATTCTCTCTCCGCCTGAAGAAACCTTTTCTTTTTGCCGAACCTTCTAGAAAAAGAATTCCTCTTGCTTTTCCTTTTCTTTACGTCAGTTATTATACCTTTTTATCTTCATTATATCGTTGTCCTTTTCGTCGGCCGTCCGAAATCGCTATCTAATTTTATTTAAATTTTGGCGCCTAAATTTCTTTCCCCTTAAATAGACATACTATCTTTGTTTGTCTAATGTGAAAATCAATTCCATCATCCCGTCCTTTTTTTAAATTTTAGTCACATTTACCAACGACATAAAACACGAATATCATACATTTCACACCTACAACTATTATTAAGCACATACATTTAAATATTTTTACAGCGAACCCTCAAACCAACTTTACCCCAACATATTTATCTTGTGTCTTTTGCTACCCCACCACCCTCTGTGAGAAGTGGTGCTTTTGTCACATCATCTAGATAACCTTTCCACCACAGTTACTCTAGTCCTTTTTAAGCAGCTAATATAGTTATGTCAACATATCGATTGGTCAATAATTTGTTTTGTTGTCAAATCGTGTGTGCTGACTTTTGTGTTTTTTTTTTGTTTTTATTTAGAAATTTTTGTTTGTTCGGTTTTAATTGTTAATTTTTTTCAACAATGTGTTTGTGTATTATGTGCTTATAGAATATAAGGCCAGGGAAAATATCCACCCCTGGCCACAGAATAAAGTGGGTCAACAGAGAAATACCTGATGTAGCTTACCAGCATGCTGCATTGAAGACTTGGAGGAATTTTATCGGCTGCTGCGCAGGATTTACAGGTGAGTGAGAATTATTATTGCAAAGTACATGCCTTCTGCTTTTCCTTTTATTTATTTGTTTTCAGCTACCATTAAAAGTAGGCAGGCAACGAGAGTTGCTAAACAAAAGAAACGCTGCAACAACAACAAAACCTGCCACTATAGTGAATGGCAGATCTGCTGTCGGCGGCAGCAGAATTTGTAAAAAGGTAAGAAACAATTTATTGCTTAAAAACGCGATTTCAGACCTTTTGTGTTCAATACGGATATAAAGATTTATAGAGGCAGCGGTCGCGTCTCAAGCTAACGTTTTTAAAGACGAATTTGATAGTAATTGTATTTTTGTTTCTCTTCTTTTTCAGGTATTTAACAGATTGACTATCATTTATAGAGTGCGACGTCGCTGTCAACGTCAACGAGTCAGCGAAATTGATGTTTATAATTTCCGTGGTAAGTCTCAACTATTTTGTCTAATAGGGTGATGGTTTTAATAACTTTTATTTATTATCAAAATATACGCGTACATTACAATGGGTAAATAGGTAAAATCCTACGTAAAAGCATGCGTTGGGTGCGCCTACGGTAAGAAGAGAGGAGAGGCCGCGGAGAAGGCGAACTATATTCGCTGAAACGCGAACCGGTCCCGTTTCACACCATTCACGTTGATCACCTCGGGCTGCTTCCTCGCGGTAGGGGGAGAACCTACTATATTCTGGCAATTATGGATTATTTCACTAAGTACTGCGCTTTGAGACCAGTCAAATCGACCAGTACCCAAGGGGTTCTACACGTCCTACACGAGTGCTGCGGATACTTCGGCGTCCCTATACGTATTATCTCCGACCGAGGCACGTCCTTCACGTCGAGCGCATCCGAAGCTTACTGTAAAGACGGCCGTTCGGTTGCCGTGGGCCAACGGACAGGTGGAGCGCTGGAACAGGACGATCTTAGCAGCCCTTCGGTGTATGACCGCAAAACAGCCATCGACCGACTGGACATCTCACTTACGGCGAGCACAGTGGGGTCTAAACATGATGTCAAATGCCACAACCAGACGTTGCCCACACGACCTTCTGTTCAATTTGGTTCCCCAGGACATCTTAGGAAACAAGTTCCTGCTCGCCCTTCAATCATCGGATGGAGAACAGCTGGAGGACAATGAAGAAGTGCGACTTGAGGCGCTGAGGCGGAATGGAAAGAACCAGTCCCAACAATCCGTCCGGTTTAACCAACGGCATCGGGACTGTAGAATGCGTAGTTGGCACCGCGGTAGAAGGTAAAACTAATTGGTACCGCGAGAGAGTTTGAAGAGTAACAGCTGCGACTGATACAAAAGAAGAGAGTGTAATAGATCGTCTGAGGGGACAGACGTCGCGGAATCGGAATGTGAAATCTATATAATAGTAAAGTAATCGGCGCATATCGCCGCCGTCCTGGGCATAATTATTGTTGTAGAAAAACGAGTATATTATATATATATTAGTAGGATGATTTCTTTATTTTCTTTATTTTCCTTTATTTAATATGATCACACTCACTATATCAAATTCTTTTTGTAAGTGAAAAATGAAAAATTGCGAATGACAAAAATGGTTTATTGTAGTGTTCACACTGTTCGACGAATATGAATTTTACGCGTTCACACTACTTGACATGCATAATAATTCTGTTACAAATTTACAATAATGATAATAAATTGGTTTTGATTGCTGATAACGTGGTAAGTGAGATTGATAATTATGAATAGCTAAGTTATACAAATTAAGGATAATAATAATAATAATATTCGGCGCGACAGACCATTGCGGTCCAAGGCCTTGCTTCTCGCAACCATTTGTGTTGAGCATGTATATTTTTGCACACAAAATTTAATGCCGGATCCGAACGGCGAATTGAGAAGCATTCCGTGACAAGAGTTTTTACTCTCGGAACGTTTGTCACCCATTCGCGTGAGGTGGGACACCGTGAAAAATACTTTTGGTCTTACTGGGATTCGAACCAAGAACCCCTGCTCAGAAGTCCATGCTCTTATCCACTGAGCCACGGCGCCCACTACAAATTTAGGATACATATTTTCATTTTCGGTACTAACTATATACCAAATATCAATGGATTATTTACATATTAACATATTAAAAGATAAGTATAAGCAGTTAATTTTGTAAGTTAAATATTATCTAATTTTGCGTATTCATTTCAGGTGATCGGGATGTAGCTGGATCTGGACATACTCCCCGGGTTGAACATAACTTTTGAATAGGTCGCCTGAGTGTGCCGTTCTTTGTTTTGACTTCAACTACTCGAATGTTGCCATAATCGCCGGGGTACAACTTTATGACTCGTCCCATCAGCCACTGAGCAGACGGTAGGTTATTATCATGTATGAGAACGATATCGTTATTCATTTCAGGTGATCGGGATGCAGCTGGATCTGGACATACTCCCCGGGTTGAATCGTCATCAGCTTCAAATATTGGAAGGCGACATAACTTTTGAATAGGTCGCTTGAGTGTGCCGTTCTTTGTTTTGACTTCAACTACTCGAATGTTGCCATAATCGCCGGGGTACAAATTTATGACTCGTTCCATCATCCACTGAGCAGGTGGAAGGTTATTATCATGTATGAGAACGATATCATTTAACTACAAATTTTCCTGCTGTGGTCAAGTATTCGACTTGCCAGCGTTTCCAGAACTGTTGATATATTGCCTTGACTATATCCCATCTTGCGCGTGTGCTTATCTCTGTCCCGACTGATGTTTCTGGTATCTGGTGAAATGAACGTCCAATTAAAAAATGAGCTGACAAAAGAAAATCTAGCTCCTCATGAGTGAGTGCGACAGATTGGCCAGGAATTTAAAATGCCCTCTATTTGTACAGTTAGTGTTGAGAATTCCCCCAAGGTGAGTATGTAATCACCAACGGTTCGTGTGATCAACGTTTTGTTAGATTTGACCGCACTCTCCCACAATCCACCTTCAGTTGGTGCTGCTGGTGGAATAAATCGCCAGTTTATCTTATCCTTTAAAAGATCAGAGAGAGTTTTATCGTTATTACTATTTAATAATGTGTAAATTTCATGAATATAATTCTTTGCACCGACGAAATTCGTAGCGTTATTGCAGTACATGGTGTGGCATAGTTCTCCTCTACTTGTGAATCTTCGTAGTGCGCCCGGAAATGAATCTGTGCTGAGACTCTTGCAGATTTCGATGTGTATTGCAGGCAGCTGTCCTATCTTCAGTCAGCTGTCCCATTATCTGGTTCATCATTTTCGGATTTTGTCTTAAGCACTTGACACATTTGCGAAAGACACCTTTCGCAACATCATTGCCTCTAATCACCCAAACATTTTGCCGAACTAGACTTAGTAATAGGTTTGGGCCTGGATGTTTTGGATATGTATATCCTGTGTTATTGAAACTGCGATTGGTGACTTCGACGATATTATAATTGGATGTACCATGTCGTATGGCATTAATGAGTTCTCTAATCGCCCACCAACTCTCATAGTTCCATTGGTGTCCAGGAAAGGGATTGAGCTGCTTCAACTTGCTTTTTGTGGACATTGCCTTGCCATTTTGCAAGCAACGATATTCCTCAGGATAGTTGTGGTTTTGCCAATATCGGCTAATTTTACGGTTCGCCGTCTCCAGTTCTTGTTTCAGCACTCCAGTTTGTCGCTCCATTTTACCTTTCCTCAACTTTAAGTTATTAAGAAATCGAAGCACGTACGACATGATTTTTGTAAATTTGAAGTAACTCGAATATTTTTGGCTTAAATCGGCTATGACATTGTGGGGTGATGTTGGATTTTAGGGATATAGCATTATTTACTTCATCTTGTTTTTCTTCAATTGTCGGTGGAATCTGGGGTTGATTTGGCCAATATTGATCCTCTCTTGTAAGCCATGATGGGCCATTCCACCAAAGCTTGAGAGCATCATTTCCCCAGCTGTCTTACCTCGAGTAGCACAATCGGCTGGATTTTGTCGGGATGGCACGTGCCGCCATACACCTCTTTTGTGCATGCCTATAATTTCGGAGGTACGATTGCTACAAATGTGGTCCAGCCTCTTGGTTGTTTGGAAAGCCAATCTAATACGATATTCGAATCGGTCCACAATATGACGGATGATATGTTGATTGAAAGTATTTCAGTGATTTGCTTTACCAATCGGCTCAAAAGTAGCGCACCCATCAGCTCTAGCCTCGGAATACTTATTTGTTTTAGCGGTACCACCTTAGTTTTAGCACTTTTTAAATGCGAAATGCTTTGAGATCTGCCGTAAACTGCTGCTGCATATGCCGATTTGCTACCGTCGCAAAATCCGTGTAGGGCGATATTGGTCGATAAAGTAATAAGTTGAGGAATTTGCGATGTTGGAGTTTGGCAAAGATCGTAACGGAGCTCAATCTATGATGATCGTGTTTTTGTCGGCAATTGTTCATCCCAGCCAATCTTTTGTAACCACAGGCTTCGCGTTTCTGTCTATTTGGTGGTCAAGTCGAATGAAGTCTGGCTTCATTTTTCCTGCCCCAACCAAATACTGACATCGACTGCTTTGGTCCTCAAACGAGTTGGCACCACTAAATTCCAGATTTGTAAAAATCATCGAATTGGGTTTGTCAACTCGCCCGAAGAGCAGCCGATGTCCCAATAGTTCTGTCCTGTCATGTCTTAAAAGAAAGGCTAGTTTTAGGATAGGAATTATGGGGAATAAAAAAAGGACTAAGGAAAATTTAAAAAAAAAGGAAGTGAAAAGGGTTATTAAAAAGGAAATTTATTAAAAATTAAAAAAAATAAAAGAATTAAGAAAATTATAAAATTTATGTAAGCTACGTTAAAAAAAAAGGAAAATGCTGTACTGCCATCGTTTGTCAAAGGCCAGGAACTACCTTTCGAAAATTCCTGTCCTCTAAGAAACGATGACTAAAGCCAAAATCCGTTGGGCGCCATTTGTTATGTAGCGAGGTCCCACTAGGGGTTCTGCCACGGGCAAGGACGTCGCGACACGCTCGCGGTTGCTCGGCTAAGCTGGCCGGACGGGTGGTCCTTGTCACTTACCAGTGACACCTCGTCATGAACAAAAATTTTAATTGTCGTGTCGACCTATATAAAAATAAAAAATAAAAAAGGAAAATCGGAATCAAAAGGGGCTGGATAAAGGAGGGAATAAAGGATAACGTCCCTCAGTCCCGGTGCAGCCAGGTCATTCATTTGTTTTTATATTCTAAACACTTACAACTATATTATTCTAAACTAAAATTATACTGAAATTAATAAAAGAAAACTTTCCTTTTATTAATTTCAGTTGAAAAGTTTAACTTTGAAATTTTCTTTTTCACTTACTAGCTAACTAAATCTAAAAAGGAATGATTAAATCTAAAAAGGAATGACTTGATTGCACCTGTACCGAGGCCTCACAAAATCATGAAGGAAATGGTCGACTTTACTAAGTCCATCTGCTCGCAGTCCATCGAGTCATATCTGAAATGCGCCGAGAGAAATCACCGTGTGATCAACAATCCCAGCCACACACCTTCAGCCAACTTGTCTACTCACTCATGGTGAGGACAAAAAAATATAAACAAAAGGAATATCCCTACCACCCAATGGGCAACGGCAATGAAACATCACGTAGTTATATTTTCAACCTTTTTATACATGTGTTTAATTTTTTTATTTAAAAAAACTTCGAATTAAAATAATATATGTTAAATTAAAATTAAAATCAAAAATATGTTAAAATATTAACAAAGGTTATGAATGTATTTAAAATTCACTTAAAAAAGGCAAAAATATATATTTAATAAAAATGAAACGTTATATATATGAAAGAAAATCTGTTTCTTTTCAAAAATTCAAAATTTAAAAGTAAAGTTTGTTGTATACTGCCCTTAGTAGCCACTGATGGAAATTTTGATTTTTTATTCTTAAATCTTTGAATTTTATAAAAAAAAGTATGGACGATTAGCGCATTTGTACTTATTCACTATAAAAATGGCGTTACCACTTTTATTAAAAGTTCGAACTTCCAAAACTAAAAAAAAATTGTTTTTACTTTAAAATTTCAACTTTCTTTTTATATGTCCATCTATAGCCTTTGCTTTTAAGAATAATCTTTATTTTACATAAAGGAAACGACTTTATGTCACTCAGTGATAGTCTTCGACTGCCGCTAAAAATTCTCTCTCCGCCTGAAGAAACCTTTTCTTTTTGCCGAACCTTCTAGAAAAAGAATTCCTCTTGCTTTTCCTTTTCTTTACGTCAGTTATTATACCTTTTTATCTTCATTATATCGTTGTCCTTTTCGTCGGCCGTCCGAAATCGCTATCTAATTTTATTTAAATTTTGGCGCCTAAATTTCTTTCCCCTTAAATAGACATCCTATCTTTGTTTGTCTAATGTGAAAATCAATTCCATCATCCCGTCCTTTTTTTAAATTTTAGTCACATTTACCAACGACATAAAACACGAATATCATACATTTCACACCTACAACTATTATTAAGCACATACATTTAAATATTTTTACAGCGAACCCTCAAACCAACTTTACCCCAACATATTTATCTTGTGTCTTTTGCTACCCCACCACCCTCTGTGTGAAGTGGTGCTTTTGTCACATCATCTAGATAACCTTTCCACCACAGTTACTCTAGTCCTTTTTAAGCAGCTAATATAGTTATGTCAACATATCGATTGGTCAATAATTTGTTTTGTTGTCAAATCGTGTGTGCTGACTTTTGTGTTTTTTTTTTGTTTTTTTTTAGAAATTTTTGTTTGTTCGGTTTTAATTGTTAATTTTTTTCAACAATGTGTTTGTGTATTATGTGCTTATAGAATATAAGGCCAGGGAAAATATCCACCCCTGGCCACAGAATAAAGTGGGTCAACAGAGAAATACCTGATGTAGCTTACCAGCATGCTGCATTGAAGACTTGGAGGAATTTTATCGGCTGCTGCGCAGGATTTACAGGTGAGTGAGAATTATTATTGCAAAGTACATGCCTTCTGCTTTTCCTTTTATTTATTTGTTTTCAGCTACCATTAAAAGTAGGCAGGCAACGAGAGTTGCTAAACAAAAGAAACGCTGCAACAACAACAAAACCTGCCACTATAGTGAATGGCAGATCTGCTGTCGGCGGCAGCAGAATTTGTAAAAAGGTAAGAAACAATTTATTGCTTAAAAACGCGATTTCAGACCTTTTGTGTTCAATACGGATATAAAGATTTATAGAGGCAGCGGTCGCGTCTCAAGCTAACGTTTTTAAAGACGAATTTGATAGTAATTGTATTTTTGTTTCTCTTCTTTTTCAGGTATTTAACAGATTGACTATCATTTATAGAGTGCGACGTCGCTGTCAACGTCAACGAGTCAGCGAAATTGATGTTTATAATTTCCGTGGTAAGTCTCAACTATTTTGTCTAATAGGGTGATGGTTTTAATAACTTTTATTTATTATCAAAATATACGCGTACATTACAATGGGTAAATAGGTAAAATCCTACGTAAAAGCATGCGTTGGGTGCGCCTACGGTAAGAAGAGAGGAGAGGCCGCGGAGAAGGCGAACTATATTCGCTGAAACGCGAACCGGTCCCGTTTCACACCATTCACGTTGATCACCTCGGGCTGCTTCCTCGCGGTAGGGGGAGAACCTACTATATTCTGGCAATTATGGATTATTTCACTAAGTACTGCGCTTTGAGACCAGTCAAATCGACCAGTACCCAAGGGGTTCTACACGTCCTACACGAGTGCTGCGGATACTTCGGCGTCCCTATACGTATTATCTCCGACCGAGGCACGTCCTTCACGTCGAGCGCATCCGAAGCTTACTGTAAAGACGGCCGTTCGGTTGCCGTGGGCCAACGGACAGGTGGAGCGCTGGAACAGGACGATCTTAGCAGCCCTTCGGTGTATGACCGCAAAACAGCCATCGACCGACTGGACATCTCACTTACGGCGAGCACAGTGGGGTCTAAACATGATGTCAAATGCCACAACCAGACGTTGCCCACACGACCTTCTGTTCAATTTGGTTCCCCAGGACATCTTAGGAAACAAGTTCCTGCTCGCCCTTCAATCATCGGATGGAGAACAGCTGGAGGACAATGAAGAAGTGCGACTTGAGGCGCTGAGGCGGAATGGAAAGAACCAGTCCCAACAATCCGTCCGGTTTAACCAACGGCATCGGGACTGTAGAATGCGTAGTTGGCACCGCGGTAGAAGGTAAAACTAATTGGTACCGCGAGAGAGTTTGAAGAGTAACAGCTGCGACTGATACAAAAGAAGAGAGTGTAATAGATCGTCTGAGGGGACAGACGTCGCGGAATCGGAATGTGAAATCTATATAATAGTAAAGTAATCGGCGCATATCGCCGCCGTCCTGGGCATAATTATTGTTGTAGAAAAACGAGTATATTATATATATATTAGTAGGATGATTTCTTTATTTTCTTTATTTTCCTTTATTTAATATGATCACACTCACTATATCAAATTCTTTTTGTAAGTGAAAAATGAAAAATTGCGAATGACAAAAATGGTTTATTGTAGTGTTCACACTGTTCGACGAATATGAATTTTACGCGTTCACACTACTTGACATGCATAATAATTCTGTTACGAATTTACAATAATGATAATAAATTGGTTTTGATTGCTGATAACGTGGTAAGTGAGATTGATAATTATGAATAGCTAAGTTATACAAATTAAGGATAATAATAATAATAATATTCGGCGCGACAGACCATTGCGGTCCAAGGCCTTGCTTCTCGCAACCATTTGTGTTGAGCATGTATATTTTTGCACACAAAATTTAATGCCGGATCCGAACGGCGAATTGAGAAGCATTCCGTGACAAGAGTTTTTACTCTCGGAACGTTTGTCACCCATTCGCGTGAGGTGGGACACCGTGAAAAATACTTTTGGTCTTACTGGGATTCGAACCAAGAACCCCTGCTCAGAAGTCCATGCTCTTATCCACTGAGCCACGGCGCCCACTACAAATTTAGGATACATATTTTCATTTTCGGTACTAACTATATACCAAATATCAATGGATTATTTACATATTAACATATTAAAAGATAAGTATAAGCAGTTAATTTTGTAAGTTAAATATTATCTAATTTTGCGTATTCATTTCAGGTGATCGGGATGTAGCTGGATCTGGACATACTCCCCGGGTTGAACATAACTTTTGAATAGGTCGCCTGAGTGTGCCGTTCTTTGTTTTGACTTCAACTACTCGAATGTTGCCATAATCGCCGGGGTACAACTTTATGACTCGTCCCATCAGCCACTGAGCAGACGGTAGGTTATTATCATGTATGAGAACGATATCGTTATTCATTTCAGGTGATCGGGATGCAGCTGGATCTGGACATACTCCCCGGGTTGAATCGTCATCAGCTTCAAATATTGGAAGGCGACATAACTTTTGAATAGGTCGCTTGAGTGTGCCGTTCTTTGTTTTGACTTCAACTACTCGAATGTTGCCATAATCGCCGGGGTACAAATTTATGACTCGTTCCATCATCCACTGAGCAGGTGGAAGGTTATTATCATGTATGAGAACGATATCATTTAACTACAAATTTTCCTGCTGTGGTCAAGTATTCGACTTGCCAGCGTTTCCAGAACTGTTGATATATTGCCTTGACTATATCCCATCTTGCGCGTGTGCTTATCTCTGTCCCGACTGATGTTTCTGGTATCTGGTGAAATGAACGTCCAATTAAAAAATGAGCTGACAAAAGAAAATCTAGCTCCTCATGAGTGAGTGCGACAGATTGGCCAGGAATTTAAAATGCCCTCTATTTGTACAGTTAGTGTTGAGAATTCCCCCAAGGTGAGTATGTAATCACCAACGGTTCGTGTGATCAACGTTTTGTTAGATTTGACCGCACTCTCCCACAATCCACCTTCAGTTGGTGCTGCTGGTGGAATAAATCGCCAGTTTATCTTATCCTTTAAAAGATCAGAGAGAGTTTTATCGTTATTACTATTTAATAATGTGTAAATTTCATGAATATAATTCTTTGCACCGACGAAATTCGTAGCGTTATTGCAGTACATGGTGTGGCATAGTTCTCCTCTACTTGTGAATCTTCGTAGTGCGCCCGGAAATGAATCTGTGCTGAGACTCTTGCAGATTTCGATGTGTATTGCAGGCAGCTGTCCTATCTTCAGTCAGCTGTCCCATTATCTGGTTCATCATTTTCGGATTTTGTCTTAAGCACTTGACACATTTGCGAAAGACACCTTTCGCAACATCATTGCCTCTAATCACCCAAACATTTTGCCGAACTAGACTTAGTAATAGGTTTGGGCCTGGATGTTTTGGATATGTATATCCTGTGTTATTGAAACTGCGATTGGTGACTTCGACGATATTATAATTGGATGTACCATGTCGTATGGCATTAATGAGTTCTCTAATCGCCCACCAACTCTCATAGTTCCATTGGTGTCCAGGAAAGGGATTGAGCTGCTTCAACTTGCTTTTTGTGGACATTGCCTTGCCATTTTGCATTCCACATACGAGTTGTACGGCTGAAGAACGAATCCCTGAATTTAACTGTACGTCCGAAGATGGGCTTAAGGGTAAACTGATGAGCATTTAAAGCGCCACGAGTATTGCGGTTGAATTCAAGGAGAGGTGGCATGCAGAAGGATAGTTGTGGTTTTGCCAATATCGGCTAATTTTACGGTTCGCCGTCTCCAGTTCTTGTTTCAGCACTCCAGTTTGTCGCTCCATTTTACCTTTCCTCAACTTTAAGTTATTAAGAAATCGAAGCACGTACGACATGATTTTTGTAAATTTGAAGTAACTCGAATATTTTTGGCTTAAATCGGCTATGACATTGTGGGGTGATGTTGGATTTTAGGGATATAGCATTATTTACTTCATCTTGTTTTTCTTCAATTGTCGGTGGAATCTGGGGTTGATCTGGCCAATATTGATCCTCTCTTGTAAGCCATGATGGGCCATTCCACCAAAGCTTGAGAGCATCATTTCCCCAGCTGTCTTACCTCGAGTAGCACAATCGGCTGGATTTTGTCGGGATGGCACGTGCCGCCATACACCTCTTTTGTGCATGCCTATAATTTCGGAGGTACGATTGCTACAAATGTGGTCCAGCCTCTTGGTTGTTTGGAAAGCCAATCTAATACGATATTCGAATCGGTCCACAATATGACGGATGATATGTTGATTGAAAGTATTTCAGTGATTTGCTTTACCAATCGGCTCAAAAGTAGCGCACCCATCAGCTCTAGCCTCGGAATACTTATTTGTTTTAGCGGTACCACCTTAGTTTTAGCACTTTTTAAATGCGAAATGCTTTGAGATCTGCCGTAAACTGCTGCTGCATATGCCGATTTGCTACCGTCGCAAAATCCGTGTAGGGCGATATTGGTCGATAAAGTAATAAGTTGAGGAATTTGCGATGTTGGAGTTTGGCAAAGATCGTAACGGAGCTCAATCTATGATGATCGTGTTTTTGTCGGCAATTGTTCATCCCAGCCAATCTTTTGTAACCACAGGCTTTGAAATAATATTTTAATTCTTATCGTAATTGGAGATAAGATTCCCAAAGGGTCAAAAATCTTGCTCGCTTCGGACAGGAAACTACGTTTGGTGTGGATTTGGTTATCTTGAGGTTAAACTTGGAAGATGAACAGATCGGTGTTGGCATCCCAGGCTATTCCCAATAACTTTACTGGTTCTTGATAGTCTGAAATTATTTTAACCTGAGTGGAGGTTGGATGAGTTAACAGGTTCCGAATTTGTTGGCTATTTGAAGACATTTTCCGTAAGTTCAAGAAGTATTAAAATTTCTAATACTTCTTATTTTAGTTTTATTAGCTCAGGTAATGTTGAGACACCAGTCATCAAATCATCTACATAAACGTCCAGCTCAATTGCTTGGTTTAACTGGGCCAGTACCTTCAGGCATCTGGTGGCCATGAATCAAGCAGAGGCCATGCCATATGTTACGGTTTAGGCAAAGGAGCGAATTGTTTTTTGCGTATCTCGCAAAAGTATTAACTGATGTTTCAAATCTTCCTCGCTGCTATTGGTTTTGAAGACTCCGTAATGGGGCATGATGTACGAGCTTTGGAGTTCTGGCTGATTTTTCTTGAGTGGCTCCATGTGATCCAAGTCTTGGTATTCTTTAAGGAATTCTTCATACAGCTGTCGAAATTGATAATCCGATTTAATTTGTTTCTCCATTGCTACCAATCTCGATACCGCTTGCTGATACATTGATCCTATTATTTTCGATGTTTGCTTAAATGGTAGTTTGGTAATAAAACTTCCATCATCGCCTCGCCGTGTTATAGCCTTGCTCTTGCTCTTCTTGTGAAGCTTTGCTAAATTGAGGAACATCTTCGACTGCCCAACACTGTTGCAATCAATATCGACAACTGTTGTGAATGACTGTGTTGATTCTGCTGTATCACCTTGGTGTCTGCCTCCTATGACACAACCCAACTTCGTTTTGTGTGCGAATAGACGTTTTGAGTCCAGTTTTATGATATCATTCTCGAGTAATTCAAATACAAGGTCTGCGCCCAATAGTACTTCAATTGGTCCGGATTTGTATAACTGTGGATATGCCAAATTAAGTTTGTGTAAATTCTTCAAGTAACTGCTATCAAATGCAAAGGCCGGTAATGAAGACGTAATCTTTGGAATGATAAGTACAGTCACGGATGCCAATTCACTTAAATCGAATCTTGAGGTTTAACGTAATGTTGCACATCCATTAGATCTTCCGCTATTGACTTGACCAATTCCCGAGATTAAGTTTCTGCAATACCAATTTTGTAGGCCTAATTTCTGAGCGAATTCCTCGGTCATAAAGAAAACTTGGTTTCTTCATCTAGCTTTAGTTGTAGCAGATATATGAGCCAAGGATCACTGGCTTCGGCTTGATCACCTAATGCTTTCAAGCCACGTACTACCTCATCGGATGTATCCAATAATTTTCGTATCGATGAGGCAGTTGTTATATTCACGTTAGGTTGTTCAACAAAGTTGCGTATAAATGCGTTTACCGTATGCCGTTTGCGGTCGTACCTTTGCCTGAGTTTTCTCAACGCCTCAACATAGTTTGATTCGGTTACCTTAAAATGTTTCACTAGCGAGAAAGCGTCTCCTTTAAGCAAACCCTTTAGGTGTTGAAACTTTTGCATTGGTGGGATGGACTCTCTGCTGTGAATACTTGAGTGAAATAAATCAAAAAAACTTTGCCACTCGGTGTAATCACCAGCAAAGGCTGGAATTTGTTATTTCGCTAGACGTACCTCTGTTGCCGAATTCATAGTCGTGATGTTCAAGGAAGAATCTGCATTTATGTTAGGTAATTCTCTAATTCCACGTTTTTTGATCCAATCATTTAGCTTAGTAGCAATAGTGTAATAGCAATTTCTGCTTCGCTCATTTTGGAATCCTCATCACTATTGATTGCAAGTATTGATGATTCTACGGCATCTATCTTTTCCAAAATCTCTTTGGCACGACCCGCTTTTACACGTATTTCTTCGATTGGTTCGTCTGAAACTTCGCTAATACTCATCGCAAATTTGTACAATTTGGTCAAGATGCCTCTGTACGTAGAGTGTTGCTTTTCGAGATCGTTGTTTGCAACGCACGTTACACAATTAAGGTTAGGTTTTCTGAACAAACTATGTATGTGTGTTTCACAGATTAAATTGAGTTTTATTTATAAAATAATGTTTCTACTTATCTGTGAATCCATCTCGAAGGACCATGTAGAAAAACGAGTTCTTTATTAGTAGGATGATTTCTTTATTTTCTTTATTTTCAAATCAAATTCTTTTTGTAAGTGAAAAATGAAAAATTGCGAATGACAAAAATGGTTTCTTGCAGTGTTCACACTGTTCGACGAATATGAATTTTACGCGTTCACACTACTTGACGATTTTGCGAGTGTACATTTTAAGGTTCAATGCATAATAATTCTGCTACGAATTTACAATAATGAGATTGATAATTAGGAATAACTAAGTTATACAAATTTAGGATACAAATTATTAACATATTAAAAGATAAGTGTTGGCAGTTAATTTTGTAAGTTAACTATTATCTAATTTTGCGTATTTATTTTAGGTGATCGGGATGCAGCTGGATTTGGACAATTGTGTTTTTTATTTCTTATTCTAAGGCGCCATCATGCCACCAACAAAAATTTATAAAATATAAATACATTATTTAATAAATTTTTTATGTGTCAGACAAACACTAACTAAATTTTTTCGATCGGTTTGAATTAAAAAAACAGACTCAAGAAAATAAAATTCCTATTGTTTATTCGTTGTGTCAATAATTCAAGATAATTATCACTTTCTATTGCCTTAGTTAAGACAATATTCTTAGGCTCTTTCTTGACTTGGCTGTTTGACGAGTTTAAAAAATTTCCGACAAAAACACCTAACAGCAACATAATTCACCCTTATACCGGATGATTTTTTTAAGCTGAAACTTTAAAATTTCTCGGAAAATAAGCACTACGAAAAAATGTCCTAGATCAACATTTAATCATTCCGCGGGGGAAATATATTAGTGCTAAAATTAGTAGCCCCCTCCCCACCTTATAGTATAGGGGGGTGGTAACTTTTGAAATTTATATAGGAAACCCTATTTTTTTATTGCAGATTTGGATTATACAGATTCCATCGTACGATGGATTTGTCTGAAACTTCTTTTTCGATTCATGATTGATGGCGCTGTGTAGTAGATGATATTAAATTTTTAAATTCTCTATATTAACTTCGCGTGCACGTGGTTGGCTGGCTGGCTGGTCAGATATTCTGATCAATTTTTAGCCCACTTCCCATGGCCCGATTTTATTGAAATTTTGCACACATGTGTATTTCCGGTGACAATACTTTCTATTAAAATTTGAGGCCCCTCGGACCTCGGGTTCGGGGGGCTCCCATACAAATATTTTACAAAATTTACCAGATTTTCTTTAAATTTTGTACACATGTGTGTCTTCGATGGAAAACACTTTTTGTAAAAATTTGGAGACCCCAATATACAATTTTTAAATATCGCTATATCGCATCAGATCACGGCAAAGTCTGAGCTCTGTGCTTTGTGAGCAGCGCTGTTGGCTGCCGTTGCGTAATTTGTTGGATGATTTTGCCACAAGACGAGCACGCAGTGTGTGTGTGTGTGTGTGTGTGTGTGTGTGTGTGTATCTCCGATTAGAGAATTTACAAGAAAAATTTTAATTTTTATGGGTTGTTTTTATTTCATTTCTCCTACTGAGATCCTATGAATAATTTTGCAATACGTTTGCAATAAAATGCAACGTTTTCCAGGAACGTTTTCGAGTTGTATCCCAAACGCCGCTGTGCAAGGTCGTGCTGCTCTCCAGCGCATGCGAGTTAAACCAACTACGTCGTGTTGTGTGGTTGCCTAAAACAGTCAACGGTTCGCGTGATCGGCCAAACAACAAGTGCAAAGTGCAGTGTGTGTGTCCGTGTGCCCCATCATCAACAGCGCAGCTAAAGAATTTAGTGAAACGTAACTGTCGTATGTTCTTCATGCTGCAGTTTGTTTATGATCTAGTTCTTTAGCTATAAGAATAACGGATTGTGAGTGTTTGTTTCTTTTGGTGATTTAACTCATTTTATCGTGAAGGCGACAATTTGTGTTAATAATCCAAATTGAGACATACTCTTCTCAATTCGGTTAAAAAAACCGGTAAGTTGTGTTTGTGTGTTTGTTTTTTGTAGTGATGTGTAGTTTCAGAGTGGATCTCAGTAACATACGTGGGCTGAGAAATTTTTCGCTGTATTCACACATGTAAATGTCCACAGTTCAGCAATTCTGGCACTAAGCGAAACTCAAGTATTTGTGAATTCTGATACTTCAGATTTAAATCTGCCTGGGTATAGCTTAGTGCCATTATTTTTCCCACAACGCGGGCTCGCAGTTTATGTCCGTAGTGATGTCGCGTTCAAACTTTTGCATCAATTAAGCCAATTTTCCAATGCGGAATTTAATTTGGCTGAGAGTAATGGTGCAGGGGTGCAACATACACTACTGCTTTCTTTATAGAAGCCCCAACTTAGTCAGACTCTTTACGAGTTTGATGCACTGTCTGATTCAATTGCAAGAATTATCACAAATGATGATAACACTGAAATCGTTATTGCGGGCGATTTCAATGTACACAATTCTGAATGGCTTCGCCATTCTGGCCAAACAACAGCCGTAGGAAGGGATGTTGAGTTGTTGGCTGAGTTTAATCACCTTACTCAGCTTGTAAATGAGCCTATACAAGAATACCTGACATTGCAAATCATTCCGCAAACACCGTTGACTTGTTCCTTATCTCTCGTCCTGATAATTACTCCGTCAATGTATTATCGCCTCTAGGCTCGTCTGACCATTGTGTTGTATCAGCTAATTTCTCGTTAATAAACCACGCAGTTAGAGAAAAAACTCCAAAAAAAACAGCAGGGCAATACGAGAAAGCCAATTGGGACGGCCTTAACAACTTCTTTGGTAGATTTAACTGGTCGCTATTGTTTCGCGATAGCAACGTGGATGCCGCCGCTGATGCAATCACAAACATCATTCTTATTGGTATGAGAAAGTTTATCCCTTTCAAGGATAAGTCTATCAAACCAAAGGATGATGTAAATATCTTGAAACCAATGAAATCCTTAGTGATCGGGAGTACGGATTTCGTGGGCAACATTCCACTGATGATTTGATGGTATATCTCACCGAACAGTGGAACTGCTTCACAATGCAGTATTTAACTGAACAAGACAAACTTGAAATGGTTCTGGTGTACGAGTATGGAGAAGTGAGAAATGAATAAATTTTTTGATGACCAATTTAAAGTATTAACAATGAAAACGTGGTATTTTTATTGCAAACGTATTGCAGAATCGTATACATAAGTTCACAGTAGGAGAAATCGAAATCAAGGGGGGTATTAATTTAGCATTAATGTATTTACCCTGCGAAATGATTAAATTTTGATCTTGGACCTTTTTTCGTAGAGACCTTATTTTCCGAGATATTTGAAAATTTTCGCTGAAAAAAATCACCCGGTATTTCAGAATATTTCATTAAAAATTTATAAATGAAACTAAAACAAAACTTGTTTTCCGTATGAGTGAGAGTGAGCCATCAGCTATTGATACCCAATGGCTCAATCCTCAATGTTTCGCTCATCATGGTCTGTTCTCTGTTGCCACATAATATTAAAAACTATGTATTTATACTGTTCCGTTCCGGTCCGTACGAACGAGCTGTACCGCTCGTTTGATACAATATACAATAGAATCGAAGAACCAGAACAATTGAGTAAGTAAATGAATGGAAGACTGAACGACTGAGACACTGAAGACTGAACTGAACTGTCTAGTTGTCATCATCATATTTAGCTCTACAACAGGGGTCCGGTCCTAACCACCCGCAAAAAGTCTCTCCACCGTTTTGCATCCCTAAACTCTGGGCGTCCTGGTCTATGCCATCCTTCCAGCGGAGGCTTGGCCGGCTTCGCTGTCGTGTTCCATAAATCCTACCGCAAAGGTCTTTCCGAGCAGAATCCTCTTCGCTCATACGAGCTAGGTGTCCTGCCCACTAGAGCCTCCCGATGTTGAAATCGCGGTAATGCTCGTAGATCTCATAATTATAGAGTCTCCGGAATCGTCCTTTCTCATATACGTACGGGGCCAACACTTCTCCGTAAGACTTTTCTCTCGAACGCGGCTAAGAGATCAGAATGCTTTTTGCTAAGCACCAAAGTCTCGGATCCGTATGTGAGTACTGGTATGACCATTGTCTTATATATCAGCAGCTTGGATGTTATGGTTAAGTTCCTGGATTTGAAGAGTCTTGACAGGCTATAGTAGGCTTTGTTGGCTTTAATCAACCGTGCGCGTATTTGTGGTTCCATGCTGTAATCGGCTGTTATAGTTGACCCGAGATAGTTAAAGATTGCACTACTTCAAATTCGCGTTCCACTATCTGAATTGAGGGACCAATGTTGGATCTTCTACTCGCAGACGTGGCCACCATGTACTTTGTTTTGCTCTCATTTATGTGCAGCCCCAGATTTCGTGCCGCCTGCTCTATCTGGATGAAAGCTTCCTGTACAGCACTTTGGTTTCTACCAACGATGTCAATATCATCTGCGTAAGCCAGTATCTGAATGGACTTATAGAGGATTGTTCCTCTCGCCGTTTATAAAGTGGCTTTATAAAGTTCTACTCTGGCTATGCTATCATAGGCGGCTTTGAAGTCTATAAAAAGATGGTGTAGTGAGTTTTGAAACTCTAGACATTTTTCCATCACCTGCCTTAGGGTGTAAATCTGATCAGTTGTTGATTTGCCTGGTATGGACCAATGATGACTTTAGCGTTCTACTCTGGCTATGCTATCATAGGCGGCTTTGAAGTCTATAAAAATATGGTGTAGTGAGTTTTGAAACTCTAGACATTTTTCCATCACCTGCCTCAGGGTGTAAA
This sequence comes from Nephrocerus scutellatus, assembly GCA_947095585.1. Taxonomy (NCBI): domain Eukaryota; kingdom Metazoa; phylum Arthropoda; class Insecta; order Diptera; family Pipunculidae; genus Nephrocerus; species Nephrocerus scutellatus. The sequence goes on from OX352762.1 coordinate 80,246,849, forward strand.
TCTGATCAGTTGTTGATTTGCCTGGGATGAAGCCACACTGGTATGGACCAATGATGACTTTAGCGTATGGGGCTATCCTGTCTTGAAGGATAGAGGAGAAAATCTTATACTCGGTACTCAACAACGTTATACCACGATAATTGCTGCATTTTGTGATATCTCCCTTCTTATGTATGGGGCACAGGATGCCTCTTCACCAGTCTTCTGGCATAACTTCTTCTTCCCATACCTGCACTTTTATTTCATGAATTGGTTGGTGTAATGTGGGGCCTCTTTTTTTTATCAGTTCCGCTGGGATCCCATCTGATCCCGGGGCCTTATTATTTTTGAGCCGATTTATCGCTCTGCTAACTTCGACTATGCTTGGTAGCGGCAGCATAGTATGATCTTCGGTCATTGGTGGAGCCTCCAATTCCTCAGTTAGCTGGCCATTTAGCAACTCATGAAAGTGCTCTTCCCATCGCTCTAAGATGCCTTTAAGATCGGCGATCAGATTACCTTCTTTGACCTTGCAGTATCTGCAACGAGGTGTATATTGCGTCATACCGCGGACCCTTTGGTAGAACTTCTGCGCCTGGTGCGGTCCTTGCTCTCTGCTTTCTTTCGCCGGTGAACTGTGTTTTCATATCTTCTGAGCTCTTTATATTCGTCTTCGCGTGCCCGCGTTCTATGAGATTGTTGCATTGCTCGGTACGCAACATTCTTACCTTCAGTCGCTAGCTTACATTCGTCATCGAACAAGTCGTTTCGATCTCTACGACTACTGCCTAAGATGGAGTCAGCAGTACTAATGACAGTATTCTTAAGGCGTGTCCAGTTCTCTTCTACGCCCGACATCTCGGCCCCAGGACTTACTCTCCCTGCATTTAGGGCGAGTCCTATCGCTTGACCGTAGTTGTTTCTGGTCTCTTCATTGCGAAGGGCGGCCGTGTTGACTCGAATCTGATTCGCGGATGCAATCTTCCGTGATGATAATAATCCGCGCTCGGAGCACCATACCAACAAGATAGTGGTCCGAGTCGACGTTGGCACCTCGGTACGTTCGTACCGTCATCAGGTTCGGGTTGTGGCGGCGGTCTATCAATACGTGGTCTATCTGGTTGCGAGTGGAGTGGCAGGCATGGAGTTCCCGTTCGACTGATTCAAAGAATTCTTCTTTTTCATCATCTGGGGAATTCTCAGAAGATGCGTGAACGTTTATGACGCTTATGTTTTTAAATTTGCCCCACACGCGAAGGGTGCATAGCCGTTTATTTACTGCATTAAAGCCGATAACGGTGGGTTTCATTCTTTTGCTGACTAGAAACCCCACCCCGAGCACATGATGTCTTGCATGACAGCTGTAATAAATGTAATATTCTGATTTTTGTAAGACACCATTCCCTGTCCACCGCATCTCCTGAATTGCTGTTAAGTCAGCATTATATTTGGACAGGGTATCGGCTAGCTGCTGTGCAGCTCGAGCTCTATACAGTGAGCGTACGTTCCATGAGAAAATTCTTAAATCTTTAGCCGTTTTCGTTGCCGTGGTCGTCGTCGTTCATTAGTGTATCCGAGGTTGATTTTGAGTTCCGTAATAATAATTTTTTACAGGCGAGGTTATTGGCCTCGCGCCAACCTTACTTTGAAGGGACTAGCCCGATCATTCAGCTTTTTCTGCATTGGAGGAAAATTACCAGCGGCCACCACGTGGAGGTTTGATCGCACTCCACCAGTCAGAGATAGTTACGGCCACATGCAATTCTAGAGCATTCTGTGTTATTCCTCCTATTTCTGCTGATGGCTGACCGCCGAAAAGTAATTCTCCCATACGAAAAACACTCCCGCTATCTTTTGAACTGATATAGCTTAACAACGTGTTGATTTGCACTTTGCTTATGCTATATCTGGGAACTGTGTTGTTCTACTCGAACGCCCACCGTAAGTTCAACTTTCAAGTACGTAGTTAGCAGTCGTTGATTGCTTTTGCTTCGGATAACTACGGCTGTGAGCCGAGCAGTTCTTCTCGAACGCCCCCCGTGTGCTCAGTAGTATTTTCAAGTACGTAGTTAGCAGTCGTTGATTGCTTTTGCTTCGGCTAACTACGGCTTAGAGCCGAGCAGTTCTTCTCGAACGCCCTCCGTGACACGAGATAATTATTCAATATCCTTTATTCAAGACTTCACACATTTTTTAGCTGATCAAACGATTTTCACTGTCATCGATTTACAGCGTGCTTATCATCAAATCCCAATTGAGCCTGAAGATATTCCAAAAACAGCGATAATAACACCTTTTGGTTTATTCGAATGCATATACATGGCATTTGGATTATGTGGAGCAGGACAAACATTTCAACGATTCATTGATGATGTTTTACGTGGACTAGACTTCGTATTTGTTTATTTAGACGATATTTTCGTAGCATCACGTTCAACAGAGGAACACAAACAACACGTAAAAATCGTTCTACAGCGACTTCAAGAGTATGGATTAAGCATCAATGTTTCGAAATGTCAATGGGCGAAATTAGAAGTGAAATTTCTTGGTCATTTGGTGACACCAGCGGGAATCAAACCATTACCAGACCGCATTGAAGCCATCGAACAATTCAACTTACCAAAAACAGCTAAGCAATTGAAAAGATTTTTGGGTATGATCAACTTTTACAGACGATTTATTCCACATGCTGTCAACAAGCAAATGGTTCTACAAAAGCTGATTGTAGGTAATAAGAAGAATGATAAAACCGAAATCATCTGGACCGGCGAAGCGAAAACAGCATTTGAAAATTATAAAAAGGATTTAATTGAATCGGTACTTTTAGCTCTTCCTAGACCAGATGCTCAACTAGCATTAAGCGTAGATGCATCAAACGTAGCTGTTGGCGCTGTACTCGAACAGTACATAAGGCAAAAACAACTCGAAAGAATTGAATGAAACGCAAAAGAAGTGTAGTACATACGATAGAGAGTTACTTGCAATGTAACAAGCTGTGAAGCATTTCCGTTATATGCTCGAAGCACAAGAATTTAGCATATTCACTGACCATAAGCCGTTGACATACATGTTTAAACAAAACTTGGAGAAAACAGCACCACGTCCAACACGACAGATTGATTACATTGGTCAATTTACCACGAAAATCATTCACATCGCTAGAAGAAGTAGCTGACGTTTTATCCAGAATTGAAGAAATTGTCAACATTGTCATCGATTTCGAAGAAATGGCGAGAATACAACGAGCTGACGAAGAATTAAAAAACCTAATGAAATCAGGTAACAGTTCATTAAATATCGTATTAAAATCTTTTGCCATTCCAGATTCGAACGAATCATTAATCTGTGAAGCTTCGAGCAATTCAATTCAATTCATTCGTTCCGGAAAGTTTTCGCAAGAAAATTTTGATGAAAATTCACAATTTATCACATCCTGGTTCACGTTCAACAAGCAAATTGCTTCGACAAAAATATTTTTGGCCTAACATGAATAAAGATTGCTGAGAATTTGTACGTACATGCATTGCATGTCAAAAAAGCAAAGTGCACAAACATAACAAAACTGCATTTTCTGAATTTGTGACGCCAGATAGTCGTTTCGTACACGTAAATATCGATATCGTTGGACCATTGCCTATCAGTAGGGAAAAGCGTTATGTTTTAACATGCATCGATCGATTCTCAAGATGGCCTGAAGCTTTTCCAATCGCTGACATCACAGCAGAAACAATTGCACGTGAATTCATCACAAATTGGGTTTCTCGTTATGGAACGCCAGTTAGAATCACAAGCGATTTGGGTAGACAGTTCGAATCCGATCTATTTCGAGAATTAACGAAATTGTTGGGAACAACACTTTTCAACACAACTCCATATCACCCACAGTCAAATGGGATGATAGAACGTTGGCATCGAACATTAAAGTCATCTATCAAATCATACGAAACTAGTGACTGGTATGATGCACTACCATTGATTCTCTTGGGATTGCGCTCAACGTTCAAAGAAGACATCAATAGCACACCAGCCGAGATGCTATACGGAACAACATTAAGAATTCCAGGTGAATTTTTCCAACAAACGAAAGAAGGGGGAAACGAAACAGAATTTCTCAAAAGTTTGAAACGTACGATGCAAAATATTCGACCAACAGCGGCAACACATCATAGTCAATCGAAAATTTTCGTTCAGAACATTTAATTGATTGCACTCACGTATTTGTTCGTAATGACGCCGTTAAGACACCGCTCCAATCGCCTTACAATGGTCCATACGAGGTAATCGAACGTTATGACAAATATTTCAAGATCAAAATCAACGATCGGACAACGAAAATTTCAATTGACAGACTGAAAGCAGCATTCATGCCGAAAAGTTAAACTGACGATCAATGCACAACGAACACAAATGCTTAAGCATTTCTATATAAAGGGTGTTTTTTTGGGAAGTTTGTTTTTCCGATAGATGTTGTTTTATTTTATGACAGTTGTTTTGACAGCTCAAAGTGGCATTTCTACTCAGTATTGTTTGGCAAATCATTATGAAAAAAAAAAAAAAAAAATGACATTTGTGAAAAATAGTCGTGGTAGCCATATGCCAGAAATTGTGTTTAAATGTTAAATGCCAAAAAATTATCTACCAAATAAAAAAAAATTTTGGTCATTTCATAATTTTATATGTGTTTTATTCAAAAAAAAAATCGGCAACCTCTTAAAAAAACACGTTATATCTAACGGGTGTTTTTTTAAGAGGTTGCCGATTTTTTTTTTGAATAAAACACATATAAAATTATGAAATGACCAAAATTTTTTTTTATTTGGTAGATAATTTTTTGGCATTTAACATTTAAACACAATTTCTGGCATATGGCTACCACGACTATTTTTCACAAATGTCATTTTTTTTTTTTTTTTTTTTTTTTTTTCATAATGATTTGCCAAACAATACTGAGTAGAAATGCCACTTTGAGCTGTCAAAACAACTGTCATAAAATAAAACGACATCTATCGGAAAAACAAACCTCCCAAAAAAACACCCTTTAGAACATTGTTAGATGACACGCATAGTGTTACGTTTCCCAGAGCACTGTCGTCATCTCGTTCTGGCGCGTGTTGGTAATTTTGCATTGACTAATGACATATAATCTAGTTAGTAAGTAAGGAGATTCGGACGAATAAACTTCGCTTAATTTTTACGCACAAATAATTATCTTTTTACTTAAAGGAACCTTGTTAGCCAGGCATCCCATAGTATTCTGTCTAAATTCAGTGTCTAAACCTATAACGTCTACATTTTTGAAAATAAATTTTGGTTGGATATCTTAGATTGCAAGTTTCTCATTAAATAATTTTTCTAATACGATGTCTGCTAAATTGGTAACAATGGATTACCGATAGCAAGACCAAATTTTTGTTTATAAAATATATCTTGATATTTAAAATAACATTCATTAACACATGTGTCTAACAATTTAAGAAACTGACCTTTAGTTAATTTGCATTCATCAATGAGTTCATTCCATCTTTCAGATATTGCAATTATTGCTAAAGGAATATTAGTAAATAGTGATACCACATCTAATGAAGCTATAATATTATAACACCCAATTCTATATATTTTGTAATTTCTTTAAATACTAATGAATTTTTTACGTTTAATTTGCTAGTATGTGTCAATGATTTAAGTATATTACAGCAGAAGTTTGATAGGTTATATGTTGGGGAATTTATAGTTGACACTATAGGTCGCAATGGTACATTGGGTTTATGGATTTTTGGTAAGACATAAATCCTGGGGGAAATTGGACTGTGGATTTTAAGTTTGAATTTTTAGATGTTCTTTATAATATGTTTGTTCCTTAGTTCGTCAATAATTTTTAAAATATTATTATCCTTTTTAATGGTCGGGTCACTTTGTAAAATTTCATAAGTGTTATGGTCATTAAGTAAGTCAGTCATTTGTTGTTGGTATTCGTCTTTTCTAATAATAACGGTCCTGTTACCTTTATCTGATTTTGTAATAAAAATATAGGCGTTTCAACGGTATTCTCGGCAACGGTATTTTTGCGCCACCCCCTACCACCGCCCACCACCAACCTCCCACAAATGTGGGCGGGGCCCCCTTTGGGTGGGAGGGGCATCCAAAGTTTTGAGTTTTTTTTATAGAAAAATGCATTTTTCTAAGTATTTATAAGGAGGTGTGGGGGTTAATTGGTATCATACGAAAGGTAAGCCATGCTATTCTTAAGGGCGTGGCTCAATTCTAGCGGAATCGTGATCAGTTTATATTGCGTTTATATGCAACGTTTACTTAAATGGTTACCCCATACCATATGCTGACCGATACCATATTATGCTTAACCCATAATGCATAATAGCATAATATGGTATCGGCCAGCAAATGGTATGGGGTAACCATTTTTAGATAACGTTGCATATAAACGCAATATAAACTGATCGCGATTCCGCTAGAATTGAGCCACGCCCTAACGAATAGCATGGCTGTGTAGACCTAATTATGACCTTTCATTTGATACCAATATTTTGTCCCACCCACTTTTAAGCACGCCCCTTTTTACACTTTTATGAAAAAGTCTGTTTTTTGCTCTTTCTCCGTCTAGGGGGGTTTTATTGGAATTGAAGGTATTTTTATTACCTTTCGTATGATACCAATTAACCCCCACACCTCCTTATAAATACTTAGAAAAATGCATTTTTCTAAAAAAAACTCAAAACTTTGGATGCCCCTCCTACCCAAAGGGGGCGTCTCCCCCAAACAAGATGGCGATTTTCGCAATCTGCTCAATTAGGGCTTTACGGTGTCAAGAAGGCCAAATCGAATGCCGGACGTACCGTTGTTTAGCCTTGTTTTGTTTAATATTTAATTTTTAAAATTTGTTATCTAAAACTTTCTTTTTTTACTTCCATAATTTTTTTAATTCACTATTAACTAAATGAACAAAACGTTCGCATTAATCTTCATTTAATATATGTTTAAGCAACAAAAATAAATCGCTAAGATACTAAGAGTATCCAATTATTTTATTGCCACCACGTGTCGCTTTTTCCAGAAAGTGTTTTTGTCGGTCCAAACATATTGAACGGAGATTTCCCAATATTTCCACTGGTTTGCATCTGGATCATTTTGGTTGAGTTTGAACTAAGTAGTAAGATTCGTATCTCTCGAAGCGGAACGGTCTGCTGCAAGGAGTATATTCCCTACGTGAAAGCAAACGCTTCTTCCTTCCTGCAAATGAATTGGCAATTAGTATATGTTATGACTTTGGTCATGCATTGGGAAACAAAAAATTCTCCAAATGGCTTCCGGTACGGTAAAGATTTATCGTGATTTTTTTTCGGATAGACAGGGTTAAGTTTCCAATTCCCAATTCTGGTTCTTAGTTCGGTTCTTTCGCGACTTTGCTATTTTATCCAAAAATATGTTCAATAGCAGCTTTCACATTGCATGTTTTCACTACATGTTTTGCAAAAATTCAACTCAATTGGACAACTGATCTCTCATCATGCTTTGCCCACAGGGTTGTCATATATACTTTTGATCATCGTTCATCACTCTCTGGGATTTTTGTTTTTGTTTTTAGGGCCTCCCAAACATGCTATCTTGACACACTTTCATATACCGCTTTCACGTCAAAAAATAAAATTTTCCTTAGCGATCCATTTTAAAGCGAAGATGTGATCCAATGGCCTAAATGCCATTTTCGTCTCCACTTCTATTTTTTGAAGTAAAACATTGTTGTTCACTGTTGTTACACTGTTGTTCATTGTTGTTACACTGTTGTTACACGTTGTGCCTTGCTTCCCACTTTTATGCCTCGTTTCTATAGTTATATTTTATATGTATATAAGTATATAAATATTATCTAGATATACATATATGTGCATACATATATATATAATACTTCAACCACAGCTGCACTAGGAACTAAGCCGTTTTTCAAGCGATTCGTGTGGAATTTGGTATGTAGGTTTAAGATACGACTATGAGACTTGTTTCATAAAAATCTGGGGATCTGGCTAATAGGGTCTGTAATTTTGGGAACTAATCCATTTCTCAAGCGATTCGTATGAATTTCGGTATGTAGGACTATTTTTACCTTTTAATTTAATCGTAAAATCGGCCACAAATTCGAAGAAGTTTCACTTCAACTGCGTGTAAAGGTTACACGCTCATCTTTCTTTCTGGTCTGGCTGCTATTCTAGTTTTCATTGTGTCGATATTTAACCTTCCTTGCTTTAATATTATGCCACTCAGTTAGTTGGTCTTCTTCTTCTAGATACGGTCCTTATGATACACAGTGTTTCATCAGTAATTGCCTGTTCTTATTAACTAATTGGCATATACAACATGCATACGGTATGCGCATACATATACTTGTACTTTTTGTAACCAAATTTGCACATCCTGTTGTATACTGTATTAAACCTTTTCTTAACATTGAATACAATATCTTAAGCATATGTCTAATATATCGAAATTATTGAGCTTCTATGTGCGAATATATAATATGCTGAAGAACTAAAATTAAGCATTAGAAGCATGCACATACAACAAAAACAACATTTTAGCCAACGAAGCGAGTAAGCGAGTACAAAAAGAAAATCTATTCTACGAAATCTATTATTGGAACATTCTGTTATTTCATGACAAAATACATTAGTACTCTAAACAGCCCTTCGAATACACAATTGAAGTTTATTACAAAATATTTTTTAATTCAGTTAATTTGTAAAGTTTTATAATTTAAAAAATATAATACATGCTTAAAAACAATGTCTTTTAATAAAAAGCTTGGGTCATGTAAAGTATGTTCCGCTGTTTCTAAAAGCAAATGCTCTAACTGTAATCAAGTGTTTTATTGTTCTGCGAAACATCAAAAAGAAGACTGGAAGACTCACAAGCCAATATGCCACCCATTTAAAGTACGAGTATATCAATTTGTTACTGTGATTTTTAATTATATTTTTATAACATTTAAAATGTATTTTTAAAGAATATTTAATTGCAAAAGAGTGTATATTTTAAATACGGAGCCGCAAAATAATAAAATGTGTTCTATTTTAAGAACAATTATTTTTTATTTTAGACTTTAACTAAATTTGCGTCAAAATATAGGACTTGTTAAATATTTTTTCAGACACAAATTTATATTTAGACTATTTATATACGTTATTACTTAAATATTTAATAAATAATATATAGATGTACAAACACTGGATGGGCTCTTTGGCGTTATACTGATACAGATTCACCGAATAGTTTTACAAAGAAATATGCATACAACACTTTACCTAACTTCACTTAAACGGTGACTATTCTAATCATTTAACACACCCTCTAAAAACCTAGATAAATTGTAATGTGTTAACTTGACAAAGAATAAAAATGTATGTAAACTTTACATGCGTTCCTGGACATGGTTATATCTTGACAGTGTTAACTTTCTTAATGATAAAAAAACAACCCATAAAAATTAAAATTTTTCATATGATTCTCTAATAGGAGATACATATGTGTGCAATGTTTGAACCGGGTTTATTTGGAAAAAATTAATATTAGAGCCCTTCACTTCAAAATTTTTACAAAAATGTTTAAAAAAAAAAATTGTATGGGAGCCCCTACCTTGGAGCTCGATCACTACCAACTTTCAATAGTAAGTGTTGTCATCGACGATACAGATCTGATTAAAATTTGAAGAATGTTTGAATTTAAAGAAAATCTAGCTAATTTTTAAAAAAATTATATGGGCATTCGCTCCAAAAATATTACAAAAACTTTTGTCCATCGAAGATACACATACGTTTAAAATTTGAAGAAAATCGGGCTAATTTTTAAAAAATGTATATGGGCTACCCTCGGTCCTCAGGGTCTCAGTGCCCGTTCACTCAATAACTTTTACTAAACGTTTAGTCAATCGCAGATACACGTATGTTTGAATTTAAAGAAAATCTAGCTATTTTTTAAAAAAAATTATATAGCTATCCCTCGGGCCTCAGGGCCCATTCGCTCCAAAAATTTTACAAAAACTTTTGTCCATCAGAGGTACACATATGTTTATAATTTGAAGAAAATCGGGCTAATTTTTTAAAAAAAATATATGGGCACCCCTCGGGCTTCAGGGCTCATTCGCTCAAAGAGTATCCAAAAAGTTTTCTCCATCGGAGATATACATATGTATAACATTTTAAGAAAATAGGTTAATTTTTATTTTAAATTTGTATGAGGCCCCACAACCGCGGGTTCCGACGTCTGTAAATTTTTAACAAAAATTTTGTCCATTGTCAATACACATTTGTATAAAACTTGAAGAAAATCGGCTTAATTTTTTTAAAAAATTTGTATGGTGCCACGTCCAAAATTTTAATAGAAATTGTTGTCATCGGAAATACACATGTGTGCAAAGTTACAATGAGATCGGGCTTTTGGGAAGTGGGTTAAAAATTGATCACAAGATTCCACGACAAACACACGGGCAGGCGAAGTTAATACAGAGAATTTAAACATTAGGGCACTGGTATTGTAACTAAGAAACAATGTTAATGTTAATGCTTTTCGGGTACAAACTTTTATGTATACATCGAAACACGCCACACAGTTACAATTATTTGGTAATAATCGCCAAAATAACTGTTTTTGAGGTTGGGGATATTTCAAAGTATGGTCTTTTTTCCACGCATAACACGTGCCACTCGCAACTCGCGACATGCTTCAAACACGGGGTATCAAAATTGGCCCATGACATTGAGACGCTCACAAAATTTGCAAAATTCATCTCTCAAGGTCGTACGAAAAGTGGGAAAAAATTACCTTAAAAAACGAGAAAACGGCGCGATATTAACCAATCACACGCGACATCCGGCATACGCGGAATATAAAAAATGTTATTTTGGACTTAGATACTCACAAAATTACAGCTCTCTAAGTCGTGTGGAATGTGGTGCAAAAGGACCTCAAAGAAGTCGAAAAACAAAATTTCAACCCATCACACGCGCCACACGCGACACGTAAAAATAAAATAAGCTATTTTGGACTTAGACACTCACAAAATTTTAGCTCTCTAGGTAGTGTGGAAGGTGGTTAAAAATGACCTCAAAGTGGATACAGATAAGAAGAGGTCAAGTCAAGTTAAATAAAAGTTTTAAAAAAAGAAAAATTTGTTCCAAAACATGAGTCATGAGAAATGTGTTCTGGCCATTGTTTTACCTTGCAGAGCGTTAGAGAATGCGAAAAATAAATGAAACTTGTGTTAACTTTCCATTTACACTATCTTATGCTAAGAGAATTAGGGCACTGGTATTGACATTAAGAAAAAGAAAAAATGGATGTGGAATGGGATATGTATATATATGTATGAATAAGTGGGTTGCCAATATTAATGGACATACACATGCACACTACTAAGGAGAAATGTCCCCACGTTCCGAAGAAAAAGTACGCGTAGTACGATGGCAATCAATTTGCAAACGAGAAGAGCGAGCAGTGAATTATGAAATTGAAAACGAGGTCAAATTTATTTTTTTATAAATTTTTTTTTAATTTTTTCGATTTTTTTGCCTATTGAATTTATAAAATTTTCTCAGTTTGCCATCTACACAATTTTATTTATTAATACCAGAAATCAATATGTAATCTAATATTTTTAAATTATGGATGAAAAGTTCATTATATAATATCAAACAGTTACTACAATTTTCAATATAACTACATATATCTAAAATAAGGAATACGAGTGTAATAAGCATTTCTACTTACATTAGTGACCGGTTACACAACAAAGTTAACAGACGGGTAACTTGATTTTATTGGTTGTTAGCAAAAAATCATTTTACAACAACTAACAGAATACAGAAACAGACAAATATAAATAAATTAAGGTAGTAAAGCGGAGCTTCTCAGCTCACCATATGGATATTTGTAATACAATCTAAACATTGAATTAGCTTAAAAAGATTCTAGTTTCATGTCTCACATGTCTTACTTTATCAGCAAATTTTTCTGGTTATGATGAGTTCAATTTCATTACGATGAGCCGGAACGTGGTAAATTTTATTTAGGGTAATGAATAGTTTTTGTAAGTTTAGATTGGCGAATGTGGACAATTCAAATTCTAGGGATAGCGTTCAATGCATATGCTGGCTTAAATATATGTACTCGTATTACAAAAAATGTACATACCCATAATTATTTCAAATATTTTTGCTATGGGTGCTGCAAATTCCATTCGTTGTCAGTTGAGACTGCTATGGCAGGTAGTCTTGATTCTTCAATCTTTCGTAAAACTATGGAATCCGAACTTTTTCGTATAAAATCGTAGGACATTGTTGCTAGATGCTAGGTGACGAATGTGCCTCACTCGAGAGAAATCTACAAAAGTAAGCTCAGCCACTTTTTTATGTCCGATATCAGTTACCGTGTTATCCGTGTCGCATTGACATTTCCCAATGGATACAGGATAAGCTAAACGAATAAGAAACTGGGTTCGGCTTCCTCTGGTATCTTCCGACATTACCGATAAATTTGGAAGTGGAAGAAAATTATAATTCAGATGGTATGGCGTTGAATCTTCTAGAAAGAACGAAGGCCCACTATATTGTGGAAAATTAACTACAATAAAGTCGTGTATATCCAAGTTCGGCTGTTAGGAATAAACTATTTTTGCTTAAGCAGTGCTGATGTTTGAGATGAAGACAATTTTGGCTCCAACAGCTGGATATAGTATAGATATATTGCTGCAAACCTCTGAAATAGTCTGCCGTTTTTAATTTCATGTTAGAGGATTATTTACTGCATTTAGGACAATAATAGGAATATTGAGCTTTTTTATTTGGAGTTTATTTCTATTGCTTGCTACTTCATTTGTTTAAAAGATGTGTTTTTTTAATCATTTATTTAATCCTGTTTGAGCACATAACCTGAACACCAAACATGAGTCATGACTTGGTTTGTCGTCTGCCAAAAGATTTGTCAGCAGAGGCACCCCGCAAGGAGGAGTCCTGTCCCCACTTCTTTGGAACCTGGTGGTAAATGAGCTGCTGGTTCGCCTGAGGGTGTAGGGCTGCGGAGTGATCGCCTATGCGGACGACGTTGCCATAGCCATTTCAAGAAAGCACACACACCTTGAAAGAACTTCTGCAGAATGCTCTAAATAAGCTAATAAACTGGGCAGATCATTGTGGTCTAGGGGTAAACCCCCAAAAAACCGAACTTGTCCTCTTTTCGAGGAAGTACAAAATCCCACTAGTCAACCCTTCGTCCATCAAGGGCACAAGCTTGACTTTCTCCGATAAGGCCAAATATCTTAGTCTTATTCTGGATAGGAAGCTGAGCTGGAAACCCAACATACATGAAAGAGTCCGTAAAGCCACAGTGGCACTCTTCTCAAGCAAAAAGCCATAGGAAGTAAATGGGGTCTTCAACCCCATATCACTTATTGGCTGTATACAGCAGTAGTCAGACCTATTTTGCTATATGGTGTGGCTGTTTGGTGGACTTCATTAGATAAAGCGATCAATCACGACAAACTAAGCAGAGTCCAAAGATCAGCTTGTCTTCGTGTAAGCGGAGCGCTTCGTACAACTCCCTCTGCTGCACTGGACATTCTGCTCAACCTTGCTCCACTCGACATATTCGGCAGATAACTGGCTGAAAGCGCGGCTACTTGCCTTGCCTCGGAGCAATCTCTCAGTGAACCGTGAATGATTTCGGCCACTCTTCTATCCTGAATTCAGTCAGGACTCCACTTGTCAACTTAGACTACACCATTCCGCAGCTCCACTTCAACAAAAACTTCCAGGTCAAACTCACGTTTAAGCTGGATGCTATAGCAAAAACTAATTATAGGTGGTCAAACAGCACAACTTGCATAGTAACGAAGCAAATCTGGCCCAAGCTAGATCCGAAACGCGCCAAGTGTTTGATCTCTCAAAACAGACTTCACATTAGTGCCAATATAGGTATCATAACTAGACACTGTCTCATAGGCAAGCATGCAGAAAGACTAGGAGTCTTTTCCAATGATTTCTGCAGAAGCTGCATGGATGAGGAGGAGGAGGAGTAAACCACTCTCCATCTACTTTGTACGTACCCACATTGACATTAACAGTCTCTTGGGCTTCATACGAAGCTCCAAGTGGTTCAACGAGTAGGCGTGGAATTTTCCTAGATCCTTGTGGTATTACAACGAACCTTCATGGTCTAAGTGCATCTGTTTTGACGGCCATTTCAACCTAACCTAACCTAATTATTCAATCAATCAATTTAATTTCTTTCAATTCAATTTCATTTGTTTTAAGTCTTTTTTATATAATGAATTTTGTTTCGAATATCGGAGATGTGGCATGGCTTACGTAAAATAAGAGATGTGGTATGGCCAATGTAAAAAAAATTTCGATCTTTTTTTATTATAAAAAAAATTATAGACCTAGTTACAAATTTCAGTGCTTTTTCTTTTTACTTAAATTCTCCAGGCACAAAAACGGTTGTGCTTCAACATTTGGTATCAGAAGTGGGATATTTTTTCCCAACATTAAACGTGATTGTAATTTGTAACTTTTATCAACTGCGCTTGGGGTAATAATTTCCATTTTTATTATGCTTGGTGTGTTTATGTGTTAGTTAGTTTAGTTAGATAAGACTGTTATTTTATAAAAAGATAGGTTGGTGCAGTATTAAACATTTTCGAGCCTATTTAGGTTTGGCCATTATTCACCGTCTACCAGATTGACATTAAGGATTTCTACATAAAATATAAGTTAACCAACATAGTACATTTATAAATTTTAAATATTCGCAAAAAGAATTTAACAATAATATAAAGAAAACTTATTATAATGGCTTTTCTATTTTAAAAACGGACCTCCACGATACTGTTTGGCGTTTCTACGGTATCCTCGGGAACGGTATTTAGATAACGTTGCATATAAACGCATTATAAATTGATTGCGATTCCGCTAGAATTGAGCCACGCCCTTAAGAATAGCATGGCTGTGTAGACCTAATTATCACCTTTTATTTGATACCAATATTTTGTCCCACCCACTTTTAAGCATACCAATTAACCCCCATACCTCCTTCTAAATACTTAGAGAAATGCTTTTTTCTAAAAATAAAAAAATCAAAACTTTGGATGCTCCTCCCACCTAAAGTGGGCGTCTCCACCAAACAAGATGGCTATTTTCGCAATCTGCTCAATTAGGGCTTTATGGTGAGGGGCGTCAAGAAGGCCAAATCGGAGAACGCGTGCACCGTAGTTTAGCCTACAGTTTCTATACATTAACGACTTAGTGTAGTTTATAACACGTTCCAGCCATTTTCTCCATATATTTAGAATGCTCAGTGTTCACTTCTCGTCCAGCTCAGTTGCGTCGAAGAATACCAGACGGTATTCTTTTAAAATAGGGCATATAGCTATAAAGTGGAAAACGTCCTCCCTTACATTTAAGTTAGACATATCGCAAAGGATTTGTAGCTCAGGGCGATGCGCAATAAAATTGAGTGCGATGAGCTCACCTCTTTTAATATTGGGTTTATTTTGTGGATTGAGTTGCTGTTTAGAAATTATGTTTCATCTTGCCCAATTAAATTTTACATCTGTCCTGAATAGGACATTAAGTAATTGATTGTACATACATTTCACGGAATATACAATACAAGGATAAGATCCTTATCTTGATACTTCTTTTTTGGTATTAGTTACATATACATACATACCTAATTTATGATTTTTTTTTAATTTTTTTTTTCTAAGGCATTTCATCTTTGTTGTAGGTCTACAGGTCTGCGTCTCTTAAGTCGTCTTCTTTTCATGGTTTACTGATAGGGTAAAGCTTGTAGGTCATTGCTTGTGTGCATGGACAACTTTCTGATATGTTGTGTGCTCATATTTTTTATTTCTTCATTGATTGAAGGTATGCCAAGATCACGATGTATACTGTCATTAGATATATACCAAGGAGCATCTATAATTGTCCGAAAGATTTTGTTTTGCAGTCTTTGAATAACGGCTACATTTGATGTACTGGCGGTGCCATATGTCCAGATAGGTTTGATTATGGTTTTGTATAGTAACAGTTTGTTTTCTGTCGATAGTTTTGAACTGTTTTTTTAAGAGCCAATATAGTTGTCTAAATTTGATTTTAATTTGGTTTCTTTTTTGTGTTATGTGATGTTTCCATGTCAGTTTGTTGTCTATGAATTCCAAGGTATTTGGCATGGTTGTCAATAGGAATTTGCTTATTGTTAAAATAAATGGCTTGAGGGCTAAAACTTTTTTTGGAGGTATAAATTACTTGTACTGTTTTATCTGCATTGACGTGAATTCCCCATCTGCTGAACCAGTCAACTGTTTTGTCCAGTATGTCCTGTATTATATTGGTAGCCGTTTGAAGGCAATTATAAGAGGAAAGAATCACCGTGTCATCTGCAAATGTTGCTACCATAGTGTTTAGATTCCTTGGTTTTGGTATGTCAGCTGTATATAAAAGGTACAATATCGGTCCCAAAACACTTCCTTGAGGAACACCTGCGTCTACTTTACATATATCTGAAATTTCTCTCATTTAAATAGCTCTTAATAAGAGGATAGTAGTATGGTAGCATTCGTTTTAGTTTTTGTAGAAGTCCTTTATGCCAAATACTATCGAATGCTTTAGCAACGTCTAGGTAAACAGCTACACAATATCTTTTCTCGTCCAGGTCGTTGAGGATCTTATTTGTTACTCTATGAACTTGTTGAATTGTTGAAAATTGTCTACGGAATCCGAATTGGTGGTCGGGGAAAAAGCTTTTTTGCTGTATAGCTATTTCCATACGGTCGAGAAGCAATTTTTAAAATATCTTGGAGATAATTGGAAGTAAACTTATTGGTCTGTACGATGTTGATCTTGTAGCGTCCTTGCCTGCATTTGGTATGGCGGTTATTTTTGATACTTTCCAAACTTTAGGGAAGTGGTTAAGCCTAAAAATGGCATATAAAATAATCCTTAGATATTTAATTGCCGTATCTGGTATTTCTTTTAACATCATATACAAGTTGCGCGTAGCATTTTCTATGTTGAGAGCTCCGAACAACATTTACGCATCTCTCGTATCTATCCCGTCCGATTGATGGCAGTAGTGCGTAAAATTTGGATCTTAAGGTTGTACCTTGATACTCCGTTGTTAGACTTAACTTTATTTATATAATCAAAGTGCAGACGCAAAGCATCCAGGAAAAGGGGAGGTACCCAGTCTCCAAGTGCAATATATAATTAGGAGTGTTGCTAGGTAGGTTTCAAGAAGCATCGAAGAAAGCTTTCGAGTTCCTCAAAAGGGTGGAAACCCCAGACACTCAGGTTCCACAGGTTGAAGTACTCAGCTAGTCTGTTTATCATCAACTGCATACCGTTGATTGTGCCAGAGAAGAAAACGATGACTTCGGCATACATAAGCACAGGGATCTTTACTAGGTTCAATTCTATTCCACCCCTCAGAAAATCGGTTATGTCATTGACGAATAGGATAAATAAAAGCGCGCTCAGTACGCAACCTTCTCACAGCCTGCACGGAAATCGACAAAGAATGTATACAACTTCTTGTGTAGGCTTTTGTAGATTTAGGCAATGTTAATGAGTGAAAAAATTTGATCAATGGTTGAGTAATTCTTTCTAATACTCGCTTGGAATTCTCGAAGAATTTTTCTATCAGAGATCCACTAAATGAGTCTTTTAAACAAACTAGTTCCAAACAACTAAGCCTATGTATTTAATAAATATATGCCCCTGTAATTTCTTGGATCATTATAGTCATGTTTTTTGTACAATGGGAAAATAATTGCTCTTTTGAAACTACAAGGAACGTACGCTATTTCAAAAATTTTGTTAAATTCTATTGTTTGTACATAACGCATATACGCATAACGCATACACAAATGAATTGTAACAATAACTACATACACATATATAATTACATGAATAAATAGACACTGTACTTCTTGAACTCAGTCAGTTGTCAATCTTCAAACTAGAAAGTTGTGTCGTGTGTTTTTACATATTTTCTCCAACAAAGGTTATGGGCCCAGATCACCATGAGTTCTGGAATATACCAAATTGAAAAACTCGCTGACGACAACTACGAGGGATGGGCAGTTCAAATGAGATCAGTTCTCGTTCATTCTGATGCATGGGGGTACGTTTCAGGAAATATACCTCGTCCAATATCAGACGCTGCCAAGGAAATTGAGTGGATAGGTTAGGACGACAAGGCATTGGCGACGATACTACTTAGTGTAAAATCATCGCAGTTATTGCATGTGAAAAGGTGCAAGACTTCGTTCGAGGCGTGGAAAAAGTTGGAAGAGGTTCACCGGCCAAAGGGGCCAGCACAGAAGGTAACACTTTTCAAACAATTAGTGAATTTAAAAATGGCAGAAAAATCTACAATATCGAGCCATTTGAATATGTTTTCCGAGCTAGTCGAAAAAATAACGGAAGTCAAAATAGAGTTACAGGATGAACTGTTATCTATTATAATGTTATCCAGCTTGCCGAAGAGCTTTGAGAATTTCGTCATTGCAATGGAATCCAGAGATATTTTACCAACGACAACAGTCTTAAAAATTAAACTCATGGAGGAGGGTAAAAGACGTGAGGGCGAAACAGAATGTGAGAGCAGTGAATCGGCATTTTTTTCCAAACAGAGGCAACGTATACAGCAACAACGGAATAAGACACAAATAGAGCAATTTCGTGGAAAGTGCTATAAATGCAACAAAAAAGGTCATATTGCCGTATATTGTCCATCGATAAATACAACAATAAATACAAAGAATAAAATAACGTCATTTTTTGTCATGTTGAATATTGCACACAGTCACATACGCAAACATGATTGGGTTTGGGACAGCGGTGCTACTTGCCATATGTGTTGTGACAGCGAACAATTTACACACATTAAGCCACATACAGAAAAAATTGAAGTAGCTGGAAACCAATATATTTACTCAGAAGGAATAGGGACAGTAGAAATCGAAACATCAAATAGTAGAATTTCGTTGACAGACGTGTTGTATGTACCGGTACTCCAATCTAATTTTATTTCTCTTAGAAAAGCCGTCGAAAATAATTTCGTTGTAGAATTAAATAAAAGTTTTGGTGTCGTTAAAAATGAAAACGGTGTTGAAATAATGCGTGCTAATAAGTCGGGTGAATTTTTTATTCTCAGTCGGGAAGCCAATGCTTTGTGAACCGCAAAAGAAACAAGCGATAGGAAAATCTCGGAATGGCATCGAAAATATGGCCACCTTAACCTAAAAAGTTTGAAGATTTTAAACACAAACCAAATGGTTCGCGGCATGACACTTAATACCCGTGAACGATTAATACAGTGTGAAGTGTGCTTGAAAGGTAAAATATGTTCCAAGCCGTTTGTAAAAAACCTCGACAAACGCAGCACAAAAACCTTGGAACTTATTCATAGTGACGTTTGTGGCCCTATGAGAAATGTTTCACTCGGCGGAGCAAGGTATTTTGTATCATTTATTGACGATTACAGCCGTAGAATATTTGTTTATTTTATTAAAAATAAGAGCGATGTGTTCGACTCTTTAAAAAATTTCAAAAATCATGTAAAGCGCGAAACAAATAATAAAATAAAAATATTACGTAGTGATAACGGCCGCGAATACGTAAATAGTAAATTTGATGATTTCTTGAAACTTGAAGGCATACAGAAGGAACTATCCGTGCCATATACACCACAACAAAACGGAGTAGCAGAACGCGCAAATCGGACATTAGTTGAAATGTCGAGGTGTATGCTAATCGATTCGGGTTTGTCGGAATTCCTGTGGGCTGAGGCGATCAATACAGCCGTTTACTTACGCAATCGTTCGCCAACGAAAGTTTTAGGAAACGTAACACCATATGAAGCCTGGTTTGGTTATAAGCCAAATGTTTCGCATTTCGAAGTTTTCGGTCGGAAAGCAATAATCTTAGATAAGCATCCGGGCAAATCCAAATTCTCTCCGAAAGGTCTTGAATGCTTTATGGTTGGGTACTCAACGCCATCAAAAGCGTACAGATTGTATGAGCCAAAAACTAGAAAAATTCATACAAGCCGGGATGTACGTTTTCTTCCAGAATACGATGACAATCACAAATATGTGCCAATTATACCATCTTATTCAATGAAAAATGTAACTGATGTTGTGGACACACAGAAAGGCGATTTTTTTGCTGCAAAGGAGGAACAAACTGATGAATATGTGTCTGCGGAAGAGGAGGATGAAGGTGATGATGTTTCTGTGCGAGATAACGATAATATCAAACGTGATGATGTTGTTGAAGGGGCCAACGGTGATAAAGGTAAAGTTGTAATCGACGATGTTGTTACTGATGGTGTTTGTGACGTGGCTGCTGCTGCTGCTGCTGAAAGTGTGATACAGCACTTAAAGGGGGGAACTGGGTCGACAATGAACTTACGACCTCGTAAGCCACCAAGTACAAATTCAGTGAATTACCTTAATAAAAATGATAGTCAATTGCAAAATCCGCTTAGTCTAGAGGAGGCTTTGAGTAGAGTGGATGCATGTAAATGGAAAGAAGCAATGCAGGACGAAATTAATTCTTTGCAAAAAAATCAGACTTGGGAATTAGTTGATTTGCCAAAAAATCGTCAAGCCATTAAATCAAAATGGGTGTTTAACATAAAGCGCAACAAAAATGGTGGTATAGAGCGGTACAAAGCACGGCTAGTTGCAAAGGGATGCAGCCAGCGATATGGTCTAGATTATAAAGAGACCTTCTCACCCGTAGTAAGATATGCATCTGTACGTTTAATTTTTGCTTTGGCAGCAGAATATAATTTATTTGTACACCAAATGGACGTATCATCCGCATATTTAAATGGCGAGCTGAAGGAGGAAGTTTTTATGGAGCAACCACAGTGTTTTTCCGATCCGAAAAATCATCGAAAAGTGTGCCGTTTAAAGAAAACCCTATACGGTCTCAAACAATCAGGTCGTGAATGGAACCACGAGTTAGATACTGTGCTTAGACGAATAGGTTTTACAAGTTGCAATGGTGACGCCTGCGTTTATAAGCTGAACAATGGTGGTGATATAAACTTGGTTGCTGTTTATGTAGACGACATATTGTTGGCGTGCTCAAATTCCGAATGTCTACAAAAATTCAAAGAAGAAATCAGTTCCCAGTTTGAAGCGGTCGACAAAGGTCCAGTAGATTTTTTCCTTGGAATGGAAATCATAAAAAATGAAAATTCGATTCAAGTTTCACAAAGACAGTTTATACAAAAACTTCTCGTCGAATTTGGGATGGAGCAAAGCAGATCGTGTGCAACGCCATTGGAGCCAGGAAGCAAGTTTATAAAATGTCCTGATTGTCCAAATCTAAGTGTTCCATGGTGGATGAAAAACTATACCAGTCACTCATCGGCTTTAATGTATTTAAGCATTTGTAGTAGACCAGACATCATGCATTCAGTGTGCAAACTCGCTCAATTCAACAAGAGCCCTCATTCTGAACATTTGACTGCTGCAAAACACATTCTGAGGTATCTTTCTGGAACCATAAATTTCAAACTTATTTATTTTCAGAAGAAACAACGTTTAAGAGGTTACGCCGATGCTGACTGGGCAGGAAGCTGCGAGGATAGGAAGTCGTTCACTGGCTTTGTATTTTTTGTTGCTGGTGCGGCTGTGTCATGGGAAATTAAAAAACAACATGCAGTGGCTTTAAGCAGTACTGAGGCTGAGTACGTGGCGCTCTCTACAGCATCAAAAGAGATTGTCTATCTAAGAAGCTTTCTCAAAGAATTAGGTTTTGGTATCCTTGTTGATGGTCCAACAGAACTTTTTGGGGACAATATAAGTGCTCAACATTTAGTGAAGAACCCCGTGTATCACAATAGGACAAAACATATTGACATTAAAATTCATTACATACGTGAAGTTTCCGGTAAAGGACTAATTGAGTTAAAGTAATATGGTAATATGGTAATATGATTGCCGACATTTTGACGAAGAATTTAAAAAGAGTCAAACATCTAGAATTATGTTCCTCGTTGGGTTTAATACTTTAAAACTTGTTTTTTGAACAATGAATTATTAGTTAAAAATTTAATGATTTAACAAATGTTTACATAAAATATATATATTGTAGTTATTGAGAGAAGGATTATTGTTTGTACAAAACGCATATACGCATAACGCATACACAAATGAATTGTAACAATAACTACATAAACATATATAATTACATGAATAAATAGACACTGTACTTCTTGAACTAAGTCAGTTGTCAATCTTCAAACTAGAAAGTTGTGTCGTGTGTTTTTACATATTTTCTCCAACAAATTCCGCAGTAAGTGCAGTTTTTAGAGAATTCGAAGGTATGCGGTCGTCTCCCGGAGCTTTTCGAACTTTCGAATCTTTGATGGCTTGTAATACTTCAGAAAGAGAAATAGGTTCGTCCAGAATGACATCTTCAACTAGCAGAGCCGCATAATGAAAAGCTGGCGAAATTTGGTCGGGCTTGAGGAGTCTGCTGAAATGCTCCCTTAACTGTGGTGCCTGCAATTTGGATCCAATGGTATTAGTTTTCCAGTTGACATACTTTACAGCCCTCCAGAACTCTGCTGAGGATATTGATCTGTTGATTAACTGGATGGTCTGTTCTTCGAAAGCCATTTTTTTCTTGTAACATATTCGCTTGAAGTTCTTGATCGCTTCACCATAGATGGTTTTGAATACATTTGTATTGTGTTTTCGGAGAAGTCCAAGGGTTGCAAAAGAACCTTCTCTTGCTTTCAAACATTCAGAATCAAACCACTTTTGTTTACTTAAAAAGTTCCGCCTTGTTAACTCATTTGGTGTAGCTTGCTTGAATATTTCAGTAAGGTTGTCAATGTTTAGGCAAGTTTAATGCTTCTAAACTTGTAAGAGCTTCGTTAAGATTTCTCTGGAATGTGTAGTTAGGGTGTCTTTCCAAATCAGTTTTGGCAAAAGAGTGTTGTGCACTTTCATCAACAGCTGTTGTACTTGATATCTGCAATTTGCACACAATTTCAAGCAGCATGTGGTCTGAAAATGTCATCATTGCAATTTTGAAGTTAAATATCAGATGATTCCAATCACCAGAAACAAGACAATAATGTATTACAGAGCAAGCTGTTCCACGAATAAACGTGTACTCTCCTCTAGGGTGGCCTTCGCAACTTCCGTTTAAAATTCGACAATCGAATATCAAGAATCTTTGTACCGTTTGCATCGCAGATAGAATTATTGGAGAAATGAGTGGTTTTTAAAAGTGAAGTTGATATACCGTTTACCACTTCTTCCATTAAAATCTTCAGTCAGCATAATGTCTTATGAACCAAGTTAAAACAAAATATCTTTAATTTTATCGTAATTACATCCTTTCCAGTTGTTACCGTTTATATAAATGGGGATTATGAATAGGGGTTTGTTGTTAATTCTTAAATTTAATATATTTATGTCTTCAAGTTTTTTTATAATTCGCGCACGCTTCAAGGGGTTCGCACCCTTATAATAATATTAATAATATCGGTGCGACAGACCATGCGGTCCAAGGCCTGACTTCTCGCAACCATTTTGTGTTGAGCATGCATATTTTTGCACACAAATGGAGGGACCTGCAATTTAATGCCGGATCCGAACGGCGAATTGAGAAGCTTTCAGTGACAAGTTATTACTCTCGGACGTTTGTCAAACTTTCGCGAGAGGTGGGACACCGTGAAAAATACTTTGGTGTTACTGGGATTCGAACCACGAACCCCCTGCTCAGGAGTCCATGCTCATATGCACTGAGCCACGGCGCCCACAATGATGACATACTAACGGGTTCAAATTCAATACATGACGCAAAAGAATTAAAATTTCAAATCAAACAAACATTGCGGTCCGCTGGTATGGATCTAAAAAATCCCCTGCTCAGGAGTCCATGCTCATATCCACTGAGCCACGGCGCCCACAATGATGACATACTAACGGGTTCAAAATCAATACATGACGCAAAAGAATTAAAATTTCAAATCGAACAAACCTTGCGGTCCGCTGGTATGGAACTAAAAAATGTATGTTCCAATTCACCCGAAATTATCGAAGAAATTCCTGTGGACTCTATTGAAACATCGTTAAAAATTTAAGACTACAAATGGGTGAAAACACCAAGATTTCTGGGGCATACAGCCACTAATACATTCCACGTTTTCGTTGGACTCGAAGCTCCGGTAGCTACAGCAGAAAGCTGCTAATTCAATCATTATGGCAGTTAAAACTGAATTGGGATCAGACAATTCCACAAGGTTTGCACACCCATTGGAAAAGGTTTCAAGAGAGCCTCAGCCTGCTCCACAACTTTAAAATTTACCGGCATTTATTCAATTGTATACAGCCGGTAAGCAACCAACTACATAGGTTTACCGATGCTAGTAAACGTGCAAACGTGCTGTTTTATACGTTCGATGTGTGTCAAATAACAATCGGGTTTCGGTGAAATTACTGTTAGGAAAGTATCGAGTGGCACCACTTCAGAAGAATACGGTTCCTAGACAGGAATTATGCGCAGCGACATTACTCGCCCAGCTGGCACACAAGGTATTACAGAACCTAAACTTCAAGGTAGACCAAATAGTTTATTGGTCAGATTCAACAATTACTCTACACTGGATACATTCCTACCCATCGAGATGGACAACGTTCCTATCGCACCGCGTCGCAACGATACAAGAAGTATCACAAAGCGAAAATTGGTTACATATGCCAACAGATCTAATTTCACACCTGAGTAATTTATGCCATCCGATTTTTGGCTGCATGGACCATCCTTTTTGGTTCATTCTGGCCAACACTTCGTAACAAATTCCCAATACCTGAGGATATGCTATGCCAGAATTGAAGAGAATCAGTCCAGTCACCATTGTTGCAACAAATACTCATACTAACATCTTGAAGAAAATCAAATTTCATCGCGACTTTAAGAAGCTCAGTCGAGTAGTTGTCTACATGCTACGATTTAAACTTGATGCCGTGGCAAATTCACTGGCGCTCTAAGCCTCGACGAATTGAATAGAGCCCTCAAGACTATTTTTTTTTATAATTCGCGTACGCTTCAAGGGGTTCGCACCCTTATAATGCTCGGCTATGTGCTTGGCACATTGGGGGCGTTAAGGAAAAGGAGGAGAAAAGAGGAGATGTCTATGAGCTTGTGTTTTGAATGTCTGTGGATCATATTGATGTGGGAAGACAGAGCTTGGCAGAGCATTCCACATACGTGTTGTACGGCTGAAGAACGAATCCCTGAACTTAACTGTACGTCCAAAGATGGGCTTGAGGGTAAACAGATGAGCATTTAGAGCGCCATGAGTATTGCGGTTGAATTCAAGGAGAGGTGGCATGCAGTTTGCTATTTTTCTTGAGCACCGCTGGTAGAAGAAGCGATAAAACAATGACAAGCAGGAAAAGTTCCTGCGGTGTTCAAGCGAATCTATTGATTTCGCTATATTTTCGTCACCGATAAGTTTTATCGCGCGGTTTTGAATTCTATCTAGCTGATGCAAAGTAGTTTTAGGCGCACCAGACCAGATATGGCAATTGTTCTAAAGTTTAGGGCGAATAAAAGCCTTGTATGTAGTAGCCAGATCAGAAAGAGTGAAATATTTCTTGCACCGGGCTAGAAAACCTAAACATTTCGCCGCATTTTTGGCGACGGTAAATATGTGGTCATTCTAACGAAGCTTGTCGTTAACGCACATACCGAGAATTGCGAGATTTTCAGTTTCCTCGATGCAAGTGCCATTCATGGATAATGGCATGGGATTTAGGATTCGCTTAAATAACAGGAGACAGCATTGGATTTTGGAAGCGTTAAATTTTAATCGATTGATTTATCCCCATTGTATTATGCGTCAAGGTCAGAATTTAACGTGCTTAACATGCGTAGTTCCATTAGTACAAAGGGAATGTTTTCCGGTTGAGTACACCGAGTTAAGGAAACATATTTCTATTGCCAAGCAATCAACACTTCAATAATTTCCGTTGTTTTTGGATGATAACCAATTAATCAGAGTTGGTGGCCGCCTTCAACACACCATTTTTCTATATACCTTAAAAAATCCCATCATCTTATCCAGTTCACATAAATTCACACTAACTCTATTAATTTGCCATCACATCACTTTGTTGGCCGATGTGCGTCAGTTTTATTGGCCTCTGCACGGCACAACACTATGCAAGAAAATTTATCGCGAGTGCGACCGATTCCAATGGCGCAAATGATGGGACAACTGTTTCGTCACGAATGTTCTCAGCACTCAATCATTTTTGGGTTGTTTCAAGCGATTCATTGCCACCCGCGAACTATGCAAGCGGGTGTTTTCCGACAACGGTACCAATTTCATTGGTGCCAACTCCGAGCTAGGTGAACTGTATACATTACTAGCGTCTAACCAGCTGAAAGATGATCTACGATCGATATGTGAAGAAGATCAAATTGGATGGCATTTTTAACGTGTTTTCTCTGCTGATGTATGACTCAGCGGCTTCCAGGTTCCAAATAAAATTTATCGTGTTACAAGTGATTTTAATTATTTTTGCTTTTATTCTTTTTCTGTTATTTTTTTTCCGATGCTTAATATGCTTCTATACTTAACATTGACTATAAAACTATATCTTTGTATATATACTACGGTATACCTAAGCCACGGAGACATGACGTCGAAATACAGGACCGTCAACGGATGGTGGGTGAAGGCCTAGCCCACAAGGCACGAAAATCATGAGAAAGAGGGGGAAAAGTACTGCAGGGCCTAATCTGGTACTTTATGAATGGGTGCCTGGTGGGTCATGCCAAAATGGGTTGATGATCTGTTCTGTATAGAACTCTAACGTCTACGTCTCATTCACTGGGAAGGCAAAAGTTGCCGAACCTGACTAATATTTTCCGAGAACTCAGTGGGAATTTTATGACTTTTACACAGGTTCGGTTGTGTGTCCACTACTTTTTGGTGACTGCCGGCAATTACACATGTTATGTTGTGTGTTCGTATTATAACATAAAATAATTTTGGCACACGTTGTCGGCATTTTACCGACGCAAGGGAGGTATGTGGCCGGCGGTAATAATGTATATATAAAGATCGTATCTAATGGCATAACAATATTTCATATTCGGTTATTACTACAAGAATTCATATAGTGTGGTCTTGAAACTTAAATACCAGAATAATATATCGGATGGAATAAAGTTTGTATATAAAAAATAATTAAATAATTCATGTTTTCCTTCTATCTAATTCATCTTTTGTGTGGAGATTTTTCGGATAGAGTCTATTATTTATTTCTCTTTTTTTCCAGAATCTGGACTTAAAACTAAATAATATCTAAGGTTTATAACAAACAATCAAATAATTCTGGTTTAGTTCATATTTTGTGGATATTTCTCGGATAGGGTCTCCATCTTTATTTATTTTCTTATATTCCCTAACCGGTCTTAAAACTAAATAACTAAAATTAGGTTCTTTTCTGCTCCTGCATGACGCTTTCCTTGATGGTCACGGACCGGGTGAAACCTTTCAGATGGATGCTGCTGCCAACGCACCGCCGGCCGTAAATGAACTCGTATGGTCCCCGTTGGCGAAACTTCTTTCGTTCAGAGCTGAAAACCGAAGAACTTGTCGGTGAAGTCCAGGGGTTTAGTCTGTGGGCCTATTTTCGGCAGGGTTTGAACGTCTTGACAACCCCTTCGTCCGGATTGGTGCCAGGGGCCCTGGGTTGACTTTGGGCAGCACAGGTTGATGGGTTTTCGTCTGTCGGCGTGCGGAGGGGCGAAATCCTGACGGTTGGTTGTTCCACGGATCGGCTGTGTATCTTCTGGAGTGGGGCGGTGCTAATGGCTGGTGTCTGGTCGGGGCCATTTTTAATTTTTGGGCCGTGGCGGCGGTACTTGTGTTGGCTCGGCTAGGCATGGGGGTCCCTCGGGGTACATGCGCGACTCTAGTGGCGGTTGCGGTCCTGGCGGTTGTGATGGTTTGTGTTGATGTTGGCTTGGAATACTGACCCTTACCACTGGTGGGGGGAATCGGTATTCAATGCAGCTATGTGTTGTGGTTTTAACTATTGACCCTTACCTTGGGTAGGGGGTAGTCGGTAGTTAAATGAGATACTGATTTTTGTGAAGTGTGTAAATTTTATTTCAATTATCCTATTTATACAAAATCTAAAAATTTTTATATGTTAAAGTAGAGATAATTCTTATCTCTATGGTGCTCGCATATTACAATTCGGAGATAAGACCATGTGCATAATATAAGTATTATCTTTATTACATTTTGGTGTGCATATTGGTATGGTGCTCCGAGCGCGGATTGCATCAGCAAGAAAGACAGCATCCGCAAATCAGATTCGAGTCAACACGGCTGCCCTTCGCAAGGAAGATACCAGAAACAAGTACGGTCAAGCGATAGGACTCGCCCTAAATGCAGGGAGAGTAAGTCCTGGGGCTGAAATGCCGGGCGTAGAAGAAAAATGGACACGCCTTAGGAATACTGTCATTAGTACTGCTGACACCTTCTTAGGCAGTAGTCGTAGAAATCGGAACGACTGGTTCGATGACGAATGTAAGCTAGCGACTGAACGTAAGAATGTTGGGTACCGAGCAATGCAACAATCTCATAGAAAGCAGGCACGCGAAGATGAACATAAATAGCTTAGAAGACATGAAAAAACAGTTCACCGGCGAAAGAAAGCAGCCTGGGAGAAGAATCTCATCCATGAACTAGAATAGTATAAAGAGCGAGGACCGCACCAGGCGCGGAAGTTCTACCAAAGAGTCCGCGGTATGACGCAATATACACCAAGTTGCACATACTGCAAAGACAAAGAGGGTAATCTGATCGCCGATCTCAAAGACATCTTAGAGCGATGGGAAGAGCACTTTCATGAGTTGCTTAATGGCCAGCTAACTGAGGAATTGGAGGCTCCATCAATGACCGAAGACCACACTATGCTGCCGCCACCAGGCATACTCGAAGTTAGCAGAGCGATAAATCGGCTCAAAAATAATTAGGCCCGGGATCTGATGGTATCCCAGCGGAGCTAATTAAAACAGGAGGCCACGCAAAACACCAAGCAATTAATTTTTTTTATTTATAATTTACACACGCTAAAGGGGTTTGAACCCTTATAATGCTAAGTACAGCGTGGGCGTTAGAAAATGTCTAGAGTTTCAAAACTCACTACACCATCTTTGTATAGACTTTAAAGCCGCCTATGATAGCATAGCCAGAGTAGAACTTTATAAAGCCATGAGAGAATTCGGCATCCAAAATAAACTGACACGACTATGTAGGTTGACCAATGTTATAAGCCAATACTATCAAGCCCATTCAACATCTATAACGGGCTCCGACAAGGGGATGGACTGGCCTGCGTCCTCTTCAACCTGGCGTTGGAGAAAGTGATCCGAGACTCTGACGTAACGGCGAGAGGAACAATCCTCTATAAGTCCATTCAGATACTGACTTACGCAGACGATATTTACATCGTTGGTAGAAACCGCAGAGCTGTACAGGAAGCTTTCATCCAGATAGAGTAACGAAATCTGGGGCTGCACATAAATGAGAGCAAAACAAAGTACATGGTGGCCACGTCTGCGAGTAGAAGATCGAACATTCGTCCCTCAATTAAAATAGTGGAGCGCGAATTTGAAGTAGTGCAATCATTTAACTATCTCGGGTCAACTATAAACACCGATAACAGCATGGAACCAGAAATACGCGCATGGTTGCTTAAAGCCAACAAGGCCTACTATAGTCTGTCAAGACTCTTCAAATACAGGAAATTAACCATAACATCCAAGCTGCTGATATATAAGACAATGGTCATACCAGTACTTACATATGGATCCGAGACTTGGGTGCTTAGCAAAAAGCATTCTGACCTCTTAGCCGCGTTCGAGAGAAAAGTCTTGCGGAGAATTGTTGTGAGGAAGGACGATTCCGGAGACCTTATAATGATGACATCTACGAGCGTTACCGCGATGTCAACATCGTGAAGAAAATTAAGCTCTGTATGCTCCGGTGGGCAGTACACCTAGCTCGCATGAGCGAAGAGGATCTTGCTCGGAAAGTCCTTTGTGGCAGGATTTATGGAACAGGATAGGATAGGATAGCCAAACCTACGCTGGAAGGATGGCGTAGACCAGGACGCCCAGAGTTTAGGGATGCCAAACTGGATGACATCTTTTCGAAATCGGGACCGGTGAAGAGATTTTTTGCGGGAGGCCAGGACCGGACCCCGGTTGTAGAGCTTAATATGATGATGATAGGCTATTACACATTTTACCCATTATTTCTCCTGAAACCCAGCGCCACGGGTTGTTGCTTAAGTAAGTTTTAATAAAAACTTTGTCGCCGATCTCAAACGTCTTTTCTTTGGCACTTCTGGTTTCGTTCTGCTGTAGATTTCATAGTCGTCGGCATAAGCAAGTCGAGCTTCGATCTTGCTTGTCGTCCCGTCATTAGTTCATGCGGCGACTTCGATCCAATGTTAATGTGCTTAAGGAACTTTGTCAAGACTTCATTACCGTTTCCATCCTTCTTAAGTCCCTGTTTTAGCGTCTGTACGTTGCGGTTGATAAGGTATGATAAGGTTGATAAGTGGTAATGTTCTCGATTCCTCTTTCGGCGCAGAATTATGTACTTGAATTGTTCTGATGTGAATTGTGGCCCATTGTCGGAAATGATTGTTTTGCAATCGCCGTGTCTTCTTCTTTCTATATGAGCACTGTGGTAATGTGCTCGATTCCTCTTTCGGCGCAGAATTACTTGAATTGTTCTGATGTGAATTGCGGTCCATAGTCGGAAATGATTGTTTTGCAATCGCCTTCGTCTTCTTCTTTCTATATGTTGTCTGCTGGGACGTAGTGCTCTGCATTTCGTAGACTCCTGGTTTTTGAAAAGGCGTCGACGATGACAAAATACTAGAAGCCGTTGACTAGACCAGCGAAGTCGACGTGCAATCGAGACCATGGAGACGCTTCTGGAATCGGCCATGACTGCAGTTGAACTTTGATCGGTGAAAACGCATTCGTTGCGCAATTCACACACGTTTGAACAGGTCACTGTCGAGCGATGGCCAGAAGACTTCCTGTCGCTTCGTTATAATGATGCGATCACCGTAAAAATGTAACCGTTGATGACTGTGAGCGAATCTGGTCTTGGGAAGTAGTCTGCAGCGTCAGGAATTTGCTCTCGTTTGCGTGGCCAACCATTCTCAATTAAGTTCATCATTACCTTTGACGTATCGTCTCGACTTGTTTCGCGCTGAATAACTTCGAATGTTACTGCCAGCTTCTTGGCGGTGTCGTTGACGGAGCACATTAGAAAGCCTTTTGCAATGATCTTTGCAATGAAGTTGGAGTCTTGAAGTGCGTGATTTAGTTTTTACGGTCACCTTCATTTCACATTCTCTCGCTGCGATATTCCTCCTCTTTTGTGCTAACTGTGTCGGAGAAGGGCAATCGTTCGCGATTGTTTTTTTCGGAACCCATTTTTCCATTTTTTCCCCGTTATGCTTTTCGTGTTGGATAATGAGTTGAGGGATGAAATCCCTCGCTCTTCGTGATGAATTATTTGATCTCGAAGTCTTATTCAAGCAATATCAAAGAGTAGCGTTGGAGACGGCTTGCCTTGTGTACCGGAATTACCTTCTTCTTTGCTCCGCTGCCGAAGATTGCGAGCAATTGTTTATGGTCCGTCTGGAGCTGGAATTTGCGACCATAAATGTATATAATAAAGCGATAAAACTTCTAAAGAGCGAATGTGAGCGCCAGAGCTTCTAGTTTTTTTCTATACAAGGACCAGAGGTCTGCTCGAAACTCAACCAACAGGGTGTGCTGAGTGAACGGTTCAGCGGGTCACGGTGGCTTTTGGACCACGAAGTGACCAAACTTTGAGGGCAGCGGGTTGACGGCATATTACGACGGGGAAGGGGAAATGCTGAAAGTCTATAAAACAAGGCATGACAGCGGAAGGGAGGAATGCTGAAAATCTAAAAAACAAGGCTTGAAAGACGGTAGCAGTCTGTTAATCTAAATGTTTGGTGTTCGGATATAATACCCCCAAAATATTTGCGCAGTCGCCTAGTCTGTTTTTAAAATTTATTTACGCTGTTTTGATTTCAGCTAGAAAAATGATGATGAAAATGGATGAATGCTGTCTCGTAATGAAGTTAACCCTTTTATGAAGAAAAATTGCCGAACCTAACTAATATTTCGCAAAAACCTAATGTGAATTTTATAATTCGTCCATATTTTTAGAACTGAACTATACCATGTGTTGTGGGGTGGCTGCCAATAATTTACACACGATGTCGGTATGTATAGTTTTGCTTGGATATGTGTGGTGGTGTCTCCGCTGTTGTGTGGTGGGTGCCAACGATTTACAAACATTGTCGGTAGGTATGGTTTTGCCTGGATATATATGTGTGGTGGGGTCTGCTGTTATGTGGTGGCTGCCAATGATTTACACACATTATCGGCATTTCTGGTTTTTCCCTGGATGAAAAAAAGGAAAAACCTAATATGCTGGGCAAATAGATCGAACGGACAGTGTGAAAACGCTTAGACATATGGTTTGCACCGATGTCACTTCGTTGCAGCGTCAACGGTGTTTCAACAATCTTTTCCATTTTGTTTTGGAAATGATTGTCCAGTAGGAATTTAGTTGCAGGCGAAGCTTGTGATCATCGATGTCTGCTTTAACAAATTTGCGAGTGAAGATCGGAACTGTTAACTTTGCCTTCTTCCGCTGACAACCTTGCTTTCTGGAAATCGGCATCACTTCGCTTTTCGGTGCTGAGTTGGAGTATTTGACCATCAATTTCACGTCCTTGAGACAAGACAACCGCTTTGCTAGCTCGCAGATTTCGTCGAGCTTCAATCTAGGCACTGCGTCTGTATCGGCTACAGCTGCACGATGTCTTTCGACATCCTCGAGCTTAATGAGGAGCTTTTCGAGAGCGAGCGACACCAGAAGTATTTTTCAATGTGTCCCACCTCTCGCGAAAGTCCGACAAACGTCCGAGAGTAATACCTATTCACGGAAAGCCTCTAAATTCGCCGTTCGGATCCGGCATTAAAATTGCAGGTCCCCTCAATTTGTATGCAAAAATATACATGCTCAACACAAATGGTTGCGAGAAGCTAGGCCTTGGACCGCAATGGTCTGTCGCGCAGAATTTTATTATTATTGTTACGTTCATAAGAATAAAATAGTAAAACGTTTCGATTATTAAATATTTTCTGGAGAAAATTGAACTGAAAGTCAAAAATTAGCATGGGCAAGAAAACTGGAACAGGCATTGAAGTTGGATATATGAAGACTCAAACGCAGTTACAAAGGCTAGTATTTCTTCTAAAACTAAAGTCCCAAACGAAGAAGGGAGATATCACAAAATGCAGCAATTATCGTGGTATAACGTTCTTGAGTACCGCGTATAAGATTTTCTCCTCTATCCTTCAAGACAGGATAGCCCTATACGCTAAAGTCATCATTGGTCCATACTAGTGTGGCTTCATCCCAGGCAAATCAACAACTGATCAGATTTACACCCTAAGGTAGGTGATGGAAAATGTCTAGAGTTTCAAAACTCACTACACCATCTTTGTATAGACTTTAAAGACGCCTATGATAGCATAGCCAGAGTAGAACTTGCATAATATAAGTATTATCTTTATTACATTTTGGTGTGCATATTGGTATGGTGCTCCGAGCGCGGATTGCATCAGCAAGAAAGACAGCATCCGCGAATCAGATTCGAGTCAACACGGCTGCCCTTCGCAAGGAAGATACCAGAAACAAGTACGGTCAAGCGATAGGACTCGCCCTAAATGCAGGGAGAGTAAGTCCTGGGGCTGAAATGCCGGGCGTAGAAGAAAAATGGACACGCCTTAGGAATACTGTCATTAGTACTGCTGACACCTTCTTAGGCAGTAGTCGTAGAAATCGGAACGACTGGTTCGATGACGATTGTAAGCTAGCGACTGAACGTATGAATGTTGCGTACCGAGCAATGCAACAATCTCATAGAAAGCAGGCACGCGAAGATGAACATAAATAGCTTAGAAGACATGAAAAAACAGTTCACCGGCGAAAGAAAGCAGCCTGGGAGAAGAATCTCATCCATGAACTAGAATAGTATAAAGAGCGAGGACCGCACCAGGCGCGGAAGTTCTACCAAAGAGTCCGCGGTATGACGCAATATACACCAAGTTGCACATACTGCAAAGACAAAGAGGGTAATCTGATCGCCGATCTCAAAGACATCTTAGAGCGATGGGAAGAGCACTTTCATGAGTTGCTTAATGGCCAGCTAACTGAGGAATTGGAGGCTCCATCAATGACCGAAGACCACACTATGCTGCCGCCACCAGGCATACACGAAGTTAGCAGAGCGATAAATCGGCTCAAAAATAATTAGGCCCGGGATCTGATGGTATCCCAGCGGAGCTAATTAAAACAGGAGGCCACGCAAAACACCAAGCAATTAATTTTTTTTATTTATAATTTACACACGCTAAAGGGGTTTGAACCCTTATAATGCTAAGTACAGCGTGGGCGTTAGAAAATGTCTAGAGTTTCAAAACTCACTACACCATCTTTGTATAGACTTTAAAGCCGCCTATGATAGCATAGCCAGAGTAGAACTTTATAAAGCCATGAGAGAATTCGGCATCCAAAATAAACTGACACGACTATGTAGGTTGACCAATGTTATAAGCCAATACTATCAAGCCCATTCAACATCTATAACGGGCTCCGACAAGGGGATGGACTGGCCTGCGTCCTCTTCAACCTGGCGTTGGAGAAAGTGATCCGAGACTCTGACGTAACGGCGAGAGGAACAATCCTCTATAAGTCCATTCAGATACTGACTTACGCAGACGATATTTACATCGTTGGTAGAAACCGCAGAGCTGTACAGGAAGCTTTCATCCAGATAGAGTAACGAAATCTGGGGCTGCACATAAATGAGAGCAAAACAAAGTACATGGTGGCCACGTCTGCGAGTAGAAGATCGAACATTCGTCCCTCAATTAAAATAGTGGAGCGCGAATTTGAAGTAGTGCAATCATTTAACTATCTCGGGTCAACTATAAACACCGATAACAGCATGGAACCAGAAATACGCGCATGGTTGCTTAAAGCCAACAAGGCCTACTATAGTCTGTCAAGACTCTTCAAATACAGGAAATTAACCATAACATCCAAGCTGCTGATATATAAGACAATGGTCATACCAGTACTTACATATGGATCCGAGACTTAGGTGCTTAGCAAAAAGCATTCTGACCTCTTAGCCGCGTTCGAGAGAAAAGTCTTGCGGAGAATTGTTGTGAGGAAGGACGATTCCGGAGACCTTATAATGATGACATCTACGAGCGTTACCGCGATGTCAACATCGTGAAGAAAATTAAGCTCTGTATGCTCCGGTGGGCAGTACACCTAGCTCGCATGAGCGAAGAGGATCTTGCTCGGAAAGTCCTTTGTGGCAGGATTTATGGAACAGGATAGGATAGGATAGCCAAACCTACGCTGGAAGGATGGCGTAGACCAGGACGCCCAGAGTTTAGGGATGCCAAACTGGATGACATCTTTTCGAAATCGGGACCGGTGAAGAGATTTTTTGCGGGAGGCCAGGACCGGACCCCGGTTGTAGAGCTTAATATGATGATGATAGGCTATTACACATTTTACCCATTATTTCTCCTGAAACCCAGCGCTTATCGTCCCGTCATTAGTTCATGCGGCGACTTCGATCCAATGTTAATGTGCTTAAGGAACTTTGTCAAGACTTCATTACCGTTTCCATCCTTCTTAAGTCCCTGTTTTAGCGTCTGTACGTTGCGGTTGATAAGGTATGATAAGGTTGATAAGTGGTAATGTTCTCGATTCCTCTTTCGGCGCAGAATTATGTACTTGAATTGTTCTGATGTGAATTGCGGCCCATTGTCGGAAATGATTGTTTTGCAATCGCCGTGTCTTCTTCTTTCTATATGAGCACTGTGGTAATGTGCTCGATTCCTCTTTCGGCGCAGAATTACTTGAATTGTTCTGATGTGAATTGCGGTCCATAGTCGGAAATGATTGTTTTGCAATCGCCTTCGTCTTCTTCTTTCTATATGTTGTCTGCTGGGACGTAGTGCTCTGCATTTCGTAGACTCCTGGTTTTTGAAAAGGCGTCGACGATGACAAAATACTAGAAGCCGTTGACTAGACCAGCGAAGTCGACGTGCAATCGAGACCATGGAGACGCTTCTGGAATCGGCCACGACTGCAGTTGAACTTTGATCGGTGAAAACGCATTCGTTGCGCAATTCACACACGTTTGAACAGGTCACTGTCGAGCGATGGCCAGAAGACTTCCTGTCGCTTCGTTATAATGATGCGATCACCGTAAAAATGTAACCGTTGATGACTGTGAGCGAATCTGGTCTTGGGAAGTAGTCTGCAGCGTCAGGAATTTGCTCTCGTTTGCGTGGCCAACCATTCTCAATTAAGTTCATCATTACCTTTGACGTATCGTCTTGACTTGTTTCGCGCTGAATAACTTCGAATGTTACTGCCAGCTTCTTGGCGGTCTCGTTGACGGAGCACATTAGAAAGCCTTTTGCAATGATCTTTGCAATGAAGTTGGAGTCTTGAAGTGCGTGATTTAGTTTTTACGGTCACCTTCATTTCACATTCCTCGCTGCGATATTCCTCCTCTTTTGTGCTAACTGTGTCGGAGAAGGGCAATCGTTCGCGATTGTTTTTTTCGGAACCCATTTTTCCATTTTTTCCCCGTTATGCTTTTCGTGTTGGATAATGAGTTGAGGGATGAAATCCCTCGCTCTTCGTGATGACTTATTTGATCTCGAAGTCTTATTCAAGCAATATCAAAGAGTAGCGTTGGAGACGGCTTGCCTTGTGTACCGGAATTACCTTCTTCTTTGCTCCGCTGCCGAAGATTGCGAGCAATTGTTTATGGTCCGTCTGGAGCTGGAATTTGCGACCATAAATGTATATAATAAAGCGATAAAACTTCTAAAGAGCGAATGTGAGCGCCAGAGCTTCTAGTTTTTTTCTATACAAGGACCAGAGGTCTGCTCGAAACTCAACCAACAGGGTGTGCTGAGTGAACGGTTCAGCGGGTCACGGTGGCTTTTGGACCACGAAGTGACCAGACTTTGAGGGCAGCGGGTTGACGGCATATTACGACGGGGAAGGGGAAATGCTGAAAGTCTATAAAACAAGGCATGACAGCGGAAGGGAGGAATGCTGAAAATCTAAAAAACAAGGCTTGAAAGACGGTAGCAGTCTGTTAATCTAAATGTTTGGTGTTCGGATATAATACCCCCAAAATATTTGCGCAGTCGCCTAGTCTGTTTTTAAAATTTATTTACGCTGTTTTGATTTCAGCTAGAAAAATGATGATGAAAATGGATGAATGCTGTCTCGTAATGAAGTTAACCCTTTTATGAAGAAAAATTGCCGAACCTAACTAATATTTCGCAAAAACCTAATGTGAATTTTATAATTCGTCCATATTTTTAGAACTGAACTATACCATGTGTTGTGGGGTGGCTGCCAATAATTTACACACGATGTCGGTATGTATAGTTTTGCTTGGATATGTGTGGTGGTGTCTCCGCTGTTGTGTGGTGGGTGCCAACGATTTACAAACATTGTCGGTAGGTATGGTTTTGCCTGGATATATATGTGTGGTGGGGTCTGCTGTTATGTGGTGGCTGCCAATGATTTACACACATTATCGGCATTTCTGGTTTTTCCCTGGATGAAAAAAAGGAAAAACCTAATATGCTGGGCAAATAGATCGAACGGACAGTGTGAAAACGCTTAGACATATGGTTTGCACCGATGTCACTTCGTTGCAGCGTCAACGGTGTTTCAACAATCTTTTCCATTTTGTTTTGGAAATGATTGTCCAGTAGGAATTTAGTTGTAGGCGAAGCTTGTGATCATAGATGTCTGCTTTAACAAATTTGCGAGTGAAGATCGGAACTGTTTTAACTTTGCCTTCTTCCGCTGACAACCTTGCTTTCTGGAAATCGGCATCACTTCGCTTTTCGGTGCTGAGTTGGAGTATTT
Source organism: Nephrocerus scutellatus (assembly GCA_947095585.1). Lineage (NCBI taxonomy): Eukaryota > Metazoa > Arthropoda > Insecta > Diptera > Pipunculidae > Nephrocerus > Nephrocerus scutellatus. Next base: position 80,285,012 of record OX352762.1, read on the forward strand.
GACCATCAATTTCACGTCCTTGAGACAAGACAACCGCTTTGCTAGCTCGCAGATTTCGTCGAGCTTCAATCTAGGCACTGCGTCTGTATCGGCTACAGCTGCACGATGTCTTTCGACATCCTCGAGCTTAATGAGGAGCTTTTCGAGAGCGAGCGACACCAGAAGTATTTTTCAATGTGTCCCACCTCTCGCGAAAGTCCGACAAACGTCCGAGAGTAATACCTATTCACGGAAAGCCTCTAAATTCGCCGTTCGGATCCGGCATTAAAATTGCAGGTCCCCTCAATTTGTATGCAAAAATATACATGCTCAACACAAATGGTTGCGAGAAGCTAGGCCTTGGACCGCAATGGTCTGTCGCGCAGAATTTTATTATTATTGTTACGTTCATAAGAATAAAATAGTAAAACGTTTTGATTATTAAATATTTTCTGGAGAAAATTGAACTGAAAGTCAAAAATTAGCATGGGCAAGAAAACTGGAACAGGCATTGAAGTTGGATATATGAAGACTCAAACGCAGTTACAAAGGCTAGTATTTCTTCTAAAACTAAAGTCCCAAACGAAGAAGGGAGATATAACAAAATGCAGCAATTATCGTGGTATAACGTTCTTGAGTACCGCGTATAAGATTTTCTCCTCTATCCTTCAAGACAGGATAGCCCTATACGCTAAAGTCATCATTGGTCCATACCAGTGTGGCTTCATCCCAGGCAAATCAACAACTGATCAGATTTACACCCTAAGGTAGGTGATGGAAAAATGTCTAGAGTTTCAAAACTCACTACACCATCTTTGTATAGACTTTAAAGACGCCTATGATAGCATAGCCAGAGTAGAACTTTATAAAGCCATGAGAGAATTCGGCATCCAAAATAAACTGACACGACTATGTAGGTTGACCAATGTTATAAGCCAATACTATCAAGCCCATTCAACATCTATAACGGGCTCCGACAAGGGGATGGACTGGCCTGCGTCCTCTTCAACCTGGCGTTGGAGAAAGTGATCCGAGACTCTGACGTAACGGCGAGAGGAACAATCCTCTATAAGTCCATTCAGATACTGACTTACGCAGACGATATTAACATCGTTGGTAGAAACCGCAGAGCTGTACAGGAAGCTTTCATCCAGATAGAGTAACGAAATCTGGGGCTGCACATAAATGAGAGCAAAACAAAGTACATGGTGGCCACGTCTGCGAGTAGAAGATCGAACATTCGTCCCTCAATTAAAATAGTGGAGCGCGAATTTGAAGTAGTGCAATCATTTAACTATCTCGGGTCAACTATAAACACCGATAACAGCATGGAACCAGAAATACGCGCATGGTTGCTTAAAGCCAACAAGGCCTACTATAGTCTGTCAAGACTCTTCAAATACAGGAAATTAACCATAACATCCAAGCTGCTGATATATAAGACAATGGTCATACCAGTACTTACATATGGATCCGAGACTTGGGTGCTTAGCAGAAAGCATTCTGACCTCTTAGCCGCGTTCGAGAGAAAAGTCTTGCGGAGAATTGTTGTGAGGAAGGACGATTCCGGAGACCTTATAATGATGACATCTACGAGCGTTACCGCGATGTCAACATCGTGAAGAAAATTAAGCTCTGTATGCTCCGGTGGGCAGTACACCTAGCTTGCATGAGCGAAGAGGATCTTGTTCGGAAAGTCCTTTGTGGCAGGATTTATGGAACAGGATAGGATAGGATAGCCAAACCTACGCTGGAAGGATGGCGTAGACCAGGACGCCCAGAGTTTAGGGATGCCAAACTGGATGACATCTTTTCGAAATCGGGACCGGTGAAGAGATTTTTTGCGGGAGGCCAGGACCGGACCCCGGTTGTAGAGCTTAATATGATGATGATAGGCTATTACACATTTTACCCATTATTTCTCCTGAAACCCAGCGCCACGGGTTGTTGCTTAAGTAAGTTTTAATAACAACTTTGTCGCCGATCTCAAACGTCTTTTCTTTGGCACTTCTGGTTTCGTTCTGCTGTAGATTTCATAGTCGTCGGCATAAGCAAGTCGAGCTTCGATCTTGCTTGTCGTCCCGTCATTAGTTCATGCGGCGACTTCGATCCAATGTTAATGTGCTTAAGGAACTTTGTCAAGACTTCATTAACGTTTCCATCCTTCTTAAGTCCCTGTTTTAGCGTCTGTACGTTGCGGTTGATAAGGTATGATAAGGTTGATAAGTGGTAATGTTCTCGATTCCTCTTTCGGCGCAGAATTATGTACTTGAATTGTTCTGATGTGAATTGTGGCCCATTGTCGGAAATGATTGTTTTGCAATCGCCGTGTCTTCTTCTTTCTATATGAGCACTGTGGTAATGTGCTCGATTCCTCTTTCGGCGCAGAATTACTTGAATTGTTCTGATGTGAATTGCGGTCCATAGTCGGAAATGATTGTTTTGCAATCGCCTTCGTCTTCTTCTTTCTATATGTTGTCTGCTGGGACGTAGTGCTCTGCATTTCGTAGACTCCTGGTTTTTGAAAAGGCGTCGACGATGACAAAATACTAGAAGCCGTTGACTAGACCAGCGAAGTCGACGTGCAATCGAGACCATGGAGACGCTTCTGGAATCGGCCACGACTGCAGTTGAACTTTGATCGGTGAAAACGCATTCGTTGCGCAATTCACACACGTTTGAACAGGTCACTGTCGAGCGATGGCCAGAAGACTTCCTGTCGCTTCGTTATAATGATGCGATCACCGTAAAAATGTAACCGTTGATGACTGTGAGCGAATCTGGTCTTGGGAAGTAGTCTGCAGCGTCAGGAATTTGCTCTCGTTTGCGTGGCCAACCATTCTCAATTAAGTTCATCATTACCTTTGACGTATCGTCTCGACTTGTTTCGCGCTGAATAACTTCGAATGTTACTGCCAGCTTCTTGGCGGTGTCGTTGACGGAGCACATTAGAAAGCCTTTTGCAATGATCTTTGCAATGAAGTTGGAGTCTTGAAGTGCGTGATTTAGTTTTTACGGTCACCTTCATTTCACATTCTCTCGCTGCGATATTCCTCCTCTTTTGTGCTAACTGTGTCGGAGAAGGGCAATCGTTCGCGATTGTTTTTTTCGGAACCCATTTTTCCATTTTTTCCCCGTTATGCTTTTCGTGTTGGATAATGAGTTGAGGGATGAAATCCCTCGCTCTTCGTGATGAATTATTTGATCTCGAAGTCTTATTCAAGCAATATCAAAGAGTAGCGTTGGAGACGGCTTGCCTTGTGTATCGGAATTACCTTCTTCTTTGCTCCGCTGCCGAAGATTGCGAGCAATTGTTTATGGTCCGTCTGGAGCTGGAATTTGCGACCATAAATGTATATAATAAAGCGATAAAACTTCTAAAGAGCGAATGTGAGCGCCAGAGCTTCTAGTTTTTTTCTATACAAGGACCAGAGGTCTGCTCGAAACTCAACCAACAGGGTGTGCTGAGTGAACGGTTCAGCGGGTCACGGTGGCTTTTGGACCACGAAGTGACCAAACTTTGAGGGCAGCGGGTTGACGGCATATTACGACGGGGAAGGGGAAATGCTGAAAGTCTATAAAACAAGGCATGACAGCGGAAGGGAGGAATGCTGAAAATCTAAAAAACAAGGCTTGAAAGACGGTAGCAGTCTGTTAATCTAAATGTTTGGTGTTCGGATATAATACCCCCAAAATATTTGCGCAGTCGCCTAGTCTGTTTTTAAAATTTATTTACGCTGTTTTGATTTCAGCTAGAAAAATGATGATGAAAATGGATGAATGCTGTCTCGTAATGAAGTTAACCCTTTTATGAAGAAAAATTGCCGAACCTAACTAATATTTCGCAAAAACCTAATGTGAATTTTATAATTCGTCCATATTTTTAGAACTGAACTATACCATGTGTTGTGGGGTGGCTGCCAATAATTTACACACGATGTCGGTATGTATAGTTTTGCTTGGATATGTGTGGTGGTGTCTCCGCTGTTGTGTGGTGGGTGCCAACGATTTACAAACATTGTCGGTAGGTATGGTTTTGCCTGGATATATATGTGTGGTGGGGTCTGCTGTTATGTGGTGGCTGCCAATGATTTACACACATTATCGGCATTTCTGGTTTTTCCCTGGATGAAAAAAAGGAAAAACCTAATATGCTGGGCAAATAGATCGAACGGACAGTGTGAAAACGCTTAGACATATGGTTTGCACCGATGTCACTTCGTTGCAGCGTCAACGGTGTTTCAACAATCTTTTCCATTTTGTTTTGGAAATGATTGTCCAGTAGGAATTTAGTTGCAGGCGAAGCTTGTGATCATCGATGTCTGCTTTAACAAATTTGCGAGTGAAGATCGGAACTGTTAACTTTGCCTTCTTCCGCTGACAACCTTGCTTTCTGGAAATCGGCATCACTTCGCTTTTCGGTGCTGAGTTGGAGTATTTGACCATCAATTTCACGTCCTTGAGACAAGACAACCGCTTTGCTAGCTCGCAGATTTCGTCGAGCTTCAATCTAGGCACTGCGTCTGTATCGGCTGCAGCTGCACGATGTCTTTCGACATCCTCGAGCTTAATGAGGAGCTTTTCGAGAGCGAGCGACACCAGAAGTATTTTTCAATGTGTCCCACCTCTCGCGAAAGTCCGACAAACGTCCGAGAGTAATACCTATTCACGGAAAGCCTCTAAATTCGCCGTTCGGATCCGGCATTAAAATTGCAGGTCCCCTCAATTTGTATGCAAAAATATACATGCTCAACACAAATGGTTGCGAGAAGCTAGGCCTTGGACCGCAATGGTCTGTCGCGCAGAATTTTATTATTATTGTTACGTTCATAAGAATAAAATAGTAAAACGTTTTGATTATTAAATATTTTCTGGAGAAAATTGAACTGAAAGTCAAAAATTAGCATGGGCAAGAAAACTGGAACAGGCATTGAAGTTGGATATATGAAGACTCAAACGCAGTTACAAAGGCTAGTATTTCTTCTAAAACTAAAGTCCCAAACGAAGTTTCTTTTAGTATTAGTTTCTGTTAGTATTAACAGAGCAATTACCGTTAACATGGGTCAGGGTACACCAAAGTAAGCTTTTTCTTAAATCCCCAATAAATGATGTCAACATTGGAGATAGACCCTTATTGTAAGACGATTTTTTTCTTAGAATATACCCAAGAATCATTTCCCAAATCATTGTGCACATGTTCCTTCGGTTTGATACTCCTTGTCCTGAAAGGGACAAACTGTCTTATACCCTCGTAGATTATCTTAGTAATCGTATCAGAAATGGCATCCACACAACTATTGGTGACGATTTTAGAATGTGGATCAAGCGAAAAAATTCTAGTAACCGAGTCAGGCAGAGAATTTAACTCATAAAAAGTTGACCAATCGCCACTGTGCACGGTCGTGCTACTCTCCAGCACACGCGAATTAAAAAAAATAAACAACTGCGTCGTGTTGTGTGTTTGCGCACAGCAATCAACGGTTCGCGTGATCGGCCGAACAACAAGTGCAAAGTGCAGTGTGTCTGTCCGTGTGCTCCATCCTCAACAGCACAGCTAAAGAACTAAGTGAAACATAACTGTCGTATGTTTGATCTAATTCTTTAGCTATAAGAATAACGGATTGTGAGTGTTTGTTTCTTTTGGTGATTTAACTCATTTTATCGTGAGGGCACACTGGCGACAATTTGTGTTAATAATCCATTTTGAGACATACTCTTCTCAAATCGGTTAAAAGTAGCGGTAATTTGTGTTTTGTGTGTTTGTTTTTTGTAGTGATGTGTAGTTTCAGAGTGGATCTCAGTAACATACGTGGGCTGAGAAAGAATTTTTTCGCTGTATTCACACATGTAAATGTCCACAGTCCAGCAATTCTGGCACTAAGCGAAACTCAAGTATTTGTGAATTCTGATACTTCAGATTTAAATCTGCCTGGGTATAGCTTAGTGCCATTATTTTTCCCACAACGCGGGCTCGCAGTTTATGTCCGTAGTGATGTCGCGTTCAAACTTTTGCATCAATTAAGCCAATTTTCCAATGCGGAATTTAATTTCATATGGCTGAGAGTAATGGTGCAGGGGCGCAACATACACTACTGCTTTCTTTATAGAAGCCCCAACTTAGTCAGACTCTTCACGAGTTTGATGCACTGTCTGATTCAATTGCAAGAATTGTCACAAATGATGATAACACTGAAATCGTTATTGCAGTCGATTTCAATGTACACAAATCTGGGTGGCTTCGCCATTCTGACCAAACAACACCCGTAGGAAGGGATGTTGAGTTGTTCGCTGAGTTTAATCACCTTACTTAGCTTGTAAATGAGCCTATACAAGAATACCTGACATTTATATTGACACTCCAGCTGTCAACTCTAAAGACAAAGCCAATCTGTTTGCTGCACATTTTGCAGCTAGCTCCACGCTTCCAGATAGTGCATTGATGCCGCCTTCACCCCCGAGTATTGAACACTCTATGGGACAGATCTTCATTCGTACTCGTTTAGTTACTAGAGTCTTTAACGATCTCAACATTCACAAATCCGCTGGGCCAGATGTTATTTTCCCATTAGTTCTAAAGAGGTGTTCTTCCAAGCTGACATTACCATTGTGTAAGCTTTTCCATCTATCCTATTATTCTGGACTCTTCCCGAGAAGTTGGAAAACAGCCTTTGTCCAGCCCATACCCAAAAAAGATAAGCCATCGTCTCCTTCTTCGTACCGACCCATAGCACTTACATCCATTCTTTTCAAGGTCATGGAAACGCTGATCAATTTTTAGCTCATGAAATATCTTGAAACCAATGAAATCCTTAGTGACCGGGAGTACGGATTTCGTGGGCAACGTTCCACTGGTGATTTGATGGTATATCTTACCGAACAGTGGAACCGGTCTTTGCATCAATTTGGTGAAAGCAAAGTTGTTGCACTCGATATTTCTAAGGCATTTGACAGAGTTTGGCATCAAGCTATTTTGTCAAAAATGCGTGCCTTTGGTGTCAATGATAAACTGCTTCATTGGATTAGAAGCTATCTTTGAAGACCGCTCAATTCAAGTTGTTTTGGACGGATTCATGTCTGAAATACACCACATAATTGCTGCGTTCCCCAGGGCTCTTTTCTGTCCCCGACACTCTTTATCATTCTTATTAATGAACTCTTATCTGTGACTTCTAATCTAATTCACTCTTTCGTTGACGACAGCACTCTCAGCTTCTCATATAAGTTTGAGGAACGTCCCTCCACATCTCATGTGGAACTCAAACAACTTCGTTTATTTCTGACATAGCATAATAAAATGGGGAGAAAACAATCGAGTAGAATTTAACGCTTCCAAAACCCAATGCTGTCTCCTGTCATCCAAGCGAACCCCAAATCCCATGCCACTATCCATGAATGGCACTTGCATCGAGGTAACTGGAAATCTCGCAATTCTCGGTATGTGCGTTAACGACAAGCTTCGTTAGAATTATCACATATTAAAGTATAAGAAAGTATAACACAAAATCTCTGACGACGACCACGGCAACGAAAACGGCTAAACGATTTAAGAATTTTCTCATGGAACGTACGCTCACTGTATAGAGCTCGAGCTGCACAGCAGCTAGCCGATACCCTGTCCAAATATAATGCTGACTTAACAGCAATTCAGGAGATGCGGTGGATAGGGAATGGTGTCTTACAAAAATCAGAATATGACATTTATTACAGCTGTCATGCAAGACATCATGTGCTCGGGGTGGGGTTTCTAGTCAGCAAAAGAATGAAACCCACAGTTTTCGGCTTTAATGTAGTAAATGAACGGCTATGCACCCTTCGCGTGCGGGGCAAATTTAAAAACATAAGCCTCATAAATGTTCACGCACCTACAGAGGATTCCCCAGATGATGAAAAAGAAGAATTCTTCGAATCAGTCGAACGGGAACTCCATGCCTGCCCTCAGTATGATGTAAAAATCATTATGGGGGAAATGAATGCTAAAATAGGTAGGGAGCCAGTATTCAGGCAGTACATTGGCACCCATAGCTTACTCGAGAACACTAATGACAATGGACAACGAGTCATAGAGATGGCAGCAAGCAATAATTTGGTCGTTGCGAGTACAAGGTTTGCGCGTAAAAATATCCACTAATCCACCTGGGTATCTTCCGATGGAGCCACTCGCAACCAGATAGACCACGTGTTGATAGACCGCCGCCATAACCTGAACCTGATGAAGGTACGAACGTAGTTCACCGGCGAAAGAAAGCAGCCTGGGAGAAGAATCTCGTCCGTGAACTGGAACAGTACAGAGAGCAACGACCGCATCAGGCGCGGAAGTTCTACCAAAAGGTCCGCGGTATAACGCAATATACACCGGGTTGCACATACTGCAAGGACAAAGAGGGTAATCTGATCGCCGATCTTAAAGGCATCTTAGAGCGATTCATGAGTTGCTAAATGGCCAGCTAACTGAGGAATTTGAGGCTCCACCAATGACCGAAGATAATACTATTCTGCCGCGACCAAGTATAGTCGACGTTAGCAGAGCGATAAATCGGCTCAAAAATAATAAGGCCCCGTGATCTGATGGGATCCCAGCGCAACTGATAAAAATAGGAGGCCCCACATTACACCAAGCAATTCATAAAATAATACTGCAAGTATGGGAGAAAGAAGCTATGCCGGAAGACTGGTGAAGAGGCATCCTGTGCCCCATACATAAGAAGGGAGATATCACAAAAAGCAGCAATTATCGTGGTATAACGTTCTTGAGTACCGCGTATAAGATTTTCTCCTCTATCCTTCAAGACAGGATAGCCCTATACGCTAAAGTCATCATTGGTCCATACCAGTGTGGCTTCATCCCAGGCAAATCAACAACTGATCAGATTTACACCCTAAGGCAGGTGATGGAAAAATGTCTAGAGTTTCAAAACTCACTACACTATCTTTGTATAGACTTTAAAGCCGCCTATGATAGCATAGCCAGAGTAGAACTTTATAAAGCCATGAGAGAATTCGGCATCCAAAATAAACTGGCACGACTATGTAGGTTGACCATGACCAATGTTATAAGTCAAGTAAAAATATCCGGATCACTATCAAGCCCATTCAACATCTATAACGGGCTCCGACTAGGGGATGGACCTCTGACGTAACGGCGAGAGGAACAATCCTCTATAAGTCCATTAAGATACTGACTTACGCAGACGATATTTACATCGTTGGTAGAAACCGCAGAGCTGTACAGGAAGCTTTCACCCAGATAGAGCAGGCGGCACGAAATCTGGGGCTGCACATAAATGAGAGCAAAACAAAGTACATGGTGGCCACGTCTGTGAGTAGAAGATCCAACATTGGTCCCTCAATTCAGATAGTGGAGCGCGAATTTGAAGTAGTGCAATCCTTTAACTATCTCGGGTCAACTACAGCAGCCGATAACAGCATGGAGCCAGAAATACGCGCACGGTTGCTTAAAGCCAACAAAGGCCTGCTGGCCTGTCAAGACTCTTCAAATCCAGGAACTTAACCATAACATCCAAGCTGCCTATATATAAGACAATGGTCATACCAGTTCTTACATATGGATCCGAGACTTGAGTGCTTAGCAAAAAGCATTCTGACCTCTTAGCCGCGTTCGAGAGAAAAGTCTTACGGAGAATTGTTGGCCCCATATGTGAGGAAGGACGATTCCGGAGACTCTATAATAATGAGATCTACGAGCGTTACCGCGATGTCGACATCGTGAAGAAAATTAAGCTCGGTAGGCTCCGGTGGGCAGGACACCTAGCTCGCATGAGCGAAGAGGATCCTGCCCGGAAAGTCCTTTGCGGTAGGATTTATGGAACACGACAGCGAGGCCGGCCAAGCCTACGCTGGAAGGATGGCGTAGACCAGGACGCCCAGAGTTTAAGGATGCCAAATCGATGCATCCGGCTCGAAATCGGGTCCGGTGGAGAGACTTTTTGCGGGAGGCCCGGACCGAACCCCGGTTGTAGAGCCAAATATGATGATGATACAACTTGAGTACAATTGTTATATTTGGTCTGGTGCGCCTAAAACCACCTTGCATCAACTAGATAGAATACAAAACCGTGGGATAAAACTTATCGGTGACGAAAATATTGCCGCCCCAGCTCGAGACGTACAACGTGGTTGAGGCATTTCTGCTTCAGAATCTTCCCTGGCATCCTCGAAAAGCTCGTCCTCGGATACTACCTTCTGTTCAGGTAAGTTCTCCGGCTCTATTGCCCGTTTTGTTGGTGCTGATAACCCAAAATCTTCCAGAAAAATGTTGTCGTGGTCATCGAGGAAGGTAAATCGCTTTTTCATTTGGTTCGCATGGCTTTTAACTTCCCTCTTGCCCATCGCTGTTTCTGTTAAAACTAAGTAGTTTACCAATCCACATCTCTTGACAACTACTCCGGGTGACCATTTCCACTTGTTATTACAGAACATTTTGACTAGCACTTCATCACCAGCTTCGAACTCCTTCCACCTTGCGCCATGGTGCCGGATGAACTGTTGTTCCATTTTTGTATTGCGCTCGATCGGACTATTGGTTCTTATTTTACACAAGTGCAACTTGATTTTCATTAGTCGTCCCATCATCACTTCAAAGGGTGACTTAATGCCGGGGCAAACGAAGGTGTGTAACGATAGCACATCAAGAATTTGTGCAAAATTTGATTGGCATTACCTTCTCCTTCTATTTCTTTTAATCCGATCTTCAACGAGTCAACAAATTTTTCAGCCTGACCATTTGATTGAGGATGAAACGGTGCCGTTCTGAAGTGTTCGATGCCGTTTTCCCTGCAGAACGACTCGAATCTTTCTGACACAAATTGGGGACCATTGTCTGAAACGATGGTTTCGCAGAGTCCTTGGCGGGAAAACACATCCTCTAAACGCTCGATCGTATTTTCGGTTGTTTTTAACAGCATTTTAAAAACCTCTGGCCACTTGCTAAATGCGTCAACGATCACCAAGTACCAAAAATCTTTAACGGCCCCAGCAAAATCAATATGCACTCTCGACCACGGGTCCTTGGGCACTGGCCACGACTGCAACGTGCACTTGGTTGGTGTTCTAGCGTTAATAACACAATTTCCACATAGTTTCACCAGTTTTTCGACGTCCTCGTCAATTGATGCCCAGTACACCTTGCTCCGTGCCAACATTTTCATGCGAGCCACTCCTGGATTGCCTTGGTAGAGCTCGGCAAGGATACGATTACGGTAGCGACTCGGAACGATAATGCGATCACCATAAAATACGAACCCTTGAATGGTCGTTAGTCCTTCTCGTCGAGGAAAGAATTTTGGTTCCCTTATCTGCTTCGGTGATCACAGCCACCCGTTTTTGATGAGGCCGAAGACTTTTGTCAATGTTTCACATGTGCTGGTTTCATATTGCATGGCTTCAAACGTTACTGGTAGCTGTTTTGCTGTATCGATCGCGAAACATCCGTCCAATTTTTCCAAACATCCAATGACAACTTCTTCATCTGGTTTCTCGTAACCGGCAATCAATCTCGAAATGAAGTCTGCATACGCAAAACTATGCGTGTCCATATATTTGATGGTGAACTCGTAAGTGAGCATGATGTGTGCGTAAGGCTATAACCGGATAGCCGTGTAAACCGGAATGCCCTTCTTCGATCCGAAAATTGCTAACAATGGCTTGTGATCGGTCTGAAGCTCAAATTTGCGACCGTAGATGTATCGATGAAACTTTTTCAGGGCGAACATCAACGCCAAGGCCTCTCGCTGGATCTGCGGATAGTTTTTCTCGGTCTTCGTAAATGCCGACGCGCCGTGCATGATAGGCCGCGTAGTACCGTCGGGCAGTTCATGCATCAACACTGCCCCCATGCCATAGCTGGATGCGTCCGCCGCTACGATGATTTTCTTCTTCGGGTCATAGTGGGTTAACGTGAAATCCGATGCAAGTACTCTCTTTAGCTTCTTGAAAGCCTCTTGGTACGCTGCTCGCCACTCAAAAGGGACATAGCTGCACAACAGTTCGTCCAACGTCCCGCGAAGATCTTTTAGCTGTTTTACGAATTTGCCGTACCATGTAACGGCCCCTAGGAATGATTGCAACTGTTCGACGTCTCTTGACGTATTCTTGGGTGCGCTTCAATGCTTCGATAAGATTGTCTTGATGATCGTTATCGCCTCTACCTCCAACAATAAAATCGTCAAAGAAGGGAAAAGTGCCGTTAGCTCCGCTCATCATCGTGTCGATTAATTGCTGGAAAGTGCCCGGAGCTGTCGTCACACCTGGTTGCAGGCGGTTTACTCGAAATAGTCCACAATGCGTGTTGATCGTCATGAAACCCTTCGATTCATCATCCATATCCACCTGCAAAAAGGCGTCGGACAGGTCAATTTTACTGAACACTCGGTACTGACTCAGCTTTGCAAAAATTTCTTCCGGCGTAGGAAACGGATGCTTGTTCGGCTCCAGTGCTTCATTCAAGCCCGTTGAATAATCGGCACAAATGCGTATGCGCCCGTCCTTTCTTTTTACAGCTACGAAATCCGAGTAATCGACCGGACTGATTACTCCCAACAGTTGCAATCGCTTAAGCTCATTTTCAATCGCCACCGCTGCTGCGAAGGGCACCGGGCGCCTGTTGCGAAAGATTGATTTAGTTCCCGGCTTTAGTGTTAAAGGTGCCTTCATTTTGTTGCACAGACCCAACGAGTTAATGAAAAGCGATGAAAATTTTTGCTTGATTTCCTCGCATAGATCCAGAGCTTCCATCCAATCACTTCCAAGCACGTTTAAATCGGAATTTGCTACATAACATGTGCATATTCCCATTGCTGCACCTGTTTGTTTTTACTTTGAGTTCAAGTTGAGCTGTAATAACTCCGTAATCATGTTTCGCTTAGCCGGAATTCGGAACTTTGGGTTCGTGCATGTTGGGTTCATTCACATGCCTAAAGAATTTGCATTATGAATTTTATTATGAAAATGAATCCAACATGCACAAACACATTTCTGTTCTTGAACATACGTCTTCTCGATCTTGCAATCTCAATCGTGCCGTAAATCTCCCAAGCATCTTAACTGGGTCTCTTGAAGTGCTCATGGCTTGCCCTTCGCACGCGACTAGTGCAGGCGATCCCAGCAACTTCCAATTCTTTGCAGAGATAATCGTACAGTCAGCTCCGGAATCGAGTTGCAACTTTAATTTCGTGCTGTAAATTATTGGGTCGACAAATTTCCAGGTCGAGATGCCAACAGCATCCACAGCAAGGTTTTGACGTGGATTGAAGTTTCGTCTTCCACGGAAGCGTCACGTCGCTAACTCACAGCAACCTGCCTTATGACCCAGCAGTTTGCAATCAAAACATTGTTTATCACGAAAGGGGCAATCACGGTGGAAATGGATTGCTCCACACTTTCGACATGGAAATCTTGCTTTTGGTGGCTATGCTTTGGGACATTAAGCGTTCAGTTCCGCCTTTTGATTACTGCTATTTCCCCATGAGTTTGGGCGCATTGCTAACACTTCACCATTAGAAACATCTGGGCACAAAACTATCGATTTCTCGACTTTGAGGCTGCTTAACCGTGTTGCAATATTGACAACTTCTCTTAATGTTAGCTTGGGTCTCACATCACCGCCTGCACTAGCTTCATCGTGTTGTATCTCTTGACCGTCCAACTTAATAATCAGCTTCTCCAGAGCCTGCGCATCTTGCAATTTGTTGAGTCCTTGCACAAACATCAAAACTTTAAAATCGTCAGGTGTACAATTTGCCATATCGAATTGTTCACATATTACGTTTACACGTGCCGCATACTCTGAAAACCCTTCAATTGCTTTTCAAACACTTGTAACGCAACGAAAATTGTGATTCCTTTCGGCCAAAAATGCGCTTGAGCTCCCTCACTGCATCATCGAAAGGAATGGTGTCTTTTGTTAGTGGCAAAATCGTAATGGCAAACCTTTGGTAATCGGCTGTAGAGAGTTTCTCTGTCAGCAAATCCACCTTTTGTGCTGCTATTATTGTACCCGCGTTAGACGTAAAAATAATTTCGTATCGATGGTATCACAATTCGAACGTCAAATTGTCTTCAGCGCAATACACAATTTTTTCCATGCGTTCCGACAGCTTCTTATGCATTGATGCTATCTGCGCATTTTCCGTTTCTGCTGCATGTGCTGCTGCCCTTTTGCCTGTAGCGTCAACCGAGTCATCAACAACGCAATCATATCGTTAGTTTTTCCCTGACTTTCAGCCATCATTTTCAAATTTTCTTTCAATTCTGAATCCATTTTTCCACACACAAAAATAAAACGATACTGCCGTAAGAATTTGAATAAATGGTCAATGCGTCTGCGTCTGCTCTGTTTGGGTTGCGCACTTAGACTGCCAGACCACCAAGCAGCCATGCGGGGAAAAAATACTGACACCAAGTTGTAACCAGGCCAACTGCAATCCGAAACGCCGGAATCAGCATTAACCTGGGTTTTTGTTAGTGCTAGACTAGCAGGTTTGTGGTCCTTTTTTTAACTTTTATCATTCGGGGAAAATAATATTTTTTCAAAATTTGGTTTTTATTTTCTATGTAATTCCTTTGTGTTCGTCTGGGATTATTTTAAATTTGTTTTCTTCCTTATTTATATCTGTAATTACTCTTTGCATATATCGTATTTTATACCGGCTAAAGGAGGTTTTGTAAATTTCTAGCAAAAGCGGAATATATTTTTCAGGAATTTTGATACTGTAGTTTTTTTTAGGATTTGTGTTAAAGTTTCGTTATAATAAGGGTGCATTCTAATGTAATGTCTGTGATATTTCGGGTATGGTTCTTCATAGAAAGTCATGTCATTGCCCTCTGAGAAGATAAGTTGGTTAATAAAAACATTTATAGGTGCTTCGCAGCTTGGAATAAGATCTCTGCTATCTTCTTCAGCGCTGTGTGGAGTCCCGAAAATGCAGTTAATACGTTAAGTACAGAATATACAATTGTATTCTTCTATTCTTGCCATCTTTTTAACTTCGCGTTATTCTTGCGGTTGCTCCACGCAAATGTTAACGTTTGGTGATCCGTAAAAGGTACCACCTGAGCTTATCGAAAGAGCATCTGCGACGGCGTTCGATCTTCCTGGATTATAAACAGAGTATACAATTGTATTCTTCTATTCTTGCCATCTTTTTAACTTTGTGTTATTATTGCGGTTGCTCCACGCAAACGTTAACGTTTGGTGATCCGTTAAAGGTACCACCTGAGCTTATCGAGGGACCATACTATTCCTTCTCAATTGTTGAAAATCCTTCTTTCGTCTCGTTCGTGTGTAGTTAGAGGCATTGGTTGTAAGGGCTTATCAAAATTAGGGAATATAAGAATTTCAGAAGATGTAAGCCTCTGGTTAAGTTTGTCAAAGGCTTTGCTATCTTTGCGATGTCTTTTATAAACTTTCTATAATAAGATGTCAGACCTAGAATGTTTTTTAATTCTTTGAGATTTCTGAAAGGTGGATTTTTTTGGACTGCAGCTTTTTTCTTTGGATCTGCATGATTTCTTTCTTGGGGGATGATGTATCCCAAAGAATCGACATAAGTTTTTAAGAATTTAGACTTCCCTAAATTCACTCTTAAGTTAGCTTTTTCCAGATATGACAGAACTTTGCCTGCTGCGGTTGGTTTTTTTTGGAACAATCCAAAGCGGCGAATTTTAAGGCTTTTAGATGGTCTTATAACATCATCAGAACATTTTGTTGATTTGGGATTCAACTTCTGGTCTTAGGTTAGCTGGGTAAGATAACGATTTTGTATATATTGGTTCGAAAGATGTGGTTCTAATTTATACACGGTTACTAGTGTCTATGGTCCATCGGTCCAAATAGCTTCTCATATTTATTCAATAGGTCTATGTAAGAATTAGTTTGGATGTTATTTACTTCCTTAGATTCTTTTCTTGAGACTTATTTTGAAGTGTGGGGCTAATAAAAGAGGGGTATTTCTCCTATCTATCACAGCCTCTAACCTTTTAAGGGTATCATCGCCTATGATCGTGACCATTTTCCTTCAAAAATGTTATATGACATGAGGGCGGCATCGGCCGGACCTCTTATTTTTTGTCGAATATGTTGGTGTATTGCCCTATAGATAGTCTATAGATAAGACCGGAAAGTTTCTCACGCAGTCCGGTAATTTTCTGATTTCTAAGATCCTGTTCCTTTTTTGGAGTCGAAAAGGTATTTGGAATATTGTGACTCTACTCTACCCTCTAGTTGGAGCAGGCGATTATTAATGAGCTTAAGTTGTTTGATTTGAGCATTTGCAGCCGCTGTAAGTTGAGTAACTATTTCTGACAATTTATCTAAAGACATGATGAAGGGTAATAAAAGGATAAGGGATTATTTAAATATGGATTTTGTTTTGCTACTAAGTAAACCCTTACTTATTGTATTTTCAAAACTTTTGGTAAACCTTAAAATATAATTAATGAAAATAAAGGACAAATTAATAACTTAAATTTAATATAAATTTTTTGTATGCTTCAGAAACAACAAATAACTTCTGTAAATTGTTCATAGTAATTCAGAATTCACAGACATAAAATAAGTTTATTTATTAATATATTAAAGGTTGAATATAATGATACTCTTGGACGCCATCTCATTTCCACCCGGATGATAAAACCTTTTGAAATCATAATTAAAGAGTCTGCCATAGTTCGAGGACCATCTCAGATTACTGGTCCTGTCTGCCTAGGTTGCCTTAATGCCATAGATGAAAGAGATTTCCTAAATTGTGAAAATTGTGGATGGCCTCTTTGCGGCAAGAATTGCCAGCGTAGTATTGAACACAAGGCAGAATGCGAATTAACAGGAAAAAGAGATCGAAAGGTAAGCCATTTATTTCTATTATCTATATATATATACCTATAGAGTAAATACATATATACATATATATATATGTAGAATTGGATACTTTTTTTTTCTTTAATCGAAAATTATTTCATAAAAATAATAAAAACACACAAGTTTAAATTGTATATAAAAAAGGAACAATAGTTTTAATTCAAAAATAAGACAAAATACAGTCAATTACAATTACAATCAATTCAATTCGGAAAATCAATAAACAGAAGACACGACCGCACGGCTGCGTAGCTTAAAACAGAACTCTCCTTTTGTTGTGCAGTCACCTTCGTCTTTACCTTAGAGCATGTCCTACACATGCAGTGCTTTCAGCAGCCGGTACCACGTCCATAGTTTCAGCAGTGCCGTCAGCAGTAATCCAATACCGCCCGCAGCAACGACGGCGACTAGCAGCTTGGCCAGTGTCATCATAACAGATAACAACAACCTACGCTGACTAGTCTATTTATCGGGCTGCCAATCACCCGTGCGATGATTCAGCCGATCTACATCAATCTCTTCTACGTGCGGCGAAGAAAACTGACGCTAAAGAATTCGGACGACATGTGAGTACTATACGACTATGGTGACTGCGCAACATACTAGGAAACAATCAGTATTATGAGTAATGCTAATTTGACAAAAGATAATTAACAGAATAACTAATTCTAGGCGTTATGAGTAATGCATATTAAATTGGATAAAGATAATTGATAAAATAACTTATCCTACACGGCCATCCTGGATTTCTCGACTGTCCTCAGTCGAGCATCGAAACATCTTCATAGTCATCTTCGATGGCTCCTTCGCTACTGACCCGTGGTTTCATAAGATCTACTGCCGTGGATGTCTGGCCTGGTCCCTCACGCTGGCCAACCTTGCCTACATCGTACCGATCATTCCTTTTGGCCTTAATGACTTCATAAGGCCCGAAAAACTTTGGGCATAACTTAAGTCCAACTCCAAACTGCGTGCGTTGAATAGCGACTAGATCTCCAACTTCGTATTTTCGAGGTTGCTTTCGCTTCCGGTCATAGTTTCGCTTATTTTCTTCCTGAACTTTATGTATTTCTTCCTTTGCTGCTTTTCTTACTGCATCGCGACTACTCTCGAAGTCATCCAGAATTGCTTCTTCAAGTAACGTCTTCAACTCAAGATCGCATTCCTTTCTCATAACCGCTCCGAACATTAACTGAAAAGGACTCCTTTTTGTGCTTCTGGACAACGTGGTTTGCAAGTTGCTGACGGTCTTATACCACTTAGTAGGTTCGTCAACCGTCATTTTCGCCAGAACTTCGATGATTATGCGATTAATTCTTTCGACCTGCCCGTTCCCTCTTGGAACTCCGGTTGTCGTCAATACGTGATTTATCTTGCTTCGTTCACAAAACTCTTTAAACATGTTGGAGGTGAAAGCAGGCCCTCTGTCAGAGATTATCTGGAAGGGTTGCCAAAAAGCTCACTCTGCACTTCTAATTTTTTGACGACTTCTTCAGCATTGGTTGTTCTCGTTGGATAAATCCATACAAACTTGGTGAATGAATCGACTACCACGAAAACGTGTCTGTACAGCTTGTTCGTGGATGGTAAAGGTCCTAGGTCATCAATGTGGTACGTGTGCAAAGGCTGGTCACTCTTCTCATTATGGTTCAGAAATCCTTCACCTTTTCCAGACTTTCTTGACGCTAGAACGTATGCCACGCAATTTGCAATTACGCGCTCCACTGCAGCGGTCACGTTCGGAATGTAGTAGTCTTCTTTAAGAATACCTGTCACTTTTACTGAATTGATATGACCCGACTCGTGTGCGTTTCTTATAATTTCCCTCTGCATGATTTTTGGAACCACCAGGAGGTAATTTCCGGCTACAAACTTATACAACAGGTCGTTCCTCATCTCAAAGCCCTTGTAAGATCCTGTAACGGCCAAAATATCTATTATTATTTGACAATGTTCATCTTTACCTTGAGCGTTTTTTATCCGTGGAATGATGCCATCTTCAATACGCAGGACCGCCGGATAGCGACTTAGGGCATCCACATGGCGCATGGCAGATCCGGCCCGATGCAGAACTTCGCAGTTAAATTCTTGCAGCATTATAGCCCACCTGGCTACTCGCGGACATAAGTCTTTTCATTGTTGCCTGAAACGCCTTACAATCGGTTTGAATCTTAAAGCGTTGTCCCATCCCGCTGACCACCGCCCACTGACCTCCCGCCCACTGACGCCACGCCCACGGTCCAAATTTTGTGAACGACTTTCTTTTTATATATATATTATCCATAAATACTACCACAAAAACAATGTTTGGACTATAGCCAAATCAGCTCAGTCGTTCTAAAAATTTTTTTTTGTTTTTTTTTTTCACCTAGCGGTATTTTTTTTTCACTTTAAAACCTATTCTCATACCTACTAAATATACATAAAAAATTTCATAACAATCGGTCGAGCCGTTTCGGAGTAGTTGAGCCTCAAACACCGTGACACGAGATTTTTATATATTAGATATAAATAAAAATATAAATTAACTTTTTAAGTTATAATTTTTTTTTTATATTTTATTTTTAAAAAAAAACATTTTTGTAGGACCATTGGGTCTTTATTGATACTAATCAAAAGGGTAAGTTCTCAGTTAAAAATTTAATGCTGAGTTACAAAATCATCTTATCGGTGCCGTGACATAAGGCCAAATTATAGCTTTGGCTTTAGGTCACTTTCCACTGTATATCTGATTTTGCTTACCCGATTTTTGTATACGCTCCTTATAAAAGGGTAAAAACAAGTTTTTGCTATTGAGAAATACTTGGTCTCATGTCTCAAAATAATTTGGACTTATGTCATTTGCCGTTATGTCACGGCACCCAACTTATCTCTAAAAAGTAAAACTACGAGTTTACAGTTGGTTTGTCCGTCTTTATTGAACCTATTCCTACTTTTAAGTTTAAGTGTGAACAGTCCAATTCCAATTAATAAAAATATTATAAGGATTATATTCGAAGCTAGACCGACTTTGTTGATTTGCTTGCACTTGCAAATCCTATAACATTTATAATGATAGGATCTCTTCTAGGGGCATTTTCACATCTCGTTTATGTAGGACTGATGGCAAAATTTGTAGGTTGGTAATTCGCGAAAATAAAAAAACTCATAAAAAATAATATTTCTCATGTAAATTTTCTTATCGCTGATACACATGTGTTCAAAGTTTGAATAAAATCGGATTAATTTTGAAGAAATTTAAATGGGCGCTCCTTGGCCCTAGGGTCAGGTCACTTTAAAATGTTTACAATAAGAGTTGTCATTGGAGATTTGTATAAAATTTTAAGATAATCGGATAAATTTTTTAAATTTGTTTGGGAGCCTCCGACCCCAGTGTCCGATCACTACCAAATTTTGACCAAAAATGTTGGTCATTGGAGACATGTGTATAAAATTTGAAGAAAATCGGGTCTTTTTAAAAAAATATATATATTGGCACTCCTTGGCCTAAGTCCAAGTGGACGGAAATACACATGTGTGCAAAGTTTGGAGAGTGGGTTTAAAATTGATCGCAAGATTCCACGACAAGGGCAAACGAAGTTATTATAAAAAATTTGATGCTCGTGAAATTTGTGCGTTTACTATTTATTAGTTTACACAACTATTATTATCTATTTTAAATGCCTTTATATTAACACCGCCGGGGCTCAGTGGAAAAGCGCATGGCTACTGAGCAGTATTTTGAGTATTTTTCACGGTGTCCCACCTCTCGCGAAGTAATAACTTGTAACGGAAAGCTTCTAAACTCGCCGTTCTTAAGGGTTGTTCTTGTGGGGTCTTCAGGGGAGTGTTGTGGGGATCAATGGGTCTTGAGCTTGACTTGAGGGGATATTATGGTGGTTTTAACAGGTTCTTATATGTCATTCTGTCACGCTTTTTTGATTCTAATGCTGTGAGTAGAGTCTTGAGGGGGTTTTTGTGGGGGCCCGATGGTCTTGAGGGGATATTAAGGTGGTTTTAACAGAGTCTTATATGTCATTCTGTCACGCTTTTTTCATTCTAATGCTGTAATGAAAAAAAGCGAATTTTAAAAGGTTCTTTAGTAGGGTTTGGAGGTGGTCTTAAGAGGGTCTTAAGGAAGTTTTGAGGGAGCCTTTAGATGATCTTAAAGATTTTATTAGAGAGGATCTTGGGGAGTGGTCGTGAGGATTTTGCGAAGGTCTTGAGTGGGATTCTTGATGGGGCCTTGAGGGGGTTTTGATAGGGTGTTTAGTGTGTTATTGAGAAGGTATTTAGTGCCGTCTTGAGGAGATCTTAAGAGGGTGTAAAGGGATTTTTAGAGCGCCCTGATGGGCTCTTGCGGGGCTCTTAAGAGTGTTTTAAGGTATTCTTGAGGAGTCTTTGTGAGGTTTTGAGAGGGGACTTGGGGGGGTTTATAGTGTGGTGTTTAGGTGGTTTTGAGTGGAGCTTAAGGGGTTTTTGAGAGGGTTGTGAGTGGAGTCTTGAGGGGATCTTGATGGAGGCCTTGACGGGAGTCTCAATAGGGTTTTAAGAGGATATTTACTGGGGTATTGAGTGCGTTTTAAGAGGGTTTTGAGAAGATTGTGAGAGGAGTCTTGAGGTGTCTTCAGCTGGTCTCGACGAGGGTCTTGACGGGGGTCTAGAGGGTTTTTTGAGAGAGCCCCGAGTGGGGTCTTGAAGGGCTCTTAAGAAGGTTTTGATGGATTATTGAGGGGGTCTTGAGGGTCTTAAGGGATTTTAGGTGCTCTTGATGGGGGCTTGAGGTGGTTTTGAGAGGGTTGTGAGTAGAGTCTTGAGGGATCTTGAGGGGATCTTGAGGGGGTCTTGAGGTTGTATCGATGGGGGTCTTGAGGGTATTTTAAAAGAGCCCTAAGTGGAGTTTTGCGGGGTCTTGAGGGGTTTTGAGAGGATCTTTAATAGGGTCTCGAGAGTCTTGTAGGGGCTTTAAGGGAAATATTGAATCGGGTATTGAGTGGTTTTTGAGAGGGATTAAAGGGGTTCTTTAGGAGGGTTTTGGGGAGTTTTGCGAGGGATCTCAGGGGAGTTTTAAAGGAGGGGTCTTGGGAGTTTTGATTGGGTCTTCTTGAGGCAGTCTTAAGGTGGTATTTAGGAAACCTTGAGGGGGGCTTTAAAATGGTCCTAAGGGGTTTTCAGAGGGTCTTTATTGGGTGTTGAGATGGTCTTGGGGCGGTCTTACAGGAGTTCTTGAGTTATGTTTAAGGGGAGGTCTTTAGTGGGTTTTGGGAGAGTTTTTGGTGGGGTTTTGAGGGGGTATTATGGGACTCTTTAGTGGGTATTAAGACAGGATATAAAGGGGGTCTCGAAGTGGTTTTAAGAAGGGTCTTGAGTAAGTTTGGAAAGGGTCGTCTTAAATGGTGTCTTAAGGTGGCATTGATGGGGTCGTAAGGTCTCGAGTGTGTCTTGAGGGCCTTTGGGGGGTCTTTTAAGAGTCTTTTGGTAATATTTTGGGTCCTTTTTGAGGTTTCCATCCATCCATAATGTTATTGAAGTTATATATACATATTTCATTAAAAACTGAAATGTTTAAAATAAAATATTATAAATTTATTTTTTTTAAAAAAGGCTTTTATTAATGTATAACTAGCCCCCTAAAAGATAGAAAGTAAAATTGGTGTCAGATATGAAGCAACTAGAGGTGTTATAAAATAAATGAAAATTGCTACAATATTTATAATGGAAGTCTGGAATATTTAAGGCTCAAAAAAGCTCAAAAATTCAAGCAACACGCTAAGCATTTGCGTCTCTTTTAACCTGCTTTTAAACCTCAAATGCTTAGCAAGGTGCTTGAATTTTTGTAAATTTTTTATATTAACTTTGCGTGTCCGTGTCTGGTTGGCTGGGTTATAAAGGGTGTTTTTTTGGGAGGTTTGTTTTTCCGATAGATGTCGTTTTATTTTATGACAGTTGTTTTGACAGCTCAAAGTGGCATTTCTACTCAGTATTGTTCGGCAAATCATTATGAAAAAAAAAAAAAAAAAAAAAAAAAATGACATTTGTGAAAAATAGTCGTGGTAGCCATATGCCAGAAATTGTGTTTAAATGTTAAATGCCAAAAAATTATCTACCAAATAAAAAAAATTTTTGGTCATTTCATAATTTTATATGTGTTTTATTCAAAAAAAAAATCGGCAACTCCCGTTAGATATAACGTGTTTTTTTAAGAGGTTGCCGATTTTTTTTTGAATAAAACACATAAAATTATGAAATGACCAAAATTTTTTTTTATTTGGTAGATTAATTTTTGGCATTTAACATTTAAACACAATTTCTGGCATATGGCTACCACGACTATTTTTCACAAATGTCATTTTTTTTTTTTTTTTTTTTTTTTTTTTTTTTTTCATAATGATTTGCCAAACAATACTGAGTAGAAATGCCACTTTGAGCTGTCAAAACAACTGTCATAAAATAAAACGACATCTATCGGAAAAACAAACCTCCCAAAAAAACACCCGTTAGAATCTTGTGATCAATTTTTAAACCCATTCCTAAAGCCCGATTTTACTCATACTTTGCACACATGTGTATTTTCCATGACAATACTTTCTACTAAAATTTGATAGTGATGTGGCCGCGGCGTCGGGGGGCTCCCATACAAATTTTTTGCCATTAAGCGCCTTCAGATAATGTCATACTATAATGACTGTGTTCTGTGTGCGTTGGCACGCTGTGAGCAGCGCTGCTTGGCTTTGTTGTTTTTTTGTTGGGTTGCAGTGCTTCGCATGTGTTTTTATTTTTCAGCATTTATAGTGGAATTCATTATACTTTTGCTTATTTGAAAATGTACATGAAAAATTTAAATTTTTATGGGTTGTGTTTTTTTGAGTCTCAAATATTCCAGATTCCCGTTAAAAATATTGCAGCAATTTTTATTTATTTTATAACAGTTCTAGTTGCTCTAGAGTACGGATTTTGGTCGCAAATGTGAAAAACTCACATTCTAACCGCAAGTTCGTAGTGTTAGTAGATGTTGTGTGTAGTAATATGATTTTTAACGCATGCGCATAATTTGATTTTGCTTAAATGTCAACAGCAGTGTTACTCGTTGTTTCTACTTCAAATAACAATAATGCTACAATAATATAATTTGCTTGTTGAGTAATGCTAATTTTTTTTTCGTAAAACTCTACCCCAGAATCGCGCTCGATCGCAGAACTTTTCAAAAAGGAAATTGAACACGAAAGGCGAAAATCTTTTGTTTACATTTTTTTGTTGTATGTGTTGTTGTTGTGCTAGTATAAAGAAGGGTAAATCTCCCAAAATATCAAGAGCTGTTTTAGCTCTACGGTAGAGTCGTTTTGAAGGGGAAACGAACAGCTTGACTGCCAAAAAAAATCTGGGGCAGAGTTTTACGAAAAAAAATTTAACATTAAATTATGGAGTTACCGCTGGAATGTATTCATGGCAAAAATTAAAGAATAAATTTAGAACACATGTTATCGTATAAAAGAAAACATTTGTTTTTGTTGCATCTGATTCTTAAGGTAATACATATGTTCTAGATTTTCTCTGACTCCGTCTCGGTGTTTGTAGTGCGACTTCCCTTCAATTTCAAATTTCGTCATTTTGATTTGTGCTGACCTCGAAATCACTTAAGATAATCCTACAACATTTTCCCTTTAGTTCTGCTCACAATTATTGTGGTTTTGTTAGAAGCCCATATACGTGTAAATGTAACCAAGAAAAAAATTTGAGGTGGAAACAACGTGTAGCACTTTGGTGAGACTTTCTCACATCTCACCTAGTTTTGAGTACGTTAGTTGTCGTCTACATGAGACAAAAGCGAACCGATTCAGAATTTGTACTAGAATCCTGTCCTAGAATCTGTTATTAAAATTACACTAACTAGCACTAAATACAAAATAAAAATTAAATTTTTTAAATTTTACGTGCTGCAGGTTTTCCCAAGTATCACAAAAACTATGGGGTTTTCCGCAAACTTGTTAGTGATTTTTATTTTTATTATATTTTTTTTTATATAGTAAAACGCTATGTTTATTACGCATTTTCTGGAGAAAATTGACCTCAAAATCAAAAATTAGCATGGGTAAGAAAACACCCTATATTAACTTGTTGTGTTTGTCTTTCGGTTTATGTGTCATTATGTCACGGTATTTTCATTCTAATGCTGTGAGTTAACAGTATCGTACGTGTTTTTGTTGAAGACTGTTTGGGGGCGGGTCTTGAGGAGTGTTCTAAAGGGGGACTTATTGATAGGGTTGAGGGGGTCAGACGGTCTTGAGGTGATCTTGATGGGATCTTGAGGTGATTTACGCTGTGTCTTAAGTGGGATCTTGATGGGGATTTCAAGCGGTCTTGAGAGCGTATTGAGATGGTCGTAATTGGGGTATTGAGTTGGGTCCTGAGTGGGGTCTTGAGGAGGTCTTGACAGGATCTTAAAGGAGTCTTGAGGGGGTCTCGAGGGCCTTGAGATGGTCTTTGGGGGTTTTGAGAGCGTCTTGAGGGAGTTTTGAGAGGGTCTTTAAGGGGTTTTGATAGGGTCTTGGGTTGTTCTTGGTTCTAGAGAATGATCTTGAGGTTGTCTCAAGTTGGTATTTAGGTTGTTTTGAGGGGGGCTCGAGGGAGTTTTAAGAGGGTCTTTAGTGGGGTCTTGCGATCTATAAAAAGTCTGGATTTGGTCTTGAGGGGTCTTTGAGTGGTCTTGAGGAGTTTCTTGAGAGGGTTTTAATAGTGTCTTGGGGTGGTCTTGAGGGCACCTTGGGAAGGTCTTAAGCGGTCTTAAGGTGGTATAAGATGGTCTTGAGAAGGGGTCTTGTGTGAGATCGTAAGGAGGTCTTAAGAGGGTTTTAAGTGAGTTTTAAAGGGGGTCTTTTTGGAGTCTTAAGAGAGTTTTGAGGGTTTTTTTAATGGTATCTTTGGGGTGGTCTGGGTGGTCTTAATGGGAGGTCCGAGGGTATTTAGAGAGTTATTACGGGGTCTTAAGAGGGTTTTGTGGCGGTCTCGAAGCGGGTCTCGAAGGGAGTCTTGAGGGGGTCTTGAAGGGGTCTTAAGGGGGTTATTATGGTGTGTTAAGGGTGTTTTGAGAGAGGTCTTCAGTGGTTTTTAGTTGGGGTTTTGAGGGAGTATTGAGGCGGGTCGTAACGAGGTCTTTACATGGTCTTAAGGGTGATATTGAGGGGCCTTTGTGGGTGTCTTGAGAGAATTGTGAAAGGATCTCAAGGGAATCTTGAGGGGGATTAAGGGGAATTGAATTAATCGCTCCATTGTCGCCTTTTTCTTTTGGTTATTTTGGTTTGTCCGAAGTTTTAAAACAGGTTAGGGGCCCAGGCTCGTTAAGAGACAAATACACCTATACCGTTTTTGTTTTAATCGCAATTATTTTAATCAAAATCGAAATGAGTTCCGCGCTTTATTAGATCAAAAAGTTATACGAATCTAATAACGATTCGTGGAAAATTTTAATGAGATCGGTTTTGATTCATTGCGGTCTATGGGATTTTGTTTCAGGTGCAAACGTTGCCCCCTGAAGATGCCGCTGGATTGGCCGCATGGAAATTGAGCGATGAAAAGCACTCGCTACACTGATCTTATGTGTCAGATTTACACAATTGCTCCACATAAAGAGAAATCTACGACCAAAGATGCATGGACGAAATTGCATGAGATGCATTCGCCAAGTGGACCGGCGAGTAAAGTAACTGTTTTTAAATCATTGGTTAACTGAAAAATGGGTAAAGGGTCGTCAATATCTGACCATTTAAACAAATTTTCGGTTTGTTCGAAAAGCTAGATGAGCTGAAAATAAAATTGTAAGACGAATTGCTAGCCATAATTATGCTCTGCAGATTGCCGAAGACATACGATAATTTCGTAATAGCTATAGAATCGAGAGACAAGTTGCTAACTACAGTGGCATTGAAAATTAAGTAGCTGGAAGAGGAAATAAGAAGGGAGAATGAAGTCAAAACCGATGATGATGTACATGAAACTGCGCTTTTTGCTAATAAACTAAAGTATAACCCGCAGCAACAACAAAATAAACTGGTGAAACAGCGAGGTAAATGCAGGTGGGTCGAACTGCAATATATGTTGCTGCAAAGAAATGTTTAGCAACATAGAAATCCACAAAGAAAAAATCGAGTTGTCTGGAGACAATCATATATTCTCGGAAATAGGGTGCGTGCTAAATTAGAGTGCGATATATGCGTTAAAGTAAAGAGATAAGATAGAGATATCAAGAGGAACGAATCAGAACAAAATTTTTTATACAAAAATGAATAGGTTTCGCAATTCAAATGGGTTGTACACTCAGTTGTGTGAATGCATTCTTAATTTATGTTTCATAAAGAATTAAGAAGCGTTTACTCATTCACATTGCTTAACAGCTTTAAAAGAAAGATTTTTAGTAGTAAAATTTCGTACTAGTGATGGGCGAAATTGGTGAATTTGCTAATCAAGATCAAATTCGTTTTTTTTCTCTTCAGATTACCCAGATTAATTTAACCTGATATTTTAACCAGGTTGTTAACCAACTTGACTGTCGATTGGTTTTTAAATTCTCTATATTAACTTCACTTGCCCGTGGCTGGCTGGCTGGCTGGCTGACTGGCTGGCCAAATCTTGTGATCAATTTTTAACCCACTTCCTACAGCCCGATTTTATTGAAATTTTGCACACATGTATATCTCCCAAGACAACACTTTCTATTAAAATTTGAGGCCCCTCGGGCCGCGAGGTCGGGGGGCTCTCATACAAATATTTTACAAAATTTACCCGATTTTCTTTAAATTTTGTACACATGTGTGTCTTCGATGGAAAACACTTTTTGTAAAAATTTGGAGCGATCGGCCCTTTGGGGACCCCAATATACAATTTTTAAATATCGCTATATCGCATCAGATCACGGCAAAGTCTGAGCTCTGTGCTTTGTGAGCAGCGCTGTTCGCTGCCGCTGCGTCATTTGTGAATGATTTTGCCACAAAACGAGCACGCAGTGTGTGTGTGTGTGTGTGTGTGTCCCCGATTAGAGAATTTACAAGAAAAATTTGAATTTTTATGGGTTGTTTTTTTTTAAGAAACTGACATCGTGTAATGAGTATCGAATTAATGAAAAACGAACGACGAAATAGTTTTGGAATATTAGTATTATATTATATTATTTTTGTTGGAAATTTTAATGAGGAATTTTTATTATTAAATAAAATTTAAAACTAAACATGTTAACCAATTACAAAAAACCTTTTTAATTTAAAATGTTTAGTCTTATTAACCAACTTGACTGTTATTTGTTTTTTTAGAAACGGACACCGAGTAATGAGTATCGAAATAATGACAAAATAGTTTTGGAATATTAGTATTACATTATATTATTTTTGTTGGAAATTTTAATGAGGAATTTTTATTATTAAATAAAATTTAAAAGTAACATGTTAACCAATAAAAAAAAAACCTTTTTAATTTAAAACGTTTAGACTACTTTGATCTGAAATAAATTGTAAACTCACGTAGTTTTTTTGTGATTTGTCAATGTTCATCCAGTTGAGCTATGCTTAAAGTTTCAAGTCTCTAGCTCAATGAAAAGTTAGTTTAAAATCAATTACAAAATTCCACCCAAACAGACATACACCACGAAAGCGAGCTAATAAAAACTTTTAAAATACGAGTGAACTATAATATAATATGAAGAATTAAAACCAAATCATTAAGAAAAATTTTTTTTTTTGGTTTTTGAATTTCAGTCGAATTTCTTTCGCTTATATTGACTTTTGACAGTAACTAAGAATTTCTGGAGTTCCCATGTATGCAGTATAAAACTAAAAAGGTCATCGAGGCAGTCTTCCAGTAACAGTTTTTTAGTAACAGCCGGTAATTTGTTAATAAAAAAAACAGTCAATACCGTCTGCAATCAGGAAATAGTATCATGCTTTACCGTTTTCAGCAAATTTTCTATACACCAAAAACATAAAACAATTATTTTGCAATAACATATAACTTTCTGTTTGGTTTCTATATTTTTCTCAAACTCCAAAACAGAAAACAAAAAATTTTCCTATGCATACAAAAAGTGTGGATTGCAAAAATAATGTTTTCGCCCAAAATCCTTAAAATTTAAGCTTCTGCTTATAATACTAGAAAAACTAAACGACCGATTGAAATAAAAATTACGTAGGTATTTAAAATAGGCTATAATCTGCATACAATTATTTATAGAATATATCAAAAATGCGAAACTGTAGCAATTCCCAATTGGGAATCCAAAAACAAAAACGAATGAACGAGTCGATCTTTTTTAACCTAATCTTTTGCTAACCAGTTCTTAAAACAACGACTGAACGAGTCAACCTTTTTTAACCTGATATTTTGCTAACCAGTTCGTAAATGAACGAATAAATCTTTTTAACCTTATCTTTTTTGCTAACCATTTGGGTTATTTCGATCTTTTGGGTGATCAGGTTAAAAATATTTGGTTAGATCGATTTCGCCCATCACTACTTCGTGCACTTCGTTCGTCGTACCAACATTGCGCAGTGTGCCACAATTTTTTCCCCATTTTCTCTACATCGGATTTCCGATTAGAGAATTTACAAGAAAAATCTCAATTTTTAAATTCTCTATAGCTGTATTTTATTTGGAAACCGAATAAGGAATTCGAATGTCAAAACCAACCAAAACCAGCCAAACAGCAGGTTTTCCAATTCCAAAGAAGGAATTCGACAGTGCAATTGTTGTTGTAATTCCTTATTCCTCGGCAAAAAAAATACAGCTTATGTTAATTTCGCGTGCACGGTTGTCTGTGGCTGGTGGAATCTTTCGATCAATTTTTAACGCACTTCCTATAGTCCGCTCTTCCTGAAATTTTGTACGCATGTGTATTTCCGGTGACATTATTTTCTATTAGAGTTTGATAGTGAACCGGGTTCGGGGGGCTCCCATATAATTTTTTCTTTAAATTTACGTGATTTTCTTTAAATTATATACACATGTGTATCTCTGATGGACAACACTTTTTGTAAAAATTTGGTAGAGGTCTGATTAGATAATTTACAATAAAAATTTTAATACAAACATCCCATACAAATTTTTAAAAAATTTACTCGATGTTCTTCAACGTTCTTCAAATTTTGTGAGCGATGTGCAGTATGAAATTTTCAGGGCTTTTCAACAATTTAAGAATAATACATAATATGTTTTTATAGGTATGATTTTTGTAAGTAATAGAATGACATCACCGAAATGGTAAATTGTAAAGTATAGCAAAAAAAATATAATAAGAATTGAATCCCAATAAATTCGCAATGTAAATAAGATTTTGATTTCCTATTCCTTGAATTATGGTAGGATTTTTAAACGAGGGTGGTTCCTTTAAATTCTAGAGCTCGAGTTTTTAACGTTCGTATTTCGTTCCCTTTTCGTTGCATTCGTTAATCTATATATATAAAATAAAGAATTTATTTGTATATTTGTATAATATATATATATTTGTGCCTAACTAGCTCTGGAACGCCTTGAGCAATTTCAACCAAGCTTGGTTGGCTGGGGGAGGCGTGGTAGGCGATTTTAGTGTCGGACCCACCGTTTCCGGTATCACCGAGACGAATAGTGCTGGTAGTAACTGAGGGAGGGGGGTATCCGATATTAGTGTTGATTCTATGGTTTTCGTGGTCGCTGAGTTGAATGGTGATGGTAAGACAGCTCTAGGATGATAGGGTAGATAACTGTCGGGGGGGGGGGGGGGGTGACCGATATTAGTGTCGATTTTATGGTTTTCGTGGTCGCTGAGTTGAATGGTGATGATAAGACAGCTCTAGGGGGTTGGGGTCGATATCTGAGGGGGATGACCGATATTAGTGTCCATTCAATAGTTCTCGGGTCCACCGAGATTCAAAGTGTTGGCAGGACATTCCTATGGGTGAGTTGTATTCCCGGAGGGGGAGGGTGACCGATATTAGTGACCATAGTTTTCGGGGTCGCTGAGATGAATAGTGGTGTATAGAATGGTACTCGGCGACCATTTGGCGACGAATTTGGGGGTGAGGACATTGTCGCCCCTACTTCAAATTGCAAAAGGTAGATTAGTAGCCGTGTTTTATGGATATGTTAAATTGACATCGATTTTTGAAATCTGCCGCTGAACTAATAAATTCTATTTATCCGGCTGTTTCTCAAAACTATAACATTTTGAACTGGTTGCTAGAAGGGGCCATTCTTGCTACTAAAAATGGAGACAACCACGAAATTAACAATCAAATACTTGCCATGTTAATAGGCGTAGTCACTGAATATAAGTGTTTCGATACCTTTGTAGACCCTGATGAGGAAGTTAATTATCTAACTGAGTTCCTAAACTCACTTAATTCGTCTGGATTGCTAACACATCGTTTTACAGTTTGATCTCCAATTATTTTACTACGGATTCTCAACTCGCCAAAACTTTGCAACGGCACAAGATTGTGCGTAATATGTCGGGAAATATAATTGAAGCGACTATGTTCACTGAAAAAGGACAGTGTGAAACAGTTTTTATCCCACGGATAGCACTAATTTCGACGAATCTACCTTTTAAATTTAAGAGATTGCAATTTCCAGTAAAACTTGCGTTTTCGATGACGATCAATAAGTCGGACAGTTTATTAAGTACTGCGGAGTAAAGATTTGAGATCGTCATGTTTTTCCCACGGACAATTTTATTTTGCTTGCTCTGGGTTGGGTTGACCTAAAAATTTATTTATTCTTGAAGGTGAAACTAAAAACATTGTATACAACTAAGTTTTGTTTTAAATTAATTTTATGTATGTTTATTTAATTTTATTTTATAATTTGAATACTATAGCTATAATTTAAAATATATTTTTTTAAATAAATTTTGTTAATAAAAACTGCAATTTTATCTAATAGATAGATATCATTCTTTTTTCTACCCCAGCCTAATAAAAGATTGGGATGAATACATACCTGGGCAACGCCGGGTAATCAGGTAGTGATTTATATTTCACAATCCATTTGCAGTGTTTTCGAATTAACACAAGAATCATAAAATTCAATATTATTTTATATCATTCTGAATCATCGTCAAATTACCAATTCCACACATTGGTCAGCTATAATTTGTTTTATATTTTTAAATTCTCTTTATTAACTTCGCTTGTCCGTGGCACGATCGGTTGTCGGTCGGTCGGTTTGTCGTGGAATCTTGCGATCAATTTTTAACCAACTTCCCAAAGCCCGATTTTATTGAAATTTTGCACATATGTGTATCTCCGATGGACAAAACTTTTTGGATATTTTTGAGCGAATGGGCCCTGAGGCCCGAAGGGTGCCCGTAAATTTTTTTTAAAAATTAGCCCGATTTTCTTCAAATTTTAAGCATATGTGTATCTCCGATTGACAAAACTTTTTATGGAGTAAATGAGCCTGAGGCCCGGGAGCAGGGCCATATAATTTTTTTTTAAAAATTAGCTCGGTTTGCTTTAGATTTTAAACATATGTGTATCTCCGATTGAACGAACCTTTTGTAAAATTTTTTGAGCGAACGGGCCCGAGGTGTGCGCATATAAATTTGTTAAAAATTTACCCGATTGCTGCACATGAGGCCCGAAGGGTGCCCGTATAACAACAGTTTTTGAAAAAAATCTGAAGCTCTAATATTAATTTTTTCCAAATTAACCCGGTTCAAACTTTGCATACATTTGTATCTCCACACATGTATCTCCTATTAGAGCTAGAAAACCTAAACATTTCGCAGCATTTTTGGCGACCGTAAATATGTGGTCATTCCAACGAAGCTTGTCCAAAACGCACATACCGAGAATTCCGAGATTTTCAGTTTCCTCGATGCACGTGCTATTCATGGATAATGGCATGGGATTTAGGATTCGCTTAGACGACATGAGACAGCATTGGGTTTTGGAAGCGTTAAATTCTACTCGATTTATTTCACCCCGTTGTATTATGCTGTCAATGGTCAGAATTTAACGTGCTTAAAATACGTAGTTGTTTGAGTTCCTCATGAGAAGTGGAGGGACGTTCCTCAAACTTATATGAGAAGGTGAGAGTGCTGTCGTCGGCGAAAGAGTGGATTTTTTTTTATATATATAGAGACTTATTGCCAAGGGAGGACTCCCTGAATGACTTGCGTCACGGCAATAAGTTGGGCTAAGCCCTTTATTAAAATTCAAAATAAAATAAAAATCGATGGAATGTGATTTACAATATATCACATTCCTCACGTTTGTAGCCGGTTTCAATTTATTTTCTCAGAATTCTCTCTGATTCATTGAAAAGCAATACGAAAAACGAACACGAAACTAAAACGACGCGAGTCCAAATACTTCTATCAATGAATCATGGTCAGGGGAAAACTACAAAAAACCTTGACCAAGAAAATATTACAAATTATAATTATAATCAAGATAAACCAAATGCGATCTCGGAGCCCCACCCCACACATATGAGTTAAATTCTAAAATTGGTCTTATAAAAGGAAGGATTTATATAATCTTAATACTTCAGAGGGAGTGAAGTAGAAGTTACAACGTCTTATGAAGCCCAAACATTGGCTAGCTCTTTTTGAAATTTCATAAATATGTTCTATCCAGGAAAGATCACTTGATACTTTTAAACCTAACAACTTAAGTGAATCAGATCTCGCAATAGGGGTACCATTAGTAACAGGTGGAACATAATGTTGAGTTGACTTCTGAGAAAAAAGACAAGACTGGAATTTATTTGGGTTAAATTCTACTCTATTAGAATGATTTGAATATTAGACAGAATAGTCAAATTCATTAATTCACGCGAACCATTCAAGCGAGAATTGCATTCTTTTTGACTGACAAACTCAATGGAAGCCGATAGTGTTGTATCATCAGCAAATGAATGGATATCACCGGTTGTAGAAGACAACAGGTCGTTGATATATATCAAGAAGAGCGTGGGAGACAAGGATGACCCTTGAGGCATAGGTTAGGTTAGGTTAGGTTCGGTGGCTGCTATTGCACACTTAGACCAAAGTACGGTCCATTGTGATACCACAGGATCAGAGCCTTTCCCCTTTTATCATAGAGCCCATTTCGTGCTCCTTGTAAATTTTAGGATGTCTCCCACTTTGCAGTTTTCGACATCCGATAAGCTGTTTAGTGTACCATATCCCAGATATTTTAGTCTTCTGCTTGCAAGAGCCGGGCATGTACACAGGAAATGGGATACTGTTTCCTCCTCCTCGGCGTCATAACAGCTTCTGCAGAAGTCATTGAACTCAAGGCCCATCTTTCTCGCATGCACTCCAAGAAGACAGTGCCCCGTTAAGATACCTATATTCATTCTTATATCCCCTCTTCGTAGGGATATCAATGCTTTAGAGCGATTTAGATCCAGCTTAGGCCAGACTTGCTTTGCAGTATTACATGTGTTGGTATGCAACCATCTCGCGTTTGTTAATTTTTCTGCCTCTTTCCGAAGCATTAGCTTGACCGTTGATAGTGGTCTTCCTATGCCTGCCCTTTCCGGTTGCAGTTGGAGTTTTGTGCCATTTCTGGCTAGTTCGTCTGCTTTGCAATTCCCAACGATATCAGAGTGACCGGGGACCCATACTAAGCATATGTTAAAAAACTCGCTCATCTCCTTGAGAGATGTGTGGCAGCTTATCGCTACCCCCGATGCCATCAAGACCGATTCCAGCGATTTGATTGCCGCCTGACTGTCTATGTAAATTATAATATCGGTTAATGATAATATATTATGTTTCAGCCAGGTCACCGCTTCCTCAATCGCTGTTACCTCAGCCTGATACACGCTGGAATGGTCCGGGAGTCGAACGGAAATGCTCATGCTAGGTTTGTAACAGTAGACTCCGGCACCGACCCTTCCGTCGAGTTTGGAGCCGTCCGTGAAGAATTTGATAGCAGCGGTTTCTTGTGACGATCCATCTCTCCATTGATCCCTGGAGGGGTAGAAGGCTCGGAAACCCTTCCTAAAGCATAACACTGGTTGAGTGTAATCTAAGTTCGCCAGTTCAACCTTTAGCGAGTTGTTTATGGTCGAGTGTCCCGTTTGAATAGGTTTCCACTGACGTGTTGCTGACAGTCGCGCGGCCGTAAAGGCTGCTCTCTGCCTGCCGTATATATCCAAAGGAGTCAGGTACAACATTAATTCTAGGGCGCGTGTTGGTGTTGTTTTTAGTGCTCCACTAATGTGAAGACAGGCTGCCCTTTACACCTTCTCCAGAATTTTAACATAGGTGGATTTTCGGCCGACCGGCCACCAAACGCTTACACCGTACATGAGTATTGGTCTTACTACTGCAGTGTATAGCCAGTGTACCAGCTCTGGCTTTAATCCCCAGCTTTTTCCGATGGCGCTTCTACACGCATATAGAGCTTTAGTAGCTTTGTTAACTCTCTCTAAAATGTTTGGTTTCCAGCTTAGTTTATCATCCAGGATTGTGCCCAGAAATTTCGCCCTATTGGTGAAAACTTGACTGGTTCCGTTTAGAGTTGGTGGAGTGACTATTGGCACTTTATATCTATTTGTGAAGAGGACCAGCTCTGTCTTGGACGAATTTACTCCTAGTCCGCAGCCTTCGGCCCATTTTGTGACTATGGAGAGGGCATTTTGCATAACCTCTGTAATGGTTACTAGAAACCTACCTGTGACAGATATGGCTACATCATCAGCATAGGCAACTACGCTCATGCCCTCTCTTTCCAGCTCTTTTAGTAGTCCATCGATTACTATGTTCCAGAGCAAAGGGATAGAACGCCTCCTTGCGGCGTTCCTCTAGCTACATGCCTTCTTATGGTGGAGCCACCCAGCTCAGCGTTAACAATCCTGCTTAAGAGCATATGATTAATTAGCTTGCAAACTGTGTGGTCAATACCTTGAAGAGACATGCCTTTCATTATAGCCTCCGTCTTTACGTTATTAAAGGCCCCTTCAATGTCGAGGAATGCTATGAGTGTGTATTCCTTCGATTGTAGTGATTTCTCAATCGTACGTACCAGTGTGTGCAGCACAGTCTCTACCGACTTACCTTTGCAGTAAGCGTGTTGAGACTGAGCCCATCTGTCATAACCCACCTGGTCTCTTATATAAACATCCAATAACCTCTCCAAAGTTTTTAGCAGAAAGGAGGATAAGGTTATAGGCCTTAGGTCCTTTGGGTACCCATGTTAGCTTTTTCCTGCTTTTGGAATGAAGACCACTTTGACTTCCGTCCAGTTCTTAGGAATGTGCATTAAGCGCAGACACCTTTTGAAAATCACCTCTAACCATGGTAGGATGATATCTGAGTTTTTCTGTAATTCCGCTGGTATGATTTGGTCTGGACCAGCTGCTTTGTAAGGCATGAAGCCGCTAATAGACCAATTAATCCGCTTAGTGCTAATGATATTATTTATGCATAGCGTGTGAGTTCCTTGCTGAGTAGTGAGTTCTGACTCGTTCCTCAAGTCGGTCGAGCCTGGAAAGTGGGTTTGCAAAAGAAGCTCCAGAGTTTCCTTGCTCGAAGTCGTCCATGAACCATCCGGTTTTATTAAGTAACTAGGATTGGTTGGGTTGTTGGAGAGAATCTTTCTAAGGCGAGTGGTCTCTGAGACTCCTTCCATTTTTTCACAGAAGAGTCTCTAGACTTCCTCTTTGCCTTTCTTAGTTCCCTCTTGTAGAGTTTAAGGCATTCCTTATAGAAGTCCCAATCTTCGGTACTATTAGTACTCTTTGCCTTGTTAAAGGCCCTTGTACTAGTTTTCTGGTGCTCCCTTATTTCGGAGGACCACCATACTGGTCTACGTTTACCTCTTGGGTAAACCGTAGGACACGCTGTTCCCATAGAACTATTACATGCGTTAGTGACAGTGTTCACCATGCAGTCAAGCTCTTCAACTGTCACTGGGGGCTTAGGGTTATTTTGTAGTAAAAACTTCTCTAGCACCATCCCGTACAAGATCCAGTTCGTCTTTGTAACGGAGTTTTCCCAGCCGGGGTAAACTCAGCGTGACCAGGGTTCTTAGGCAAGGGGTCGTTACAATAAAATTTCTATTTTTGGGACTTTTCGAAGTATTTTCTTTATTTTTCTACTTTTCTTATAATCTATTATTTAACGTGAGTCCTAAGCGATACGTTAGCTTTTGACGAGCGCATGTCCTGAGCGATGCGTTAGCCTTTGACGGGCGTAAGTCCTGAGCGATGCGTTAGCCTTTGACGAGCGTAAGTCCTGGGCGATGCGTTAGCGTGAGACCGTCGAGACTTCTGAACGGTGTGTAGGCGTGAGACAGTCGAGACTTCTGAGCGGTGCGTAGGCGTAAGACAGTCGAGACTTCTGAACGGTGTGTAGGCGTGAGACAGTCGGGACTCCTGAGCGACGAAGTGACGTGAGTGACGTGAGAGCTTCGATGAAGTAACGTGGGTAATGCCTTGACGAAGTGACGTGACTGACGTGAATGGTGACGAGCCTTGACGTTAGTGACGACGAGCGGCGTGAATTGTGACGAGCCTTGACGTTAGTAACGTGAGTAATGCATTGACAAATTGACGTGAGTATCGACGAGCCTAGACGTGATCGACCTGAGTAATGCCTTGACAAAGTGACGTGAGTTTCGACGAGAATGGTAACGAGCTTTGACGTTAGTGACGACGAGCGACGTGAATGGTGACGAGCCTGGACGTGAGTGACCTGAGTAATGCAGCGAGAGAACGTCGGCAGCGATATGCTGGATGTACCGGCGTAACAACCCGTAGGGGAACCACACAGCGAACTTACGTCGTACGAATGACGGAAGCAGAGGAAGACGTCGGCAGCGATCTGCTGGATGTACCAGCGCAACAACCCGTAGGGGAGCCACACAGCGAAGTTGCGTCGTACGAATGACGGAAGCAGAGGAAGACGTCGGGAGCGATCTGCTGGATGTATCAGCGCAACAACCCGTAGGGGAGCCACACAGCGAAGTTGCGTCGTACGAATGACGGGAGCAGAGGAAGACGTCGGCAGCGATCTACTGAATGTACCAGCGCAACAACCCGTAGGGGAGCCACACAGCGAAGTTGCGTCGTACGAATGACGGAAGCAGAGGAAGACGTCGGCAGCGATCTGCTGGATGTACCAGCGCAACAACCCGTAGGGGAGCCACACAGTGAAGTTGGGTCTTACGAACGACGAAAACAGAGGAAGACGTCGGCAGCGATCTACTGAATGTACCAGCGCAACAACCCGTAGGGGAGCCACACAGCGAAGTTGCGTCGTACGAATGACGGAAGCAGAGGAAGACGTCGGCAGCGATCTGCTGGATGTACCAGCGCAACAACCCGTAGGGGAGCCACATAGTGAAGTTGCGTCGTACGAATGACGAAAGCAGAGGAAGACGTCGGCAGCGATCTGCTGGATGTACCAGCGCAACAACCCATAGGGGAGCCACACAGTGAAGTTGCGTCGTACGAATGACGAAAGCAGAGGAAGACGTCGGCAGTGATCTGCTGGATGTACCAGCGCAACAACCCGTAGGGGAGCCACACAGTGAAGTTGCGTCGTACGAACGACGAAAGCAGAGGAAGACGTCGGCAGCGATCTGCTGGATGTACCAGCGCAACAACCCGTAGGAGAGCCACACAGTGAAGTTGCGTCGTACGAATGACGAAAGCAGAGGAAGACGTCGGCAGCGATCTGCTGGATGTACCAGCGCAACAACCCGTAGGGGAGCCACACAGTGAAGTTGCGTCGTACGAATGACGAAAGCAGAGAAAGACGTCGGCAGCGATCTGCTGGATGTACCAGCGCAACAACCCGTAGGGGAGCCACACAGTGAAGTTGCGTCGTACGAATGACGAAAGCAGAGAGAGACGTCGGCAGCGATCTGCTGGATGTACCAGCGCAACAACCCGTAGGGGAGCCACACAGTGAAGTTGGGTCGTACGAACGACGAAAACAGAGGAAGACGTCGGCAGCGATCTACTGAATGTACCAGCGCAACAACCCGTAGGGGACCCACACAGCGAAGTTGCGTCGTACGAATGACGGAAGCAGAGGAAGACGTCGGCAGCGATCTGCTGGATGTACCAGCGCAACAACCCGTAGGGGAGCCACACAGTGAAATTGCGTCGTACGAATGACGAAAGCAGAGGAAGACGTCGGCAGCGATCTGCTGGATGTACCAGCGCAACAACCCGTAGGGGAGCCACACAGTGAAGTTGCGTCGTACGAACGACGAAAGCAGAGGAAGACGTCGGCAGCGATCTGCTGGATGTACCAGCGCAACAACCCGTAGGGGAGCCACACAGTGAAGTTGCTTCGTACGAATGACGAAAGCAGAGGAAGACGTCGGCAGCGATCTGCTGGATGTACCAGCGCAACAACCCGTAGGGGAGCCACACAGTGAAGTTGCGTCGTACGAATGACGAAAGCAGAGAAAGACGTCGGCAGAGATCTGCTGGATGTACCAGCGCAACAACCCGTAGGGGAGCCACACAGTGAAGTTGCGTCGTACGAATGACGAAAGCAGAGAGAGACGTCGGCAGCGATCTGCTGGATGTACCAGCGCAACAACCCGTAGGGGAGTCACACAGTGAAGTTGCGTCGTACGAATGACGAAAGCAGAGAAAGACCTCGGCAGCGATCTGCTGGATGTACCAGCGCAACAACCCGTAGGGGAGCCACACAGTGAAGTTGCGTCGTACGAATGACGAAAGCAGAGGAAGACGTCGGCAGCGATCTGCTGGATGTACCAGCGCAACAACCCGTAGGGGAGCCACACAGTGAAGTTGCGTCGTACGAATGACGAAAGCAGAGAAAGACGTCGGCAGCGATCTGCTGGATGTACCAGCGCAACAACCCGTAGGAGAGCCACACAGTGAAGTTGCGTCGTACGAATGACGAAAGCAGAGGAAGACGTCGGCAGCGATCTGCTGGATGTACCAGCGCAACAACCCGTAGGGGAGCCACACAGTGAAGTTGCGTCGTACGAATGACGAAAGCAGAGAAAGACGTCGGCAGCGATCTGCTGGATGTACCAGCGCAACAACCCGTAGGGGAGCCACACAGTGAAGTTGCGTCGTACGAATGACGAAAGCAGAGAGAGACGTCGGCAGCGATCTGCTGGATGAACCAGCGCAACAACCCGTAGGGGAGCCACACAGTGAAGTTGGGTCGTACGAACGACGAAAACAGAGGAAGACGTCGGCAGCGATCTACTGAATGTACCAGCGCAACAACCCGTAGGGGACCCACACAGCGAAGTTGCGTCGTACGAATGACGGAAGCAGAGGAAGACGTCGGCAGCGATCTGCTGGATGTACCAGCGCAACAACCCGTAGGGGAGCCACACAGTGAAATTGCGTCGTACGAATGACGAAAGCAGAGGAAGACGTCGGCAGCGATCTGCTGGATGTACCAGCGCAACAACCCGTAGGGGAGCCACACAGTGAAGTTGCGTCGTACGAACGACGAAAGCAGAGGAAGACGTCGGCAGCGATCTGCTGGATGTACCAGCGCAACAACCCGTAGGGGAGCCACACAGTGAAGTTGCGTCGTACGAATGACGAAAGCAGAGGAAGACGTCGGCAGCGATCTGCTGGATGTACCAGCGCAACAACCCGTAGGGGAGCCACACAGTGAAGTTGCGTCGTACGAATGACGAAAGCAGAGAAAGACGTCGGCAGCGATCTGCTGGATGTACCAGCGCAACAACCCGTAGGGGAGCCACACAGTGAAGTTGCGTCGTACGAATGACGAAAGCAGAGAGAGACGTCGGCAGCGATCTGCTGGATGTACCAGCGCAACAACCCGTAGGGGAGTCACACAGTGAAGTTGCGTCGTACGAATGACGAAAGCAGAGAAAGACCTCGGCAGCGATCTGCTGGATGTACCAGCGCAACAACCCGTAGGGGAGCCACACAGTGAAGTTGCGTCGTACGAATGACGAAAGCAGAGGAAGACGTCGGCAGCGATCTGCTGGATGTACCAGCGCAACAACCCGTAGGGGAGCCACACAGTGAAGTTGCGTCGTACGAATGACGAAAGCAGAGAAAGACGTCGGCAGCGATCTGCTGGATGTACCAGCGCAACAACCCGTAGGGGAGCCACACAGTGAAGTTGCGTCGTACGAATGACGAAAGCAGAGAAAGACGTCGGCAGCGATCTGCTGGATGTACCAGCGCAACAACCCGTAGGGGAGCCACACAGTGAAGTTGCGTCGTACGAATGACGAAAGCAGAGAGAGACGTCGGCAGCGATCTGCTGGATGTACCAGCGCAACAACCCGTAGGGGAGCCACACAGTGAAGTTGCGTCGTACGAATGACGAAAGCAGAGAAAGACCTCGGCAGCGATCTGCTGGATGTACCAGCGCAACAACCCGTAGGGGAGCCACACAGTGAAGTTGCGTCGTACAAATGACGGAAGCAGAGGAAGACGTCGGCAGCGATAGTCAGTGAATTAAGTGAACTAATTTTATTAATAATGACTTACCACCACGTGATCCGAGCTGCACAGGAAGCAGACTAAGAATAAGAGAGCGACTGACTGCATGCTCGCCTTTTTATACCTTTTTGCACAGCAAAAATTCTAAATAGCGTGCTGCGCTGTGATTGGTCAATCCGGTGGCGTGATGCTGTTTTGGCTGTTTTGTTTTCATATGCGTTTGGTGGTTGCACTGCGTGGGTACAGGGTGCACCCGAATTTGGTAAAAAGTATATTGCATGTTTTGTGTGAACAAAATTCGGCCATAAGAATTTTGTTCCTCACATCTTCTTTTTATTTCTGAAGGCGTTCTGACTGACAGGATGAATGCCGAGATTAAAAGTGATATACATGTGGTCAGAGAAGGAGTGCTCTTTTGCTACCCTCCATTCTTTTACCATATGGAAAATCTTATCAGAAACGAGAGTTACGTCTAGCACTTCCCGTCTATTTTTAGTAATAAAGGTGGGCTCTTGCCCAATGTTACAGACTAGGAGGTTAGTATTTAACAGGTATTCAAAAAAAAGACTCACCCCTATCATTAATGTCAGTGCTACCCCAGAGTGTGCGGTGTGCATTAGCATCGCACCCGAGAATCACATTGATTTTTTGTTTGTCTGCTTCCAGAATAAGTTCAGCCAGGTTATCCGGCGGTGTATTTTTCTCGCGATCGAGGTACGCAGAAACCAGCCAGATCGTGTTGTTGCCCAACTCTAAGCTGGCCGCGGTTATGTCCCCGTCACTAAATTGTGGGAGTAGAAAAATATTCAAATTAGTCTTTCCCATTAAACGTGATCTGACCCTTCCAGTCTTACATGAATGTAGGATTGTGTACCCGTCGTATTGACGTCATCTTTTTTGAATACTTTGAGGGTTAATGACCCGAAACCGAAATCTATAACCCCCTTGGTATCTGAAAGTGGTGCTAGGGACTCTCTGTTTATTAACATGGTTGCCAATCTGGAGTCGCCCTTAGCTTCTTCCTGCTTTAGAATCTTCCAGTTTTTGGTTGGAAGGTTCGGGTTACTGGCATGAATTATCTGCATAATTTCTTGCTCTGTTGGTTCAGTTGGAAGCCAAACGCGTGCTCTAGGCCTGTTCGGGATCTCCTCCCTACTGACTGCTTCAAGCTTAGCGCCCGGCCACACCTCACCAACCTCAGAGATGGCCCTCTTATAGAGAAGTGCAGATCTCTGGTCTGAGCATGCAGTTAGTTTCACCCTGCCTTGAAACCATCCCGCATCTC
Source organism: Nephrocerus scutellatus (assembly GCA_947095585.1). NCBI lineage: Eukaryota > Metazoa > Arthropoda > Insecta > Diptera > Pipunculidae > Nephrocerus > Nephrocerus scutellatus. The sequence continues at coordinate 80,327,527 of OX352762.1, forward strand.
TACAGGACGGAGGAGGTCCCGGGTTTTCCCTAGGGACTTTTAAAAACACCCGGTTAAGAGCATTAGCAACTGACTTCCATCTATCCGAAGAGATGTTCCCTTCATCATGATTTCTGTCAATGACAGCAAGCACTAACGCATGTTCCCTTATGACGTCACTATATGACTTAGGTTTGTGCGCCTTTAGAGCTTCCGACTCATGCACTTTGGCTTTTTTACTACTCGCCACCTCCACCTCATCCAGAGACCTCTGCCTTTTCGGCACGCAGTCCCTTTCAGGGTTACCGACGTAGTCAGCAGTCTTTTTCGCCCATGCTAGAGAGTCTCTCTGCTCCTTAGTGAGCTGCCCCTTGGGGGTCTCAGCCCACCTTTCCAGTATCCTATGGGCTGAACGACGTTCTCTATACTGTCGCTTGCCCAAAGGAAGAGACTTGGCATTGCTGGTCCCAGTCGATGACTTAGGATCAGACAACCCTATTACTTTGGAGGGAGACCCACCTTTAAGGTTCGGGTAGCTCCCCCCTGAAGTCTTCGGTATTTGGTGAGCACCGGTCTCGTTTTTCGGCCTTTGGAGAGCGCCGATCTCGGGTTTTTTGAAAAAATTTATTTTATTATAATTTGAGGCATGCCAGCATGAATAATTCTCAATCCATGTAATGAGAGAGGAGTGTAAGTTCAGCGCACGAATCTTATTAATAAGATATCATGCCATACTCTATCAAACGCTTTAGCAATATCTAAGGAAAAACGCATGATTCACCTAGGTTTTCAATGCTTCGCGAAAAACAATGAGTCATGCACGTCATTAGTTCACCTGAAGAGCGATTTTTACGAAATCCATACTGCACATCGGATAAAAGAACATTCGAATCCAGATAGTTCATTAGTCTGAAATTAACGATAGATTCCATTACCTTCGATAAAACCGACAACAAAGCAATAGGACGGTAGTTCGTAGGTGCCGATTTATCACCTTTTTTCGGAACTGGTTGAATATTTGCTATTTTCCAAAAGGATGGAAAAACACCTGTCTCCATTGAGAGATGAAACAATTTGCTAAGCGGTTTTGCCAAAGTATGATGACAACTTTTCAATACTATGGCGGAATACCGTCGGGGCCAGTCGCTTTATTGGGGTCAAGTTCTTTCAGAATCGTTGAAAATAGATTTTAGACATACCTGGGCCTAGATTTTGGAGAATTGGGGGGCTTTGGTTAGTTAAAGGAAGGGTAGACGCACCAGCGAAATGAGAAGCTAAGAGATTAGCTTTCTCAATATTAGTGCTATAATGAATACCATTATGAAATAAAGAAGGAATAGACGAAGTATTATCTGCAAAGTTTCTTTTAACCAATGCAGCAAACGACCAAAAGCTTTGACTGTTTGAATCAGAATCCAAAATTTTTCGCATGCTATCTCGAATCTTAAGGTCATATATTATTTTGGACCTTTTCAATATAGCGTTTGATCTGTTTCTAGCTATTCGAAACTTTACAAGATTTTCTTCAGATGTGCAATTAACGTAGTCCAGTTGGGCTGCTTTTTTACACGCGACTGCTGACCTGCAATGTTCGTTAAACCATTTATTTTTATGAGTATTTTTCTTTTTAAATGAAGAAGGAATGCAATTTTTCATTCCTAGCAAAATGGTTGACGTGATTAGTTGTGATGCTTCATCAGCATTATTGCTGGAAAAACAGGTTGACCAATCAAATGAGCTATAAAATTGGTTCAGGAGCTCCCAGTTAGCATTTTTATAGTGCCAGAGTAGCCTTTTACTTGTAGGCTCTATTAGGGCTGGTCTTATTGAAAATTTGGCTACTACCTTCAGAAAGACCTAATGGAGCAGATACATCAATTCAATATTTATCTGGCATAGTAGTAAGAAATAAATCTAAAAGGTGGGGTGATTGACCAGTAGTATCGGGATACCTAGTTGGCTTATCAACGAGTTGGGTGAAAAGATTAATATTTGAAAATAGTTCAGCGGTTTCACCAGATCGATCTCTACCATTCGAATAGGTCAATCATGAATCATTGTGGACATTAAAATCACCCAAGACTACCAATTCTGATGTTGGTGATGATTGGTAAATCTTGTGTCCGATAAGTAATTAAACTCAATATTACTGTCATCAGGTGACAAATTAGGACTACGATAAAGGGAACAAATTAAAAGCTAGCCTTGAGACATAAAAAAAATTTAAAAAACTAATAATAGAATTTATTTGAAATAATTAAAAAATTAGTTTTTTCTTATTAATTTAAACTCTATTTCTTTTTATACAAGTTGTGTTTTAATTCCTTCAGTCTTGTTGTTGTGTTGTAAAGATTTCAATTTTGGTGTTTTTTCTTTGCGTAACATCTCAAAAAAATGTAAAGAATACTTTTTGGATACATCATTGTTTGCTGTACTTGGATAACTACGAAAAGTGTTAATTCTTGATCTTGGACAAGACCGAACCTAGCTCTGCTTGATAAAGAAAGCTATCCACTTTCTTAACAAGATCAAATTGAACTTTAATACAAGTATTTATTTAAGTTGAATTTTTTGGAAAGCTCACTGATTTTTCGTGACTCTTTCGTTTGTAAGGCCTGGTACTACAAGCGAATTCGTTGCGATCTTCTGTTGGGCTGTTGTCTTTCAAAAAATCTTCTTATTGTTGTAATTTTTAATTGTTTTTATTTTAATTTATTTACCATATTTTTAAGTATTTCGTTATTTTTACATTGTGAAATGAATTCTTATTTTGAAATTCATTTCACTAATATTCGCGGCTTTAAGGGTAATTTTAACTCCATCGTAGCGCATCTTCACGCGAATAAACCTGCGGTTCTTAGTTTATGTGAAACGCAGGTTTCTTTTATGGGTACCCCTAATGATTTTCAATGTCCGGGGTGTTCTCGTGTCGACTGTTTAGTTCCGCATCAAGGGGTTGTTCTCTTTATTAGAGATTATATATGTTTTAGTGTACCTAATTTTAATGTTCCGAAATGTAATCCCTTGTTCAATACGATATGGATTGAAATTATAATTGCAAACCATTCAATGTTTATTTGTTCCCTTTATCGTAGTCCAAATTTGTCACCTGATGACACTATTATTGAATTTGATAATATATCGGAAAGAATTGACAAGATTTACGAATCCTCACCAACTTCAGAATTAATAGTTTTGGGAGATTTTAATGTCCATAATGATTCTTGGTTGACATATTCGAATGGTAGAGATCGATCAGGTTAATCCGCAGAACTATTTTCAGATACCAATCTTCTAACACAACTCGTCGATAAACCAACTAGATATCCTGATACAATTGGTCAATCACCTCACCTATTAGATTTATTTCTAACTTCTATGCCAGATAAATATTCAATTCATTTATCTGCTCCCTTAGGTCTTTCCGACCACGCTCTGGTAGTAGCCAAATTTTCAATAACCCAAACCCTTGTAGAGTCAACAAGTAAAAGGCTACTCTGGCACTTCAAAAATGCTAACTGGGAGCTCCTGAATCAATTTTTTAGCTCATTTGATTGGACAACCTGCTTTTCCAACAATAATGCTGATGAAGCATCTCAACTGATCACGTCAACCATTCTGCTAGGAATGAAAAATTTCATTCCTTCCTCCTTTAAGAAAAGCAATATTCGTAAGAATAAGTGGTTTAATGATAACTGCAGGTCAGCAGTCGCGAGTAAAAAATCAGCCCATTTGGACTACGTTAATTGCCCATCCGTAGAAAACCTTGTTAAGTTTAGAATAGCCAGAAATAGAGCTAACGCTATTATTAATAGGTCCAAAATAATAAATGACCAAAAGATTCGAGATAGTATGCGGAAAATTTTAGATTGTGATTCAAACATAAAAAGCTTTTGGTCATTTGCAGCAATGGTTAAAAGAAACTTTGCAGAAAAGACTTCTTCTGTTCCTACTCTATTCCATAATGGTATTCTTTATAAAACTGATATTCAGAAAGCAAATCTCTTAGCTTCGCATTTTGCTAGTGCGTCAACCCTTCCATTTTCTAACCAAAGTCCACCAATTCTCCCGAATGTAGGCCCTGGTATGTCTTCAATTTATTTCCGTCGTCGGGTTGTTTCCAAAATTCTTAAAGAACCAATAAAGCAACTGGACCCGACGGTATTCCACCATTATTATTGAAAAAATGTCATCATACTTTGCCAAAACCGCTTAGCAAATTGTTTTATCTCTCAATGAAGACAGGTGTTTTTCCGTCAATTTGGAAAATAGCTAATATTCAACCCGTCCAGAAAAAAGGTGATAAATCTGCACCTACTAACTACCGCCCTATTGCTCTGTTGTCACTTTTATCAAAAGTAATGGAATCTATCTTTAAATTCAAACTAATGAGCTATCTGGATTCGAATGCTCTTTTATCCGATGTTCAGTATGGATTTCGAAAAAATCGATCTTCAGGTGAACTAATGACGTGCATGACTCATTGTTGGCAGCGAAGCATTGAAAATCTAGGCGAATCAAGCGTTGGTCCTTGGATATTTCTAAGGCTTTTGATAGAGTTTGGCATATTTGTCTTATTAATAAGATTCGTGCGCTCAACTTACACCCCTCTCTATTACATGGATTGAGGATTATTTATGGAACCGTAAAATAAAAGTGGTATTGAATGGTTTTTCCTCATCTTCGCATGAGATCAATGCTGGCGTTCCTCAAGGGTCATCCTTATCGCCAACATTATTCTTAATATTATATCAATGACTTGTTGTCTTCTACAACATGTGATATCCACTCATTTGCTGATGATACGACGTTATCGGCTTCCATGGAGTTTGTTAGTCAAAAAGAATGCAATTCTCGCTTGATTGGTTCGCGTGAATTAATGAATTCGACAATTCTGTCGAACATTCAAGTTATTCTTGATTGGGGTAAATCTAATAGGGTGGAATTTAACCCAAATAAATTCCAGGCTTGTCTTTTTTCCCAAAAGGCAATTCAACATTACGTAGCACCAGTAATTAATGGTGCCACTATTGCGAGATCAGTTTCACTTAAGATGTTAGGTTTGAAATTTTCTAGTGAACTTTCCTGGAAGGAACATATTTATGAAATCTCAAAAAGAGCGAGCCAATGCTTGGGCTTTATAAGACGTTGTAATTTTTACTTCAGCCCCTCTGAAGTTTTAAGATTATATAAATCTTATGTTAGGCCAATTTTAGAATTTAATTCATTTGTGTGGGGTGGGGCTCCAAGATCGCATTTGGTTCATCTTGATGGAATTCAAAATAGAGTTATCCGTTTGATAAACGATGTAACAATTACTTCATCTCTTGATTCTTTGGAGCATAGACGTAATGTTGGAGCTTTATCTGTTTTCTACAAATTTTACAACGGTAGATGTTCTTCAGAAACCCGTTCTCTATTCCCAGGTCCTTTTGTCAGCAACGTTAACACTCGTTTGAGGTCTAATTAACATAGATTTGCCTTAAAACCTTTCTCATGTAGAACCCAACACTTCAAATCGTCCTTTTATCCGAGAGTGACTTCGATGTGGAATCAATTGGTCGACTCCGTATTTCCCGAATCTTATAATTTACAGGCCTTCAAAATAGCTGTAAACAACTTCCTGAAGGACGACCGTAGTGTTCATTAGAGGATAAGATTATTTTATATGAAAAAATTATTATTTTTTGTATTATTTATAATATTTGTTGTTTATTTTGTAATATTTTCTTGGTCAAGGTTTTTTGTAGTTTTCCCTGACCATGATTCATTGATAAAAGTATTTGGACTCGCGTCGTTTTAGTTTCGTGTTCGTTATTTCGTATTGCTTTTTTCAATGAATCAGAGATAATTCTGAGAAAATAAATTGAAACCGGCTACAAACGTGAGGAATGTATTATATTGTAAATCACATTCCTTCGAATTTTTAATTTTTAATTTTAATAAAGGGCATAGCCCAACTTATTGCCGTGACGAAAGTCATTCCCTTGGCAATAGGTCTTTTTTTTTAAAAAAAAAAAAAAAACATCGAATGGTTTGAAATTACAATTTCAATCATGGGACTACTGTTTGGAATATTAAATGTAGGTGCACTAAAACTGAAGTCATCTCGTATAAATAAAATAACCCCACGATGTGGAACCAAACAGTCAACAATGAAAATCATTTGGGGTACCCATATAAGAGGCCTGCGTTTCACATAAACTTAGAACCGCAGGTTTATTCGCGTCAAGATGTGCTACGATCGAGTTGATATTACTTTTAATGCCGCGAATATTTGTGAAATTAATTTTTAAAAAAAACAACCCATAAAAATTAAAATTTTTCTAGTAAATTCTCTAATCGGCGATACACACACACACACACACACACACACACACACACACACACACACACACACACACACACACACACACACACACACACACACACACACACACACACACACACACACACACACACAAACCGCAAGGGCACTCTGAAGTAGAGTGTTGGGTCTGACAACCCCACGGGCCCTAGTCCGATGTACTGTATGTATGTATGTCTCTTGCATGGAAAAACCTGCTCGCCGAGGCTCTGACGACCGAGTAGGAGCGGTATAACTCCCAACCCGCCCGGAGGAAAAGCCGCGGCCAACGAGGGAGCGCGGCATTCAATGAATGTATTAAGACTGAGCCCAGTAAGGTCTTAATGGTTTACTGGAAGCAATCATTTTGATTTGTCAACTCTTGGGCTGACGTCTACCTGAGTAGGCAAGAGTGAAATTTTGCTGAAATGGCTTTCAGGCTAATGCTACCGGCGCCCCCGTCCCGTTAAAACCCTGGCAGGACTCAAAGTACGCTCAATGTTACGTCGCTATTAAGTTGGTGGTGTAGGTACAGATGAAAAATTCCTGTCTAACACTGATCTGGCTCTGAACACAAGACCCCATAAGGGCTCGTGTCAACCCCCGCATGGCCTCACTGCTTGCATAGATAACCATGGGATCCATAGGTGACTACACACCCGAGCATTGATAACGGCTTTGAGTGGGGACCCAATTTACAATGAATTCCCAGAATTTAGGAGGAGGAGTTGTAGGAGAGGAAAATGTGAATTCTTTTAAAAGGAGTTCGAAGATGGCGAGATCACCAGTGGCCCAAACGTCACAAAGGCGCGAATCACCGGAAACAAGTAAGGTGATAAAGGAAGCCAGCCCCGGCAAATCTAACTTTCATAAACTAGGAGAGCAGATCAAGGGACTGGTAGAAATGTTGGAAGATGGAAAAAGACGTTCCATCCATCAAGCCATGCGGGATGCGACTGATAGCATTAAAAACCTCTATGAGTTATCGGCTATCTACATTAATAACAAGAAGACTCAGGAGAATATGGTTAATCACACCTCATCTCAAACCTCTCCATGGCTCAAAGCTTCAATGGAGCAAAAAAGGAAGCAGCCTATCCACAGCGAAACGCCGAATCCAATGCGGGTGCAAGAGCAACGCCAGTCCTCACGTAAGCCTATGGTAATAGCGACAGAAGAAAAAACCAAGGAAAAGGGTATTAAAAATGTTAAAAAAACTGGAGAAGGCGAATGGACAAAAGTCGTCGCTAAAACTAAAAATAAAGTGAAGTCATCTGCCAAGAAGTCCGCCGTAAAACAAAAGCCAATTATAAGAAAGGCAAGACCTGACGCCATAGTCATAGAAGCGAAGGGCGAAATATCCTATGCGCAGATATTGCGCAACATGAAGGCTGATCCAAAACTAGAAACAATTGGAAAAGCAGTATCTAGGATCAGAAGGACACAAAAAGGTGACCTCTTAATTCAATTGAAGGAGACAAGTGACAAGACAGCGGAATTTAAAAGCGTCATAAATGAGGCGTTATGCGAACAAGCAAACGTAAGAACCCTCACCCAACGCACTAGCATCGAGCTGAAAGACATCGATGAGATCACCACAAAAGAAGACATTTGTGAATCAATCGAAGTCCAAGCCGGAGTCGAAGGCGTCACACCGTCAGACTTTATATCGCTGAGGAAAGGACGAGCAAATACGTATCGCAAAGCAGGAAGGGGATCGATCATCGATATTACCTTCGCTAGCAGTTCCCTCCTGCGGATGATAAAATGGCGCGTCAGCGAAGACTATACGCACAGCGACCACCAGGCGATTGTAATTGAAATTAAAGAAAAACAAATTAACAACCCATAAAAATTAAAATTTTTCATCTAAATTCTCTAATCGCAGAAATTGATAAGGGAGCCCCTTGATCCTGGGCCATTTTTTTTTATTGTAGAAGAAAATCATCGAAACAAACATTTGACATCAGATGTTAAAATTGAAAAAGCTCAGATCATTTTATTCTGAGCACTTAGAGCACGCTCATACTCTGAGCAAATAAGAAACACGAACATTTATCTTGAGAACTCTTTGACTGCTCTGAACTAATTTATGAAAACGCCAAATGACAGAATATTGTGAAAACTTGTTGTTCTATCTGTAAGTTGATATCGACAACAAAAAAAACGACATCAACAAAAATACAATTCAGTAAATAAAAATGTAAGTTGAAGTAAGCATAAAACATGTATGTCTCGTTTCAATTGCTGGGTTCATTTGTGCGTGCGCTAAGATTTCTCTCTCTCTCCACCAGCACCAAAACCATGCAGCGCAGCCGACTGCGCAGCACACACCGCACACAGTCCATAAAGGGCGACGAATATCTGATGCCAGTACAGATATTTAAAAAATGTATAAGGGCCTTGCGGCCGAACCCGGGACCCGATCACTACCAAATTTTCGAAAAAGTATTGTTTATTGGGTATACACATGTGTGTAAAATTTGTAGAAAATCGGGTAAATTTTTTAAAATTTTTGTTTGGGAGCCCCCCGACCCCGCAGCCCGAGGGGCCTCAAAATTTAATAGAAAGTGTTGTCTCCGGAAATACACATGTGTGCAAAATTTCAATAAAATCGGGCCATGGGAAGTGGGTTAAAAATTGATCGCAAGAATCCACGACAGACGACCGACCGACGACCGACCGACGACCGACCGACGACCGACGACCCACGGGCAAGTGAAGTTAATATAGAGAATTTAAAAAGCCGTGCAACGCCCAAAATTAGGGGGACCTTAATGGAAAGACAAGTTCCTTGATAAAGAAATGTTTGAGGAAATCATAAACTCAAGCTTCCTAATCGAAAGCGGAACATCTGAGATCCTGTCGCAACAACTTACCAGTATAATCACTACAGCGTGCGACGCAGCTATGCCCAGGAGAAGACCTAGCAAGAGAGGTGTACACTGCTTCTGGTGGAATGAGCAGATAAAAGCACTGAGAGCTGCTTGCTTACAAGCCAGACGTAGAGTGCAGCGCTCAAGAAGGGGATCAGACATTCAAGAACGTCTTGATATGCTAAGATTAGCTAGACGAAATTTAAAAAATGCAATTAAAGAAAGCAAGTCGAAGTGCTTCAAACGACTATGTGACGAGGCGGACATCAATCCCTGGGGCACAGCATACAAAATAGTTATGGCAAAGCTAAAAGGCTGTAGGACCCCGCAAATATCATGCCCAACAAAGCTTAGGTCCATCGTAGAACACCTATTTCCGAAAGGACCATATACTATGTGCAACATAATAAGAGAAATTAGCACAGAAAGTATTCCAAGGCTAACAGTTGATGAACACGTGAACGCAAGTAAAAGAATACGAGACAACAAAGCTCCTGGACCCGATGGCATTCCTAATAAAGCATTGAAAGCGGCCATCCGAAGTAGGCCGGACATGTTCATGATATGCATGCAACAGTGTCTAGATGAAGGAGTTTTCCCTGAACCTTGAAAACTGCAGCATTTAGTATTGCTTCCAAAGGGAAACAAACCACCGGGCGAACCATCATCGTACCGCCCAATATGCCTACTAGATACAATGGGAAAGATACTCGAGCGGATCATATATGACAGATTGCTTAATATAGCGGATAATAAAGGAGCACTGTCAGATCATCAGTTCGGGTTTCGAAAATCGCGCTCGACCGTCGACGCCATAAAGGCGGTGGTCAACATAGCAAAGAATGCGATTGAAGGAAAAAGATGGCGGTGGGGCACAAAGGAATATTGTGCAGTACATAAAACTGAACTGGACATAAAAAACGCCTTTAACTCTGCAAAATGGTCCTCAATAAGAAGATCACTCGCCAGAATGGATGCACCATACTATATAAGGAAGATATAGTCAAGCTACTTAAGTTATAGAAGGTTGAGGTACGAAACTAATGAGGGTACAAAGTACTATAACGTCTCCGCAGGAGTCCTACAAGGATCGGTGCTGGGTCCCCTTCTATGGAATATTATGTACGATGGAGTTCTAAGACTAGCATTACCACCAGGCGTACAAATATTTGGATTCGCTGACGACATCGCCGTTGTCACAGTGTCAAAGACAATCAATGGAATAGAGTCAGCCACGAATGAAGCAGTTGGCCAAATCAAAAAATGGCTAGTATCCGTCGGTCTGATTACCAGCCGGAAAAATATAGAATACATAAATATACGAGTTGGTAACCAGACTATTAGATCAAAGGATTTTGTCAAATACCTAGGAGTAATGCTTGACAATAGGCTCCGTTTTAAAATACACGTGGACTACTCGAGCAAAAAGGCTTCCCAGATGCAGGCAGCATTATTCCGGATTCTGCCAAACGTTGGAGGACCAGGATATACAAGGAGGGTCCTAATGTCTAGAGTAGTCAGCTCAGTCCTCCTTTACGCAGCCCCAGTTTGGGCGGATGCATTGGTGACTAAAGAAATAAGAAGAAACTTATCGTCTATATACAGACTCAGTGCACTAAGGACGATCAGCGGGTTCCGAACGATCTCCGATGATGCTGCCCTCGTTATAGCAGGAATGGTTCCAGTAGATATCCTCGCAGATGAAATGCTTAGGATCTACAATAGAAGAGCCTTATCACAACAGGACCAACGAACAATCGAAATGATCAAAGAGGAAGAAAAGGCCACCTCAATGGCTGTGTGGCAAGACCGGTGGGACATAAGTTTGAAAGGAAGATGGACCTACAAACTGATCCCGAACATTGAGAATTGGACAAACCTATCTCACGGTAACTGCAACTACCAATTTACGCAGTTTCTGTCAGGCGATAGCGGCTATCGAAAATATCTTTATCGATTTGGACACGATAGCTCACCTTTTTGCCCAGATTGTCGTCGCTAAAACTAAAAATAAAGTGAAGTCAGACGCATCTGCCAAGAAGTCCGCCGTAAAACAAAAGCCAATTATAAGAAAGGCAAGACCTGACACCATAGTCATAGAAGCGAAGGGCGAAATATCCTATGCGCAGATATTGCGCAACGTGAGGGCTGATCCAAAACTAGAAACAATTGGAAAAGCAGTATCTAGGATCAGAAGGACACAAAAAGTTGACCTCTTAATTCAATTGAAGGAGACAAGTGACAAGACAGCGGAATGTAAAAGCGTCATAAGTGAGGCGTTAGGCGAACAAGCAAACGTAAGAACCCTCACCCAACGCACTAGCATCGAGCTGAAAGACATCGATGAGATCATCACCAAAGAAGACATTTGTGAATCAATCGAAGTCCAAGCCGGAGTCGACGGCGTCACACCGTCAGACTTTATATCGCTGAGGAAAGCATATGGTGGAACCCAAACGGTGACTATCAGCCTTCCAAATGCAAAAGCAAAGAAGCTGCTGGAAGCAAAGAAGATAAAAATCGGGTGGGTAGTGTGTCGCATCCGCGAACGGACACTCCTCAAAAAGTGCTTCAAATGCCTGGAATTTGGGCACATTTCCAAGCAGTGTAAAAACGGAGAAGATCGCTCCAAGCTGTGTAGAAGATGTGGGGATCAGGGCCACATAGCTAAGTCTTGCGCAAAGGAGCCTTCGTGCATGTTCTGTAGAAAGGAACACACAGAAGATGCGAAGCATGTAGCGGGCAGCAGCAAATGCCCAGTGTTTAGGAGAGCTATCGCCAGCAGAAAAGTATGAAGGTTATCCAGATAAACCTAAATCACTGCGAGATAGCACAGGATATCCTGTCACAGACGGCTAAAGACGAGAGAGCGGACATTATTTTAATAAGTGAACCGTACAAATCTCGTGACATCAACGCTTGGGCTTGCGGGAGACATGCCTTCCAAGATGTAGACGGGCAGGCGGAGGGCTTCGTACGGGCAAAAATAAATGGAATCAACTTTTATAGTTGTTACGCAAGACCCAGCTGGACGATGAGCGGATACTCAGCAATGATAGAAAATTTAACGGCCGATGCTCGAGGAAGAGCTCCAGTGGTTATAGGCGGAGACTTCAATGCCTGGGCAACAGACTGGGGCAGCAGATTTACTAATATCAGAGGACATTATCTGCTAGAATCTTTCGCCTCATTAAATATAGGCATAGCTAACACGGGACGAGCAAATACGTATCGCAAAGCAGGAAGGGGATCAATCATCGATATTACCTTCGCTAGCAGTTCCCTCTTGCGGATGATAAAATGGCGCGTCAGCGAAGACTATACACACAGCGACCACCAGGCGATTGTAATTGAAATTAAAGAAAAAGAAGCCGTGCAACGCCCAAAATTAGGGGGACCTAAATGGAAAGACAAGTTCCTTGATAAAGAAATGTTTGAGGAAATCATAAACTCAAGCTTCCTAATCGAAAGCGGAACATCTGAGATCCTGTCGCAACAACTTACCAGTATAATCACTACAGCGTGCGACGCAGCTATGCCCAGGAGAAGACCTAGCAAGAGAGGTGTACACTGCTACTGGTGGAATGAGCAGATAAAAGCACTGAGAGCTGCCTGCTTACAAGCCAGACGTAGAGTGCAGCGATCAAGAAGGGGATCAGACATTCAAGAACGTCTTGATATGCTAAGATTAGCTAGACGAAATTTAAAAAATGAAATTAAAGAAAGCAAGTCGAAGTGCTTCAAACGACTATGTGACGAGGCGGACATCAATCCCTGGGGCACAGCATACAAAATAGTTATGGCAAAGCTAAAAGGCTGTAAGACCCCGCAAATATCATGCCCAACAAAGCTTAGGTCCATCGTAGAACACCTATTTCCGAAAGGACCATATACTATGTGCAACATAATAAGAGAAATTAGCACAGAAAGTATTCCAAGGCTAACAGTTGATGAACTCGTGAACGCAAGTAAAAGAATACGAGACAACAAAGCTCCTGGACCCGATGGCATTCCTAATAAAGCATTGAAAGCCGCCATCCGAAGTAGGCCCGACATGTTCATGACATGCATGCAACAGTGTCTAGATGAAGGAGTTTTCCCTGAACCTTGGAAACTGCAGCATTTAGTATTGCTTCCAAAGGGAAACAAACCACCGGGCGAACCATCATCGTACCGCCCAATATGCCTACTAGATACAATGGGAAAGATACTCGAGCGGATCATGTATGACAGATTGCTTAATATAGCGGATAATAAAGGAGCACTGTCAGATCATCAGTTAGGGTTTCGAAAATCGCGCTCGACCGTCGACGCCATAAAGGCGGTGGTCAACATAGCAAAGAATGCGATTGAAGGAAAAAGATGGCGGTGGGGCACAAAGGAATATTGTTCAGTAGTGACACTGGACATAAAAAACGCCTTTAACTCTGCAAAATGGTCCTCAATAAGAAGATCACTCGCCAGAATGGATGCACCATACTATATAAGGAAGATAGTGTCAAGCTACTTAAGTTATAGAAGGTTGAGGTACGAAACCAATGAGGGTACAAAGTACTATAACGTCTCCGCAGTCCTTCTTTACGCAGCCCCAGTTTGGGCGGATGCAATGGTGACTAAAGAAATAAGAAGAAACTTATCGTACAGACTCAGTGCACTAAGGACGATCAGCGGGTTCCGAACGATCTCCGGTGATGCTGCCCTCGTTATAGCAGGAATGGTTCCAGTAGACATCCTCGCAGATGAAATGCTTAGGATCTACAATAGAAGAGCCTTATCACAACAGGACCAACGAACAATCGAAATGATCAAAGAGGAAGAAAAGGCCACCTCAATGGCTGTATGGCAAGACCGGTGGGACATAAGTTTGAAAGGAAGATGGACCTACAAGCTGATACCGAACATTGAGAATTGGACAAACCGATCTCACGGTAACTGCAACTACCAATTTACGCAGTTTCTGTCAGGCCATGGCGGCTATCGAAAATATCTTTATCGATTTGGACACGATAGCTCACCTTTTTGCCCAGATTGTCCAGACATGGAAGAAGACACAGAGCATGCGATTTTCCATTGCAGACGCTTCAGAGAATGGAGAAGCAACCTGCCAAGTCCACACGTCCTTTTAAAAGAAATGCAAAGATCCGAGGATAAGTGGACAGAAGTGTGTGTATTCGTAATGAATGTGCAAAACGAGCTGCGAAGAATCGAAAATATAAGGCGATCAGCAGCAGCATAGAGTAATCTGCTAACCAGCCCCGTGATGTAATACCTAACGGCAGTCCCATGGGGAGAGTGGTTGAAGTGTGTAAGGAGGGTTTAGTACGTATGCGTAATTCCTTGTACGAACAGTCAGGTTTACGAATCGTGCATGCTAGTACCCCTGGAGGGCTCTACTGGTATCTTTTAGAAGATTCCCCACCTTTGGCACAGCCATAAAAAAACACACACACACACACACACACACACACACACACACACACACACACACACACACACACACACACACACACTACGGGAGCGCGGCATTCAAGGAATGTATTAAGACTGAGCCCAGTAAGGTCTTAATTATGGTATACTGGAAGCAATCATTTTGATTTGTCAACTCTTGGGCTGACGTCTGTGGTATTCTGTTAACTGAGTAGGCAAGAGTGAAATTTTGCTGAAATAGCTTTCAGGCTAATGCTACCGGCGCCCCCGTCCCGTTAAAACCCTGGCAGGACTCAAAGTACGCTCAATGTTTCGTCGCTATTAAGCTAGTGGTGTAGGTACAGATGAAAATTTCCTGTCCAACACTGATCTGACTCTGAACACAAGACCCCATAAGGGCTCGTGTCAACCCCCGCATGGCCTCACTGCTTGCATAGATAACCATGGGATCCATAGGTGACTACACACCCGAGCATTGATAACGGCTTTGAGTGGGGACCCAATTTACAATGAATTCCCAGAATTTAGGAGGAGGAGAAGTAGAAGGAGTTGTAGGAGAGGAGAATGTGAATTCTTTTAAAAGGAGTTCAAAGATGGCGAGATCAGCAGTGGCCCAAACGTCACAAAGGCGCGAATCACCGGAAACAAGAAAGGTGATAAAGGAAGCCAGCCCCGGCAAATCCGACTTTCATAAACTAGAAGAGCAGATCAAGGGACTGGTAGAAATGTTGGAAGATGGAAAAAGACGTTCCATCCATCAAGCCATGCGGGATGCGATTGATAGCATTAAAAACCTCTATGAGTTATCGGCTATCTACATTAATAACAAGAAGACTAAGGAGAAGATGGTTAATCACACCTCATCTCAAACCTCTCCCGGGCTCAAAGCTTCAATGGAGCAAAAAAGTAAGCAGCCTATCCACAGCGAAACGCCGAATCCAAAGCGGAGGCAAGAGCAACGCCAGTCCTCACGTAAACCTATGGTAATAGCGACGGAAGAAAAACCTCAGGAAAAGGGTATTAAAAATGTTAAAAAAACTGGAGAAGGCGAATGGACAAAAGTCGTCGCTAAAACTAAAAATAAAGTGAAGTCAGACGCATCTGCCAAGAAGTCCGCCGTAAAACAAAAGCCAATTATAAGAAAGGCAAGACCTGACGCCATAGTCATAGAAGCGAAGGGCGAAATATCCTATGCGCAGATATTGCGCAACGTGAAGGCTGATCCAAAACTAGAAACAATTGGAAAAGCAGTATCTAGGATCAGAAGGACACAAAAAGGTGACCTCTTAATTCAATTGAAGGAGACAAGTGACAAGACAGCGGAATTTAAAAGCGTCATAAGTGAGGCGTTAGGCGAAAAAGCAAACGTAAGAACCCTCACCCAACGCACTAGCATCGAGCTGAAAGACATCGATGAGATCACCACAAAAGAAGACATTTGTGAATCAATCGAAGTCCAAGCCGGAGTCGAAGGCGTTACACCGTCAGACTTTATATCGCTGAGGAAAGCATATGGTGGAACCCAAACGGCGACTATCAGCCTTCCAAATGCAAAAGCAAAGAAGCTGCTGGAAGCAAAGAAGATAAAAATCGGGTGGGTAGTGTGTCGCATCCGCGAACGGACACTCCTCAAAAAGTGCTTCAAATGCCTGGAATTTGGGCACATTGCCAAGCAGTGTAAAAACGGAGAAGATCGCTCCAAGCTGTGTAGAAGATGTGGGGATGAGGGCCACATAGCTAAGTCTTGCGCAAAGGAGCCTTCGTGCATGTTCTGTAGAAAGGAACACCCAGAAGATGCGAAGCATGTAGCAGGCAGCAGCAAATGCCCAGTCTTTAGGAGAGCTATCGCCAGCAGAAAAGTATGAAGGTTATCCAGATAAACCTAAATCACTGCGAGATAGCACAGGATATCCTGTCACAGACGGCTAAATACGAGAGAGCGGACATAATTTTAATAAGCGAACCGTACGAGAATCTTTCGCCTCATTAAATATAGGCATAGCTAACACGGGACGAGCAAATACGTATCGCAAAGCAGGAAGGGGATCGATCATCGATATTACCTTCGCTAGCAGTTCCCTCCTGCGGATGATAAAATGGCGCGTCAGCGAAGACTATACGCACAGCGACCACCAGGCGATTGTAATTGAAATTAAAGAAAAAAAGCCGTGCAACGCCCAAAATTAGGGGGACCTAAATGGAAAGACAAGTTCATTGATAAAGAAATGTTTGAGGAAATCATAAACTCAAGCTTCCTAATCGAAAGCGGAACATCTGAGATCCTGTCGCAACAACTTACCAGTATAATCACTACAGCGTGCGACGCAGCTATGCCCAGGAGAAGACCTAGCAAGAGAGGTGTACACTGCTACTGGTGGAATGAGCAGATAAAAGCACTTAGAGCTGCCTGCTTACAAGCCAGACGTAGAGTACAGCGATCAAGAAGGGGATCAGACATTCAAGAACGTCTTGATATGCTACGATTAGCTAGACGAAATTTAAAAAATGCAATTAAAGAAAGCAAGTCGAAGTGCTTCAAACGACTATGTGACGAGGCGGACATCAATCCCTGGGGTACAGCATACAAAATAGTTATGGCAAAGCTAAAAGGCTGTAAGACCCCGCAAATATCATGCCCAACAAAGCTTAGGTCCATCTTAGAACACCTATTTCCGAAAGGACCATATACTATGTGCAACATAATAAGAGAAATTAGCACAGAAAGTATTCCAAGGCTAACAGTTGATGAACTCGTGAACGCAAGTAAAAGAATACGAGACAACAAAGCTCCTGGACCCGATGGCATTCCTAATAAAGCATTGAAAGCCGCCATCCGAAGTAGGCCGGACATGTTCATGACATGCATGCAACAGTGTCTAGATGAAGGAGTTTTCCCTGAACCTTGGAAACTGCAGCATTTAGTATTGCTTCCAAAGGGAAACAAACCACCGGGCGAACCATCATCGTACCGCCCAATATGCCTACTAGATACAATGGGAAAGATACTCGAGCGGATCATATATGACAGATTGCTTAATATAGCGGATAATAAAGGAGCACTGTCAGATCATCAGTTCGGGTTTCGAAAATCGCGCTCGAACGTCGACGCCATAAAGGCGGTGGTCAATATAGCAAAGAATGCGATTGAAGGAAAAAGATGGCGGTGGGGCACAAACGGAAGCAGTACTGATTACCAGCCGAAAAAATATAGAATACATAAATATACGAGTTGGTAACCAGACTATTAGATCAAAGGATTTTGTCAAATACCTAGGAGTAATGCTTGACAATAGGCTCCGTTTTAAAACAGACGTGGACTACTCGAGCAAAAAGGCTTCCCAGATGCAGGCAGCATTATTCCGGATTCTGCCAAACGTTGGAGGACCAGGATATACAAGGAGGGTCCTAATGTCTAGAGTAGTCAGCTCAGTCCTCCTTTACGCAGCCCCAGTTTGGGCGGATGCACTGGTGACTAAAGAAATAAGAAGAAACTTATCGTCTATATACAGACTCAATGCACTAAGGACGATCAGCGGGTTCCGAACGATCTCCGATGATGCTGCCCTCGTTATAGCAGGAATGGTTCCAGTAGACATCCTCGCAGATGAAATGCTTAGGATCTACAATAGAAGATCGAAATGATCAAAGAGGAAGAAAAGGCCACCTCAATGGCTGTATGGCAAGACCGGTGGGACATAAGTTTGAAAGGAAGATGGACCTACAAGCTGATCCCGAACATTGAGAATTGGACAAACCGATCTCACGGTAACTGCAACTACCAATTTACGCAGTTTCTGTCAGGCCATGGCGGCTATCGAAAATATCTTTATCGATTTGGACACGATAGCTCACCTTTTTGCCCAGATTGTCCAGACATGGAAGAAGACAGAGAGCATGCGATTTTCCATTGCCGACGCTTCAGAGAATGGAGAAGCAACCTGCCAAGTCCACACGTCCTTTTAGAAGAAATGCAAAGATCCGAGGATAAGTGGACAGAAGTGTGTGTATTCGTAACGAATGTGCAAAACGAGCTGCGAAGAATCGAAAATATAAGGCGATCAGCAGCAGCAGAAGATGCAGAAGGCATATAGTAATCTGCTAACCAGCCCCGTGATGTAATACCTAACGGCAGTCCCGTGGGGAGAGTGGTTGAAGTGTGTAAGGAGGGTTTAGTACGTATGCGTAATTCCTGGTACGAACATTCAGGTTTACGAATCGTGCATGCTAGTACCCCTGGAGGGCTCTACTGGTATCTTTTAGAAGATTCCCCACCTTTGGCACAGCCATAAAAAAAACACACACACACACTGCGTGCTCGTTTTGTGGCAAAATCATCCACCAAATGACGCTATGGGAAGTGGGTTAAAAATTGATCAGAAAATCTGACCAGCCACCCAGCCAGCCACGTGCACGCGAAGTTAATATAGAGAATTTAATAAGAGTTCATTTTACAAAGTAAAAATACCGAACCCGTCAAGATGATGAAAATATACGTAAAATAAGATAAGAATATAATAAAAAATCTAAAAATATTAAAAATAACAATAATAAGAAGAATTTCTACGAACCAATCACTCAACAGTTTAAACGTTACTGATTCGTTTGTAGTACCAGGCCTAACAAACGAAAAAGGCACGCACAGCTACTGAGACAGAAAGTCAATAAAAATTCTACTTCTAAAAACTACTCAAATAAAATAAATTATTTAAAAAATTGAAAAACTTGAATAAAAATGCTTTTTTGTGCCCGAATCTTCGGTAACGTTACGAGATGATGACTTTGTTTCGATGGTATTGCTGTCAGCAGTACCCACGCTTGATGGATTAGAATTCACAGATAAGAGATCATTATTAAAAATGAGGAAAAGAGTCGGGGACAAAACAGAGACCTTTTCTTTATGTCCTGTATCCCCTTATGGGTCCTAGGGCCTCTACTATGCCTACGCGCCATCGCGTGCGGTTCCTGGCAATGAGCTTCAGCTCTCTCCAACTCTTCCCCAATTGCCGTGACTCCTCCTCAACTGTTCTGCGCCATGTATTTCTCGGACGACCCGTTCTTCTACCATCCTGACATAACGGGTTCCATTGCATTGCATAGTTTGCTATGGAACTGTCGCCTTTTCGGAGTGTATGACCAATCCACTGCCACTTCCGTCGTTGGATGGTTGTGCCTATTGGTTCCTGACCCGTTCTCTGGTAAAGATGTTCGTTAGAGATACGGTTAGGCCAGAAAACCCTTAAGATGTTCCGTAGGCACCTATTTACAAATGTTTGTAATCTTTTTGTGATAGTAGCGGTCACCTTCCAAGTGCTGCACCCATACAACAGCACAGATTCAACATTTGAGCGGAACAGTCGCAGCTTGGTATTTAAGCTGATCGCATTGCTTCGCCATATCATGGACATCATTCCAAACACCGATTTTGCTTTGCCGATTCGGTTGGCAATGTCCTGTTCGGTTCCACCTTCGGTCGAGACAATACTCCCAAGATATTGGAAACTCTCTACTCTCTCTACCGGCTGTCCAGCAATGTTAACATGAGTAACTGAGTTAGTGCCGAGGTTGATGATTTTGGTTTTGGCAGTATTAATCTTCAAACACGCAACATTTGCCTCCCTCTCCACATTTGTTGTCATTTGGTGCAGCTCCATAATTCTATGTGAGAGTAAACAAACGTCGTCAGCGAAATCCAGATGTTTGAGTTGAGATGTAAGAGTCCAACGAATTCCTCCGTTTCCAGTAGATAAAGCTGCGCGAAGTACATCGCTAATCACCAACAAAAAAAGTATCGGCGATAGAATGCAACCTTGTCGTACCCCACTTAGGATCTCGAATTCCTCTGACAGCTTTCCTCTATGCAGCACATGACATTTAGAGCCATCATAGGTTGCTTTAATAATAGCTATTAGTTTATCGGGTATACCTCTCCTGCGCAAGGCGAGCCAGATAAACTGTCTGTTGCCACTGTCAAACGCCTTCTCAAAATCGATGAACAGCAGGTGCAGTGGTGACCGGAATTCAACGCACTGTTCAATAATGATCCGCAGGGTGTTTATGTGGTCTACACAGGAGGATCCAGTGCGGAAACCTGCTTGTTCGGCATCGAGTGTATCTTCCAGATGTTCCTTAATACGTTCAAGTACTACTTTGGCTATTACTTTTGCAACTGCAGGGAGAACGCAAATGCCTCTCCAGTTTTCGCACTCCATAAGACTACCTTTTTTAGGGAGCTTGACAATCATTCCCTTCTTCCACTCTTCGGGGAAACTTTCTACCTCCCAAGCTCTCTCTACAAGAGGATATAAAAGCTCTGCTGATGTCGTTGGAGCTGCACGCAGAAGCTCTGCGGGTATACCATCTAGTCCTACCGATTTGTTGTTCTTTAGTGCGTTAATCGCGGTAGCGATCTCGTCTTTACTGGGAGTTGAGGTGCGAATTCGGGAAATTGTTACTTCCGGCATTTCCGCTTGATTTAGGTGCATATCGTTAGCAAATACACGGTTAAGGACCGTAGAGAAATGCTCCTTCCATCGCTTGAGCTGATCCTCATCCGAAACGAGTACGGTACCATCTAGGCCTTTCACCGGATGTTGGCTAGAGCGGTGACCACCTGTCAGCTCTTTGGTGATTCTGTAAACGGTTCTGCTATCGCATTGGCTCGCTGCTTCCTCTGCTTCTGAGGCCAGGTTGTTAATATAGTTACGCTTGTCACGTCTTACACTACGCTGCACTTCTCTCATTTTTCTTCGATACATGGACTCTAGCTCGCTCCTCGCTGCTGCTGGGATATCTACAATACGAGCTTTAAGTAGTTTACGTTCTTCAATCCGCCTCCAGGTATCTTCGGTAAGCCACGTGCTGTGCCTTGCCTGGCTTCTACCAACAATACTTTCCGCTCCAGATGTGAAAACATTTTTCACAGCCTTCCAATGTTCCTGGATGGTTGTCGGCAGTGAGCTGCTGATTGCTTCCACTCCTTGCGATAAATGATCCCTTAATTGTTGGCGTACTGAGGGGATCTTTAGCCGGTCGATGTTATACCTAGGCATTCGGATGATATTGCGGATTCTATGAACTGATGCAGTACGTAACTGGACAGTAGCTACCATAAGGTGATGATCACGTACCATACCCATGTCGGCTCCTCGTCTGTTTCGGACGTCTAACAGACAGCTCCTAAAACGTCTGCTGATCGCCACATGGTCGATTTGGTTGGATGATGATTGCCTGTCAGTTGACACCCAGCTGACCTTGTGGCAAGTCTTATGCTCAAACATGGTGCCTCCTATAACAAGGTTGTTGGTGTTGCAGAAATCAACAAATCTTTCACCATTGTCATTTCGTTCGCCGAGGCCGTGCTTCCCAATCACATGCTTTAGTCCTTCATTGTCGTTGCCAACCCTGGCATTCAAATCCCCCATCACGATGACGATATCTCCGTTCGGCGTTGCGTTGAATACAGCGTTTAGTTGATTGTAGAAGTTGTCCTTTTCATCCTCAGTCGAGGGATTCGTTGGGGCGTAGCACTGTATGATCGTGACGCGCCGTACTCTAGTCCGAAATCTGGCCGATATGATCCTATCACTATGCGGGTGCCAGGAAATTAGGCCTCTACGTGCTGTTGGCGTTAGCAGCAGACCCACTCCAGATTCACGAGTACTGCCGGAGGGTTTGCCAGAGTAGAGTAGCACAGTGTTACACGTTGGGGATTGGTACTCTCCCGCGTCGAACCATCTTACTTCACTCACTCCCAGTATGTCCAAATTATATCGAAGAAACTCACGTTCCAGTTGAAGAAATCTGGCATTATGAGGTCCTTCACTCCCAGAGTCAAGGAGCGTCCTCACATTCCAGAAACCAATCTTAGTCCGGGTACAATAGCCAAAAGTCGTCATTATTCGATCATTACTTATCCGAGGCGTTGTGTCAGTTTCAGTAGCGGGTATTTTTCGGTACCGCAGGGTGCTAGCCCACGTTACCTAGACTAGAAACGCTAGACCGTTCGCACTTGCAGTTTTAGCCTACATGTATAAGGATTTATACACATAGTTGCCCGGGGACCACCACGAGGAGGTAGAGCAAGCACTACATCACGAACTTGATTGTTACGCTACTGGCCCAAACCAAGTTTTGAGTAGTCAGTAGTTTCCCGATCAATCGCAATGCAGACCTGGGGAATGCCAGAATTTAAGTAATGAACTTTAGACTTGAAACCGTCCAAAACAACTTGAACTGAACGGTCCAAAAGATAGTGTTTAGTGACGTCAAAAAATATGCAAGTATGCTGACACACAGCGGTTCGTTCATTCAAGCCAACACTTGCTGCTGATCTAGCAGTTGACCTGGAATCAGTTCGTTGGTTTGGGGTAACGAACTGTATTGACGATTCAGCATATCCGCACATTTTAATTTTTATTTGGGGTAATGAACTATATTGAAGATTCAGCACTTTTGCCCATTTTAATTTCTACTTAGGGCCACAGGGGTTACTGTCAAACCCTATACTGTGACAACGCAACAAACTTCGTGGGAGCAAACAATCAGCTGGCAGATTTAAAAACAACTCTTTATTCGGACACCGCACGGAAAACAATCATCAAGGAATGCAGTGACAGGCGATTAAATTCAGCTTTATTCCACCGAGGGCACCCCATTTTGGTGGTCTTTGGGAGGCAGCCGTAAAATCGGCAAAACACCTGCTTATAAGAAGCGTATCGACAGCATCGCCGACTTACGAAGAACTTGAGACAGTGCTAGTTGGAATAGAGGCCATCTTAAGTTCAAGACCTCTCACACCGATGCCCAGTGACCCGAACGACATCACCGCTCAAACTCCGGGACACTTTCTGATTAGAGAGCCACTGACAGCTCAAATTGATGCCAACGCAGCATCTACAAACCAAACTCTATTGACCAGATGGAACCTAGTCTCTCATCTCAAATATGAGTTCTGGAAGCGATGGTCACAGAAGTGAACTGAGTGAACTTTAATATCGTCATAAGTAGAAGGAGTGTTCCAAAAACATCAAAGTGGGAGAAATGGTCATCATTAAAGAAGACAATATTCCACCCTTGAAATGGCCACTTGGACGAATTGTCAACACTTATGAGGGCGAAGATGGATCTGTACGCGTTGTGGACGTCAAAAGTGCAACAAGTGTTTGGAAACGTCCAATCCACAGATTGGCACCGCTACCAGTAGAAGACAACGACGAACACCCTGAGTTCCACTTAAAGCAGCAGAGTTCGGAGGATTCTGCAACAACGGAACCAACAACAATACCCATAAAACGACGAAAGACATCGAGTGGCATCAACCTCACATCCTTGTTAGCCATCATGTTAATATTACCGATTGTGTGTGCAGACAAGATCCAGATTACGAAATTCAATTCAATCCTTGGAATTCACTTCGAAGGAGTTGGGTCAGTAAAAAGAGCAACAAGTGAATGGGACTTTATTATCTATTACCAACTGGACCCAATAAGATCAGAATTTAGTGAACTCTCAAATGGAACAAAACGATTGGAGCAGTTATGTCAAAAATTGCGGGAACAAGAACTATGCCACGATACACTCAACCAGTTTCACCACATCATAGACGAATTACAATCCGAAGAAATCGTGCTATCAGCCAGACGAACCAAGAGGGGAGCGGTGAATCTGATAGGAAACATTGCCAATTCGCTGTTTGGAGTTTTGGATTCGGAGTATGCAGAAAAGATGTCGACCACGATAGACCAAGTAAAGGATAACGAAAATCATTTGCTTGGCCTACTGCGCAACCAAACATCCATAATTGACTCAACCATAAATTTTCTAAAGAAAGGCGAGACAGCAACAAGTAAAAAATTCGAGGCAATTGATAAACACTTGAATGAAATCACATCAAGAGTTCGGGAAAATTGCGAGGATGAGTTCCAATTGAATATATTCCAGGCGTTGCTATCAGTTGCCTCTCAACTAATCCTCATGATAGTGAACTTACAAAGGATGCAGACAGCGCTATTAGATGTACTCTATGAAACTCATCAAGGTAGAATTAGCTCTCTGTTGCTATCAACAACACAACTTAAGGAAGAGTTGCAAACTATCAAGGCACACTAACCAGCTTATTTAGAAATTCCTACTGATGAAGATAACTTACTGCAGTTGTACAAACTTATGACGGTTAAGTGTGGAATCGCCAAAAATCATGTCGTTTTTAGACTAACACTCCCACTGGCAGATCAGGAGCAGTACGATCTATTCCGAATGATAGCCATTCCAAATCTCATCAACAACAACATAAGTTCCCATCGCGACGAATACTTTCCAATAGATTCAGCAAGTCTAAGATCCTGCGTTAGCCTGAAGGACGAGCAATATCTGTGTTTTAATATTCAATCAAAATACAGGAAGGGCGCAGAAGCCTGCTCATGTGAACTAGGACTTTTCAACAACGAAACTCAATCAACCTGTAAGTTCGAACGGACTGAGAGTAAGTCGACGTGGATTCAAATGGATCACAAAAACCAATGGATATACGCCACGATGGCTCCAACTCGGCTTTCAGCAGTTTGCGATAGAGAATCTTCACAGTTTGTATTAGAGGGTTCGGGAATATTAACACTTCAACCCGAATGTATTCTAGGACTCAATTTCATCAACATCCATGGGCATCAAACGTTCTCCAGCACCATAAGAACATCATACACAAGTTTTACAACGCTGTCAGAAGTCGCAGTAATTACGCAACGCAAGCCACTACTCAAGGATTTCAACGCCAGTAGCTACGAAAATCAACTCAAAAATCTTATGGACCTTCATGATATGATTGCACAGCAGAAGGTGTTTGAGCTGCCTCATAAGCTTCAAGCACACACTTATCACCATCTGACCATTGGATACCTGGCGCTAACATTTTCCATCTCGCTAATCATCTACGTCACCTAGAAACACATGGCACTCAAACCTACACCGAAACCTCAGCCGAAGCCTCGACACCAGGTGGAAGAATCAGACTTCACGGCTACGATTTATAAATAGTTAAATTATTATTTAACGGGGGGAGAATGTTTAGTGACGTCAAGAAATATGCAAGTATGCTGACACACAGCGGTTCGTTCATTCAAGCCAACGAACTTGTTGCTGATCTAGCAGTTGACCTGGAACCAGTTCGTTGGTTTGGGGTAACGAACTGTACTGACGATTCAGCATATCCGCACATTTTAATTTATATTTGGGGTAATGAACTATATTGAAGATTCAGCACTTTTGCCCATTTTAATTTCTACTTAGGGCAACGGACTGCATTCACGACGCAGCATATTTACTACTTTGTAAATTCTTTATTATTGTTTACGTTTAGTTTGTTGTTTATTAATTGTAAGTTGCCTACGTAATGTATTTTTAGTATTGTATATAATAAGCGATAAAATCAATAAAATTGTGATTGTTAATGACACCACGGAAGAAGACAGTTCTTTTCATTTTAAGAACTATCCACTTCGAGTGTAACAAGTTCAAGTGTTTGTTAAACAACCAATCTTTATCAAGTTTATGTGCTTGATAATAACGTAACATCCTTATAGAACAATTGCAGGCAAACGAGTCTGTAACAGATAGCTTCTAATCCAATGACGCAGTTTTTCATCTACTCCATAAGCACGCATTTTAGACAAAAGAGCGTGATGCAAAACTCTGTCAAATGCCTTAGAAATATCGAGTGCAACAGCTTTGCTTTTTCCAAATTAATGCAAAGACCGGTTCCACTGTTCGGTGAGATATACCATCAAATCACTAGTAGAACGTTGCCCACGAAATCCATACTACCGGTCACTAAGGATTTCGTTGGTTTCAAGATATTTCTTGAGCTGAAAATTGATCAGCGTTTCCATGACCTTGAAAAGAATGGATATAAGTGCTATGGGTCGGTACCAAGAAGGAGACGACGGCTCGCCTTTTTTTAGGTATGGGCTGGACAAAGGCTGATTTCCAACTTCTCGGGAAGAGTCCAGAAGAAGAGGATAGATGGAAAAGCTTAGGCAATGGTAATGCCAGCTTGGAAGAACATCTCTTTAGAACTAATGGGGAAATACCATCTGGCCCAGCGGCCAGATGAGATCGTTTAAAACTCTAGCAACTGCACGAGTACGAATAAATATCTGTCCCATATGGTTCAATACTCTGAGGTGCAGGATGGAGCAATGCACAATCTGGAAGAGTGGAGCTAGCTGCGAAATGCGCAGCAAACAGATTGGCCTTGTCTATATGCCATTATAAATGAGCTTTTCTCATACCAATAAGAATGATGTTTGTGATTGCATCAGCGGCAGCATCCACGTTACTAACGCGAAACAATAGCAACCAGATAATTCTCCCAAAGAAGTTGTTAAGGCCATCCCAAATGGCTTACTCGTATTGCCATACTGTTTTTTGGGAGTTTTTTCTCTAACTACGTGGTTTATTAACGAGAAATTAGCTGATACTACACAATGGTCTGACGAGTCTAGAGGCGATAATACATTGACGGAGTATTTATCAGGACGAGAGGTAAGGAACAAGTCAAGGGTGTTTGTGGAATGAGCGAATAACTCATCGAATGGCCTACATATATGATAGGTTAGCTACGAATAAACAATAAGTAGTCCCCGAGCAAGAGCGGCAGGTGCAGAGTAGAAATCTATGAAGCATCTGTGTCAAAAACCAGACAAGTGACTGTCTCGTATCGGGCGGCTTTGTTGGTCAGCGTCTGTCTTCCAGGGGAAGCGGCTGTATATACCCACCTGGCATAAGTAATTGAAGTAATTCGTGTAGAGTTCTCAACCGATCGGACGTGTTTTTCTTTCTCTGCTTGGAAAATATTTTGTGCTTGTTAAACACAAATAAATTTATAAAAGTAAAATTAATTTTAAAATATATATTATAAAGTTTCAAATAGAATTGAAAAATATAAATTTAAAATTGCTCGGAATCAAATAAATGAATTTGTAATAAACCAAACAATTTAAACAAACACATAAAATAATGACCCATCAACAAAATACAAAACTAATGAAGATGTCAAACTCTCCACTCCCATTATCACCATCAATTTACTCACACGTAGAAGCAAAAACACGAGCGGGAAAAGCAAAAATTGCTAAAGTTTCACCAAAGGCATCGACAACTACAACGACTACGTCAACAACAACTAGTGACGTCACTGAAACCCTCGCTTTGATAAAACTAAAGGGTGTTTTTTAAGGAGGTTTGTTTTTCCGATAGATGTCGTTTTATTTTATGACAGTTGTTTTGACAGCTCAAAGTGGCATTTCTACTCAGTATTGTTTGGCAAATCATTATGAATAGGTTAACTCCAGAACAACGTTTTCAAATCGTGGAAATTTATTTTCAAAATCAGTGTTCAATTAAAAATGTTTATAGAGCACTTCGTGAATTTTATGGTGCACATAATCGTCCGTCAGAGACCACCATAAAGAACGTAATTACCAAATTTCGGTCTACATTCACTCTTTTGGATGCCAAGCCACCGACAAGAATGAGAAGAGTTCGTACAGAAGAAAATATTGCTGTCGTTGAGGCCAGTGTCGAAGAAAACGACAATTTATCGATTCGTCGTCGTGCTCAGCAAATTGGACTTTGTCCATCGACTTTATGGAAAATTTTACGTAAAGATTTGGGTTTGGTGCCATACAAAATTCAATTGGTGCAAGAATTAAAGCCACACGACCATCGTTTGCGCCGTGAATTCAGTGATTGGTCGTTAAATCAATTGAACGAAGATCCATTTTTTTACCGTAAAATTCTCTTCAGTGATGAGGCGCATTTTTTGTTAAATGGATACGTCAACAAACAAAATTGTCGCATTTGGAGCAAAGATAATCCACACGCCGTTCAAGAATTACCAATGCATCCTGATAAATGTACTGTTTGGTGCGGTCTATGGGCTGGTGGGATCATCGGTCCATATTTCTTTAAAAATGAGGAAGGACGACGCGTTACCGTGAATGGAAATCGATACAGAACCATGTTAAATGAGTTTTTGTTGTCAAATCTTGAAGATATGGATATGGATGAAATGTGGTTTCAACAAGATGGTGCCACTTGCCATACAGCACGTGAAACAATCGACTTATTGAAAGAAACTTTCAACGACAACATTATTTCGAGAAATGGTCCGGTGAATTGGCCTCCGCGTTCGTGCGATTTGACGCCACTCGATTACTTTTTGTGGGGATACGTGAAGTCATTGGTTTATGTGGATAAACCTCAATCGATTGACGCTTTGGAAACCAATATTCAACGTGTCATTGCTGACATACGCCCTCAAATGCTTGAAAAAGTGCTGGAAAATTGGACCTCCAGAATGACATTTGTGAAAAATAGTCGTGGTAGCCATATGCCAGAAATTGTGTTTAAATGTTAAATGCCAAAAAATTATCTACCAAATAAAAAAAAATTTTGGTCATTTCATAATTTTATATGTGTTTTATTCAAAAAAAAAATCGG
Source organism: Nephrocerus scutellatus (assembly GCA_947095585.1). Taxonomy (NCBI): domain Eukaryota; kingdom Metazoa; phylum Arthropoda; class Insecta; order Diptera; family Pipunculidae; genus Nephrocerus; species Nephrocerus scutellatus. The sequence continues at coordinate 80,356,648 of OX352762.1, forward strand.
CAACCTCTTAAAAAAACACCCGTTACAAGGTGAATCACTTTCTGAACAACTTAGAGCCATGGAAGAAAACTTAACAACGAGAATCATCGTAATTGAACAAAAAATGAAAATAATCGACGACTTGGACCAAAATATAAATAAACTCAATGATCGCGTCACTGTCCTCGAGGAACTTCTTACACGGGTAGATTGTCTGGAGGAGGAGGTTCAAAAGAGAATCACAACAACAACGATGAATGAAAATAATCATGCCAACTTATCTCACAACAACACTGTATGCACTGAAATCGCTAGCTTAAAGGCACAGATTGAAGCAATAAATGTAAAAAATTTAGAAACAGATGCAATTCTTATCGGAATACCAACGTTACCGGGAGAGGTTTTAAAAAACACGTTTAACAACATTTGTCACACGTTAAATTTTCAGCCACCAAAACTGTGTCGAATCTTCCGTGCAAGCCACAGAGAAGACTCCATTATAATTGTTAAATTTCACACCGCACATGATAAAAATGCTACACTCAAGGCGTTTGCTGCTTTTCGAAGAACAAATTCCCGGCAACTTTTGCTTAAAGATCTCGGTAAAGACTCGAGCACCCCGATTTATTTCCACGAGAGCTTAACCAAAAATAATCGAGTTATTCTTCGACAAGCAATTCGTATCAGGCGTAAACACCAATTATTTTCGGTTTTCACTTCAAGTGGACTTGTTTACATCAAACTTACAAGCGATGACGTGCCAAAAACAGTTAATTCCGTAGATATGCTAAATTCAATTACGACAAAAACAAACAAAAAAACAAATAATGAAGAATTGTCAAATGAGGAGCAAAACAAAAACAACTACTACGAAGCTGCACAAAATTACAATGATGATGAACCAGATCCGTCGCTGGAGCAACTTTAGTAATTTGCGTATTCTTTCACAAATATTTCACTACTTTTTCTTTTATCAATATTTTCTATTTATGAATTAGGGTTTTTCAAAATTTTTCTTACTTATAAATATAAATTAATTTTTTACCAATTTCTGTCAGAATCAATGGGAAATACTTTCAGCAAACCTTTTGTAATAACAAGTTTTCAATCATGGAATGGTTGTTTGGTCCTCCTCAGGGGGCGTCTTAAAACTATCGATGCTAATGAGTGCAGTTGACAGTAGAGGGGTTTCACAGGTTGGCAGTTCAACAAGATTGAACAAAACTAGGACGATGTTAAACGTTTTCCGAAATAGATACGATGGATTATCTATTTGTCATATAAATTCTCAGTTTGCTGAAACATTTGGACGAATTCAAAAGCATTTTTAATGATAAAGCTATGGACATCATCTGTGTGTCAGAAACATGGTTGACTGAACAGATAGATAGCGCTGTTTTGATCACGGGTAACTATAATGTATTTCGTTCTGATCGTGTAGTTTCCAGGGGTGGAGGTGTAGCTATTTTCATAAAAAAAAGTTTAAAAAGCAAGTTTATTAGGAGTGATGACAGTAGTAATGAAATACAATACCTTTTTATAGAAGTTGCTTGTGGAACTCAAAAACTGTTGGCTGGTGTAATCTACAAACCTCCCCATATAACTGTGTCAAACACCATCACAGATGTTCTAGAAGAATTAACATCTGACTATAACCACATTGGGGGAGACCTAAACATTGACCTGTTAGATATTCAAAATAATAGAATTAAACATTTCAGAGATAGTCTCCTATCACTCGACTTGATTCCTGTTAATAGTGATACCCCTACACATTTTACATCTTCTAGCTCTACTCTGCTTGATGTTTTTTTGGTCAACCAACCTGATCTTGTCAACTTTTATGGGCAACTTGATGTTCCCGGTTTTTCCAAGCACGATTTAATTGTCGTTTTCTATAATATTCGAATTAATGCGAGTGTTGCAATGGAAAACATTTCGTTTAGAAATTTTCTTAAAATAACTGATGACATACGGCAGCAAATTAATAATAATTTAGTTACAACTCTGGTTGTTCTGGATTTCTCCAAAGCGTTTGACACTGTCTCGCATAATATACTTTTGAAAAAGCTTAAGAATTATTTCTTTTTCGAAAACTCAGCTTTAACGCTACTTGGACAGTACCTTAGCCACAGAACTCAAGCAGTTCATGCGAATTGCATACTATCTGATTTTCTCCCCTCCGCTACTGGTGTGCCCCAGGGATCAATATTGGGACCACTCTTGTTCACGCTATTCAACAACGACCTTCCCCCTATGCTCAAGTATTGTAATATTCATATGTACGCAGACGATGTGCAAATTCATTTAAGCTACCGAATTGGCATGGTTGAAGATGCAACGGCCAGAATAAACGAGGATCTGATGAGTATAGCACAGTGGTCTAGAGAAAATCACCTTAAACTTAATGCTAATAAATGTCAGGCAATTGTTATTAGTAATACTGCTATTGATATGTCATACCTGCCAAGTATCGAACTTGAGGGGAAAACATTGAACTACGTCAAAACAGTAAAAAATTTAGGGGTTGTTTTTAACCAAACACTATCGTGGGACAATCATCTGGCTAACTCAGTTGGTCGAATCTATGCTGCTCTGCGGGTTTTATGCATTGCTGGAAGTTGCCTTCCAGTCTCAACAAAAATGATAATAGCCAAAACTCTTGTTCTGCCAACCCTTTTCTACGGAAGTCCTATTTTTTGCTGTTTGGATAGTGCAAACAAGCGCAAGTTCCAAGTAGTGTTCAATAACATTGTTCGTTTTATTTATGGATTACGTCGCTTCGATCATGTTTCGGTACAAGCAGGTAGTGTTTTTAATATGCCTCTAAACAGGTATATAGATTTTCTAAGTTTAACATTTCTTTTTAAACTCATACAAACTAGATCTCCTAATTATCTTTTCGAGAAACTAATTTCCCCAGTATCACAAAGAAGTAATATTCTAATTGTCCCAACCCTTAGATATAGAAACTCTAAGAATCAGTTTTTTGTACATGTTGCTGGTCTCTGGAACTCCCTGCCGGCGAACTTGAGGGGTCTGAACAGCTATATTTCCTTTGAAAACTTATATAAAAACCTATATAAATGCTGAAAATATTTCTAAAACATTGATTATCATTGAAAAATTCAATATTTTTACATAATGTATAATAACTTCAATAACTTCTATAAAATAATATCTCAGTTAATAAATTTTATTTTTTTTTCTTACTCTCTTTGAAATTTCAATTAAATTTTAATTTAAATCCAAACATTATAAGTATTATAAATAAGACACTTTGTTTTAAAATGTTTATAAATTCAATAAATAAATACAATAAAATACAATAAAAAATCCATATGGAGTCTTTTAAAGGAGGAAAACTTATGGTCCAGGGCCTCAGAAACCCAGTGCCGGTGGTAATAGGGGGTGTGCGAGCTGGCTCCCGGCCGTCGATATCCAATGACCGCAATGTTCTAGCGGTGGCTAACTTGGCTGCTGGATAAGATAATACTACAAGCACAGGGCTGCTCAACACGAGTGTAGCGCCTGACAATCTGGTGAGATTGAACGCTTTGGCTTAAATGGGCCATAAACTTAAAAAGCTCAATTAAATGCTTGACGGTAGACGCTCTATCCACCAGCCGATGAGGGACCTTATAAGCGAAATTGAGAACTTGCACAAACAACCAACAAAGGAGAGTGCCTTAATGCAGGAAGAGGCAAAACAGCAACTGAACCAAGCTTTGCAAAACTGGCCACCAAACATAGTACAGACCGTAAAAGAGAAAGGGATAATGAACCGCAACAGGATCACACCCTGAACTCAAAGAAAAACAAGAGGTTGCTGAGAAAGATTTCTGGCCCAAACATCGCGAAGAAGAACCAACCGCGCAGCAATTAAATCCCAAAACGGTAGAGAAGGAAGTAGAGCAAACCCTAAGCGGGAAAAAATAAGCGTGATAAGAGGTTCGAAAAAAGGAAAGAAAGGAAGGCCGTACTCAGGCAGCAAGGAGAAAGAGCGAGAATAGACGAAGGGTTTAGTGCCCAGACGCCATTGTTATTGCAAAAACACGTCCTATGCGGATATGTTGAAGATGATAAAGACGCATGCCGACCTGAAAGAATTAGGAGAGAGCGTAAAGAAGATCAGAAGGACGATTAAAGGCGAGATGCTACTTGAACTAAAAAAAAGTTCAAATAACAAAACCATAAAGCACATAGAAGACATGGCGTGATTCTCCTAGGCTCAGCCAACGTGAGTGAGCTCTGCCACCAAGTGACAGTAGAATGCCGTGATTTGGATGAAGTTACTACGTCGAATTAAATCGTTTTTGCAATTGCGGAGCAATTGCCAAATGTAGGCCATGTAGTAGTAAAATACGTCCTACTCGACAGGGGACACAGACGGCAGTTATCAACTTGCCAAAGATGCGGAAACACTAGTCACGAGTGGACGGGTGCGAGTGGGCTGGGTGAGATGCAGGTTACGTGAATGGAGCAAGCTAACTCGATGCTTCAGATGCCTCGAATATGGACATAGAGCAGCACAGTGTAAAGGAACAGACCGACCAGGGCTTTGTTTTAGATGCGGAATGCGGTGTAAATCAGATTTCAATTGTGCCATTTGTGAAATAAATGGTGGATATAAGCATGCAATGGGAAGTTTCAGATGCCCAGCATACAGAAGGGCGATGCAAGAAATTACAAAATAAAATGGTTACGTATATACAAATGTATCTTAACCAATATGAGGCTGCGCAAGATCTGATAGCGCAAACAGCAATAGAGTATGACGTAGATGTGGTTCTGATTAGCGAGCAACACAAAACACCAACATCAAAAGGGAAATTGGTGGAGGACACAAGCAAAAAAGCAGCTATTTGGATAAGTGGTGATCTTCCTTTCGAGCGCAAACCAACACTCCAACAAGAGGGTTTTGCCTACGCCAGAATAAAAGGAGTATACTTTTTTAGCTGCTACGCCCCACCGAGCGCTAGCATAACTGAATTTAAAGAAATGCTACATCGGTTGATCGCAGAAACTAGGGGAAAGTCACCTACTATCATTGGACGTGATTTTAATGCATGGTCGGTTGAGTGGGGCAGCTCACAAATGAATAGAAGAGGCGCAGTACTACTGGAAGCTTTTGCTAACACGGACGTCATACTTCTTAATGAAGGAACTACATACACTTTTGACAACGGAAGAGCAGGATAAATTGTCGACCTGACGTTTGCAAGCAGAGCACTCTCGAAATAATTGGATTGGAAAGTAGCGAAATCATTGGATTGGAAAGTAGCCGATGTGTACACGCACAGCGATCACCAAGCCCTAATGTTTAAAACGAAACAACCCAAGTGTTTTAAAAGAAACATTGGACAGAAAGTGCAAAAAATTGGCTGGAAAACCAAAGAAATTGATAGGTCAATATTGGATCTTAGGCTTGACAGCATGGAAGAAGTAGAAAGTGTACAAACGACGGAAGGTATTGCGGAACAAGTTAAACACATAATGGACGGTCTTGTCAGAGTATGTGACGCGTCTATGCCCCGCAAAGGAAAAGAAAACTGGAGGACGCAAGTCTACTGGTGGAACGATTAAATTTTTATACTGCGTAGAAGACAGCAGCGAAGAAAGGATATCGACGAACAGAATCAGCAACTGAAATCCCGATATAAGGCGAAACGAAAATAGCTGCGAAAGGCCATTGCAAAAAGCAAAAGCCAAGCTTTCCGCGATCTCATTGAAGATGTGCAGAATAACCCTTGGGGCGGCGCCTACAAAATAGTTATGAACAAGATCAAAGGTAGTTCTGGAACAGCACCAGTAAATCCACAAGATATGCTAGGGATAGTAACAGCCGTCTTTCGGCAGAATGAACCAATAACTTTTTCTCACGAGGCACAGCTCAATGAAGAAAATATCCCCCGGTTACTGAAGAAGAGATTCTAGACGCAGCCACCAGAATAAAGACACACAAGGCCCCAGGTCTGGATGGTATTCATAACGTGGTCATGAAAACTACTCTGATAAGGAGGCCTGAAATATTTAGTAGGGTGTACATAACGTGCATTAACGATGGAATATTTCCGCAAAGATGGAAGCGTCAGCGATTAGTGCTCATTCCGAAAGGTGACAAGCCACCATTCTGGAATGTGAGGACGCTCCTTGACTCTGGGAGTGAAGGACCTCAAAATGCCTGATTTCTTCAACTGGAACGTGAGTTTCTTCGATATAATTTGGACATACTGGGAGTGAGTGAAGTAAGATGGTTCGACGCGGGAGAATACCAATCCCCAACGTGTAGCACTGTGCAACTCTACTCTGGCAAACCCTCTGAAATTCCCTTTTTTAAATATCGATATGTTTTTGCGGACCGAAAATATATGTTTTGAGCTAGAAATTTTTCGGGTTGGCTCCTTTTCGATGTTTAGATTTCCGAAGGAATAACATTTTGCCTAGATCCTTCGAATGATCTGCTATGTAATTCAACTGATTTATCTTTCGTTTAAACTTATTTTAGATTTCAACTTAAGCAACCTGTTAATTTTTGTAAATAACAAGCTTTTAGAGTTAGAGACCTAATTTTTAAATTTTTTGCTGTATTTCCTTTTTTTCATAATTGCTAATTTTCTTCAATATTCTGCTCTATATTACGCACACTTTTTTGTTTGGGTCTCGCAACTACGACACTACGGCTTGTCTTCTTCTGCATCGGTACAAATTAATTTCGAAGGAGGTTCGTATTTCTCAAATTCTTCTAGGGTAAATCTGCGTTACTGGAGCCAGGCTTAGAATAGTTATGATGCACACATTTTTTTTACCCCTGCTAGTACTACTATAGTAGTATAATTATTATTATTATCGCTATTACTCTTATTATTATCTCACAGTATTATAATATTATAACAATACCATATTTATTATAATGTCACTCTTAAATAATTATTGTAAGAGCCAAAGAAGTACGTTTTTGATCAACCCTCGCGTTATACTTTGTGAAAAAGAACTTGTTGCTCGAAAAGGGAGTTCACTTTGGAGAGCAGTAGGTGTCGTGCAGCATAGCAGTTCAGACGTAGTATATATTGGCCGTTCATTCGAGTTGCAAAAATATATGGCGAATATATAGTATAGCGATTAATGGAATTTTCATCATCTGCCACGCCCCCACCCAACACTGCCTAAAAATGTTAACGGAACTTGGGGCGGCGCCCCTTGTAGGAGGGAGGGGCTTCCAAAGTTTTGAAAAATTAATTTTTCTCAGGGGTTTGATGGAAGTTAGAGAGTTAATTGGTATATTAGAAAAGGTTTTAAAAATACCTTTCATCTTATAAAAAATTGGGTTCAATCCAACCAACCTCGACAGAGTTAGAGCCAAAAACTGACTTTCTCATGATATTTCAGTAGGGGGCGCGTTTAAAACCTAGCGGGCCTAAATATTCATATCAAATAAAAGGTGAAAATTAGTTCTACACAGCCGTACTATTTTTATGGGCGTGGCATAATTTGAACGGAAGTTTGATCAAGTTGTATATGGTTCATGTGGTTTTTCGTATAATTGAGTGATATATCGAGGATTTTTTTTGGAAAAATGCATTTTTCTTAGTGGTTTGATGGATGTCATGGGGTCATATGAAAGTTAAAAATTTCATCTTATAAAAAATTGGGTTCAATCCAACCACCCACGACATAGTAAGAGCCAAAAACTAACTTTCTCATGAAAGTTTAGCGGGGGGCGTGTTTTAGAGTGGGTGGCCCTAAATATTGGTATCACATGTAAGGTGAAAATTAGTTCTACACAGTCGTACTATTTTTATGGGCGTGGCCTAATTTGAACGGAAGTATGATCAAGTTGAATTAAGTTTATGTGGTATTTCATATAATTATTGAGCCATATATCATATGAATGAGTTTTATTCATACATAATTACATGATATACCATGAAGCAGCTTTATAAATTGAAAAACTCTTATATATTTTTTTTATGAAAAAACACAATCATTTGTAATGAGTATAAATTGATCCACCTTTCATGAAAATTGGGACACGCCCATAAAAAAAGTACGGTTGTGCGGGAAAAACCTTCAGCTTTCACTTGACATCAACATGGAGGACCGCCCACATTTTAACACCCCTACTGTTGAACTTTGATTTGATTGGCTCCATTTGTTTGTTTTGGGGATCTGCATTGCGATTGATCGGGAAACTACTGACTGCTCAAAACCTGGTTTGGGCCAGTAGCGCAACAATCAAGTTCGTGATGTAGTGCTTGCTCTACCTCCTCGTGGTGGTCCCCGGGCAACTATGTGTATAAATCCTTATACATGTAGGCTAAAACTGCAAGTGCGAACAGTCTAGCGTTTCTAGTCTAGGTAACGTGGGCTAGCACCCTGCGGTACCGAAAAATACCCGCTACTGAAACTGACACAACGCCTCGGATAAGTAATGATCGAATAATGACGACTTTTGGCTATTGTACCCGGACTAGGATTGATTTCTGGAATGTGAGGACGCTCCTTGACTCTGGGAGTGAAGGACCTCAAAATGCCTGATTTCTTCAAATGGAACTTGAGTTTCTTCGATATAATTTGGACATACTGGGAGTGAGTGAAGTAAGATGGTTCGACGCGGGAGAATACCAATCCCCAACGTGTAGCACTGTGCAACTCTACTCTGGCAAACCCTCTGGCAGTCCCCGTGAAGCTAGAGTGGGTCTGCTGCTAACGCCAACAGCACGTAGAGGCCTAATTTCCTGGCACCCGCATAGTGATAGGATATTATCGGCCAGATTTCGGACTAGAGTACGGCGCGTCACGATCATTCAGTGCTACGCCCCAACGAATCCCTAGATTGAGGATGAAAAGGACAACTTCTACAATCAACTAAACGCTGTATTCAACGCAACGCCGAACGGAGATATCGTCATCGTGATGGGGGACTTGAATGCCAAGGTTGGCAACGACAATGAAGGACTCAAGCATGTGATTGGGAAGCACAGCCTCGGCCAACGAAATGACAATGGTGAAAAATTTGTTGATTTCTGCAACACCAACAACCTTGTCATAGGAGGCACAATGTTTGAGCATAAGACTTGCCACAAGGTCAGCTGGGTGTCAACTGACACGCAATTATCATCCAACCAAATCGACCATGTGGCGATCAGCCGACGTTTTAGGAGCTGTCTTTTAGACGTCCGAAACAGACGAGCAGCCGACATGGGTATGGTACGGGATCATCACCTTATTGTAGCTGCTGTCCAGTTACGTACTGCATCAGTTCAAAGAATCCGCAATATCATTCGATTGCCTAGGTATAACATCGACCGGATAAAGATCCCCTCAGTACGCCAACAATTAAGGGATCATTTATCGCAAGGAGTGGAAGCAATCAGCAGCTCACTGCCGACAACCATCCAGGAATATTGGAAGGCTGTGAAAAATGTTTTCACATCTGGAGCGGAAAGTATTGTTGGTAGAAGCCAGGCAAGGCACAGCACGTGGCTTACCGATAACTGGAGGCGGATTGAAGAACGTAAGGTACTTAAAGCTTGTATTGTAAATATCCCAGCAGTAGCGGGAATCGAGCTAGAGTCCATGTATCGAAGAAAAATGAGAGAAGTGCAGCGTAGTGTACGACGTGACAAGCGTAACTATATTAAAAACCTGGCCTCAGAAGCAGAGGAAGCAGCGAGCAGGTGCGATAGCAGAACCGTTTACAGAACCACCAAAGAGCTGACAGGTGGTCATCGCTCTAGCCAACATCCGGTGAAAGGCCTAGATGGTGCCGCACTCGTTTCAGATGAGGATCAGCTCAAGAGATGGATGGAGCATTTCTCAACGATCCTTAACCATGTATTTGCTAAAGATATGCACCCAAATCAAACGAACCTGCCGGAAGTAACAATTTCCCGAATTCGCACCTCAACTCCCAGTAAAGACGAGATCGCTACCGCGATCAACGCACTAAAGAACAACAAGTCGGTAGGACTAGATGGTATACCCGCAGAGCTTCTGCGTGCAGCTCCAACGACATCAGCAGAGCTTTTATATCCTCTTCTGGAGAGAGAGCTTGGGAGGCAGAAAGTTTCCCCGCCGAGTGGAAGAAGGGAATGATTGTCAAGCTCCCTAAAAAAGGTAGTCTTATGGAGTGTGAAAACTGGAGCGGCATTTGCGTTCATCCTTCAGTTGCAAAGGTAATAGCCAAAGTAGTACTTGAGCGAATTAATGAATATCTGGAAGATACACTCGATGCCAAACAAGCAGGTTTCCGCACTGGATCCTCCAGTGTAGACCACATAAACACCCTGCGGATCATTATTGAACAGTGCGTTGAATTCCGGTCACCACTGCACCTGCTGTTCATCGAATTTGAGAAGGCGTTTGTCAGTGTCAACAGACAGTTTATCTGGCTCGCCTTGCGCAGGAGAGGTATACCCGATAAACTAATACCTGTTATTAAAGCAATGGCTTTAAATATCATGTGCTGCAAGAGGAAAGCTGTCAGAGGAATTCGAGATCCTAAGTGGGGTACGACAAGGTTGCATTCTATCGCCGATACTTTTTTTGTTGGTGATTAGCGATGTACTTCGTGCAGCTTTATCTACTGGAAACGGAGGAAATCGTTGGACTCTTACATCTCAACTCAAACATCTAGATTACGCTGACGACGTTTGTTTACTCTCACATAGAATTATGGAGCTGCACCAAATGTCAATGTGGAGAGGGAGGCAAATGTTGCGGGTTTGAAGATTAATACTGCCAAAACCAACATCATCAACCTCGGCACTTACTCAGTAGCTCAAGTTAACATTGCTGGACAGCCGGTAGAGAGAGTAGAGAGTTTCCAATATCTTGGGAGTATTGTCTCGACCGAAGGTGGAACTGAACAGGACATTATCAACCGAATCGGCAAAGCAAAATCGGCGTTTGGAATGATGTCCATGATATGGCGAAGCAATGCGATCAGCTTAAATACCAAGCTGCGACTGTTCCGCTCAAATGTTGAATCTGTGCTGTTGTATGGGTGCAGCTACTATTACAAAACGTTCGTAAATAGGTGCCTACGGAACATCTTAAGGGTTTTCTGGCCTAACCGTATCTCTAACAAACATCTTTACCAGAGAACGGGTCAGGAAACAATAGGCACAACAATCCAACGACGGAAGTGGCAGTGAATTGGTCATACACTCCGAAAAGGCGACTGTTTCATAGCAAACTAAGCAATGCAATGGAATCCATTATCTCAGGATGGTAGAAGAACGGGTCGTCCGAGAAATTCATGGCGCAGAACAATTGAGGAGGAGTCACGGCAATTGGGGAAGAGTTGGAGAGAGCTGAAGCTCATTGCCAGGAACCGCACGCAATGGCGCGTAGGCGTAGTAGATGCCCTTGGACCCAAAAGGGGATACAGGACATGAAGAAGAAGAAAGAATTGTGCAAAGGTGTTTACATGGCTGGATCCATATCTACGGCCATACAAGTAAAACTCCCAATCAAAATTCTCAACACTCGCGAAACTGCTGTAAACCTTAAATGGGCAGAACCATTATCATTCCCAGTATCCGAGCATTACGTTTTACAGTACAAAAAGGAGGACGCTGTACCAAGCACGAGAATAAAGAAGTTACTAAGCGAAATTGATTTCGATACACTGAATAACGAGGAGAGAACTGAAATCGAGTCAATATGCACCAAATTCCACCATATTTTTCACTTGGAAGGATACAAGCTTACTTACACTCGCATAGGACAAGCAGATATAACACTAAAAGAGGGAGCGACACCAAAATATACCGAACCCTACCGACTACCACATACACAAAAACAGGATGTAAAAAATTCTGAATGGTTATAGATTACAGGAATGTAAATGAGAGAATAGAAGACGATAAATTCCCGTTAACCAATATTTGTGACATTTACGACATGGTAGGAGGAGCAGTATATTTTTCATGTATTGATTTAAGTCAAGGATACTACTAAATAGAATTGGAACCAAAAAGTAGACCTATGACAGCATTTTCAACGGAGGACGGTCACTATCAGCTAAAACGACCAAGCAAATTCTCAAGGATGATGTCAATAGCGATGGCCAGACTTACGTACTCACGCTGTTTCGTTTACCTTGATGACTTAATAGTTTTTGGTAAGAACCTCATAGATCATAACAAAAATCTTATAGACGTGTTCAAACGACTTAGGGAAGTAAACCTTAAAATTCATCCAGTAAAGTGTGCCTTTCTACGAAAAGAAGTATTGTATCTAGGGCACATTATTTCCGAAAAGGGAATTCACCCAGATCCGACAAAATCCGCAGCAATGAGCAATTATCCTACCCCAACAAATGCAGACGATGTAAGAAGATTCGTTGCAATTCCTAATTAATACCGTAAATTTATTCCAAACTTTGTCACAATAGCCATCCCACTCAACAAATTACTTAGAAAAAACCTAGAATTCAATTTTTATCAAAACTTTAAAAAATCTTTTCAAGTTCTTAAAACAATCCATACTAGTCCCCAAATTTTACAATTCCAAAATTTCGACAAAGAATTCATTTTACCGACTGGCACCTCAGGTTTTGCATTAGGTGCTGTATTGTCCAATTTCGATGACAAGCCTATTGCTTATGCGAGTAAAACTCTGAGTAGTGCCGAGAAGAATTATAGCACTATCAAAAAAGAGTTACTGGCAATAGTATGGGCGTTAAAACACTACCGACCATATTTGTTTGGACGGAAATTCAAAATTTTAACAGACCATTAGTTTACCTTTTTCCCTTAAAGAAACCTCAAGTACATTAACAAAATTCAATGTAAAGGTGCACCTAATAAATACATGTATAGAAATTACCGATCCTCATAAAAAGAAAATATTGCTCAACGATTATCATATATTACCCAACAAGTGGACATGCAGGAATAAACCGCATGATAAAAACGATTAAACAAAAATACTTCTGGACAGGAATGCAGAACGACATAACTACATATGTAAAGCATTGTACAATATGTCAGAAGAATAAACATATTACACTCAAGAAACAGCCAATGGAAATAACTTCAACTGCAGAATCAAGTTTCGACAAAATATATTTGGACTTAGTGGGTCCTTTAGACGAATCGGTGAATGAATATAGGTACGTACTGACTTTACAAGACGAACTGACCAAATTCACGGAAGCTTAATGGAATAAGGAAGCTGGTACAGTAGCTTAAGGTCTAGTATAATGTTTCATCCTTAGATATGGAGTTCCAAAAACTGTAGCCTATGATCAATTTATAAACAAAATTTTTAAGGATATGTGCAAATTATTGAAAATAGAACAATTACCATCTACAGCCTACCATCACGAAAGTATAGTGCGTTAGAAAATTCCCATAAGGTTCTCGGAGCATACCTAAGGAGCATACCTCAGGAGCTATGTATCCGATAAGCATACCGACTGGTGTACTTGGTTACCATATTACGTATTTTGTTACAACACCACAGTACATACAGAAACAGGGTATACACCATTTGAATTAGTATTCGGTCGACGATTTACATTACCTTCAAACTTAACAAGACATGTAGAACCAAGATACAACTACGAGGATTACGTAATTGACTTAAGAGAAAAGTTACAAATCGCTCATAGAGATACGAGAGATACACTTCTAGACAGAAAAAACGATAGGTAGTTTAGTTTTGTTAAGAAATGAGAATAGAAGAAAACTGGATCCTATTTACATAGGGCCATATGAAGTGTTATCTGAAGAAGGAGTAAACTACGTAATCAAATACGAGGGAAAGAAAACGAAGGTCCATAAAAACCGATTGAAGAAATTTTATGTATATATATTCAAACAATTTTTATTCAGTTTAGACTAAAATATAATTTTTTCTTCCAAAAAAAAAAGAAGGGAGAGAGCATGCGTATGCCATAGAATAGGATAGAAATAAGTATATTTAGAATTAATATCCTAAACATTAGGAAGTATTAGGAATAAGAATAATCGATAGAATAGGAATAAGTACTAGGATTAAAGAACACAATAATAAAGATCAAATTAATTCTATGCCCCAGTAATTAAGAAGCATTATGAATACTAAGCAAAACCATTTATTAATACCATTATAAAAAAAAATTAATAAAAATAATGTAAGTTAATTTTTCGTAGTAAAAATTAAATAATAAACCTAAATTTAATTAAAATTAAAACATTGGCTAATCAAAGTAAAAATCTTGCAACAAAATTGTAATTATCCAGAGTAATAATTATTCAACGTAAATAAAACCAAGCTAATACTCATTCATAGCAAACAAGAAACAAAAATAAAAAAAGAGAGTTCGTAACTACTAAATTTATTCAATTTAAGAAATTAGTTATTAAAAAAAAAAACTTTTTTATGTAACATAACATTTAAAAAAAAATATATTAAAACACTACATTGTAAAAATTCTTTTTGAGATCCCTTTTTGTAAAAGTGGCGCGGAAAAAAAAGAAATCAAGATATGTCATGATTTCTCCTTTTTCACCAGCGACCACATAAATAACATGCCTAAATGCCTAGTGCCTCTCAAAGTAAAAACAAACACAAATCAGTACTACGTATTAATTAATAGCATGAAAACAAAAAATATAAAACATCTCCAATATCATAATTTATGACCGGCGGTCGTTCGCCTATGAAAATAAATATGCAATCCAAGCATCATGGGCAAACGAGCGCCGGCCGCTTAGAACGTAGCATTGCGCTGAGTAAGCGGCGCATGGAAATGGTAATGAAATAATAAGGTCTTTCGCTTGTGGAAACAAATATGTCAACGAAGCAGCATAGGCGAACGAACCCAAAAACACTTGACGCGGTCGGTCATATATTACATACGTACATGCTGATAAAGCGATATTATGTAAAGTATGAATATGAATATGAGTCGATGCATGGTCGAAAATCGATCAATTATTTTTGTATTAAAGAAGGGAAAATTCACTGAATAAAATCATCTTTACACCTAACGTTGAACAATAACCATCGAGTTTTCATTTATTAAAGCATCATACCAATTCGGTATTCCGACTCCCTAGAGAGCTCCGGCTTTTGGGCTTACGTTGACACGGCAACACGCCTAACGAGTCAGATATCGAGCTTGGTATCTAAATCCTTCAAAAAGTTAACAGCAAAGTTGTTCCAACAAATAAGGACAACTTTACAAAGACACCCCACTCTAAATCCGCCAGCCCGACTACTGCTTCCAATCACTGCCACATGTCCTTGGTACGAATCCAAGTTTGCGCTGGTAAAAGGAAAACCTGAAGATAGCCCGGAATACCAGATCACCGACAACACCCTGTACCGACACATCTACAATCCGACGTGCTACAGCAAATATTACAAGAAAACCATACGGATGTGACCGCTGGTCATGTAGGGATCGCAAAGACCATAGCTCGCGTCGCTAAGTCCTACTACTGGCCAGGATTATTTCGAGATGTTGCCCGCTTTGTCCGTCATGCATACAGCATAAAGTTCCCGCCACAAAGCCGGCAGGGCAGATGCACAGAGCCGTCACAAATCATCCATGGGAAGTGGTCTGTTTGGATTTTATTGGTCCACTGTCACGATCAAATAAAGGAAATACAGTAATCCTAGTATTCAACGACAAGTTCACTTAATGGACAGAGTTCGTGGCACTACGAGATGCAACCACACCCGCGCTGATCAAAGGGTTTTGCGAAAGAATTTTGAGTCGCTATGGCTGCCCCAATAAACTGATCATCGACAATGGAACGCAGTATCGTAGTGGACCATTTCAGAAGCTGTTAAGTGAACTACAGGTCGAACAGAGGTTCACCCACCGTATACTCCACAGGCCAACCCCACCCCAGAATGAACCGGGTGATAAAAACTATGGTCGCCCAATACGTAGAGCAAGACCACGGGAAATTGGACAAGCATCTCCCAGAGCTAATGCTAGCCATCAACACCAGCCGCAATGAAACAACCGGATACTCCGCAGCATACCTCAACTATGGACGAGAGCTTCGCCTACCCACCACTCTCGAGTCTAAATACCAAACCGGAAACCTCCGAACGACTGAATGCACTAACCGACGCCCTCGCCTTGGTCCGTTTGAACTTAGCCAAGGCGTTCGGCAAGCAAAAACACCATTACGACCTCCGACACCGACCATGGGCACCAGAAGTAGGGGAATTGGTGTACTACCGCCACCGACCTCTATCATCCGCCGCCAACAAATTTTCGGCCAAATTGGCCCTGAGGTACATTGGTCCCTACCGCATCAAGAAGAAGGGTTCCCCAGTAATATACGTGCTGGAAGTAGAGCACCGGAAAACCATCACCGCGCATATTAAAGACTGCAAGCAACTACCATGTACCACCCCAATCGAAAATAGCCAAGTCGTGGGTATAGTCGAAAAACCATCAGTCACCGTTCGACATGTCCGACCGAGTAGTCAAAAAACTATCAGTCACCGCCGACATGTCAAACCGACTAGCCGAATTTTAGAAACACCAGCCGCACCCGGCATACGCCGACGCACCAGACCCCGACCCGTCACCGCCCCACCGCAGCACCAAACCCGGACCGATGCCTGGAAAAATAAGACACCACCGCCTTCCCGACCGCTCACCAGCCAAGAGCTGATGACTCTGCGTAGAGTGGCTCCACAACTCACGGACACCCCACCCACCGCAGAACGGAATTCAGCCATGGCACCGAGGGCACTCTTACCAATGAGTAAACCCATGCCCCCTGTCCCCATCAACATCCAGTCGGTCTCCGTGAAGGGTCCACCCAGCTCAGCCATCACCGCTACCGCCTCCGTTCCAGCCATCACCGCCACCGCCTCCGTTCCAGTCGTCATTACCACCGCCCCGTCGGCACAAACCCGACGACCACTATCCGGTTTCACGGTAGTCGACCGAAGCCAGGCATGCAACCTGAATAGGTCTAAGGGGTACCTAATACCCTTACCTCGGCCACAGACCACCAACAGGAAGGGGAGATTTCGGCTATCGGGTCCCCAGGTAGCGAACGACACCATCAACCTCAGGGCAACCGACAACTCCACCATCGTCGTACAGTCGAAACCAACAAAGAATTTGTAGTTTGTAATTGAGAAAAAAAGAAAAAAAAACATTTTTGGTACTCGAAATTATTATTGTTACTTTTATTATTATTATTAAAATAAATTTAGTTTGTAGGATATTATAATTAATTGGGAAAATATTATTGTTACTTATTAGTTATTATTAGTATTAAAATTAGTCCGTAGGATATCATCATTAATTGGAAAAATATTATTGTTACTTTTATTATTATTAAAATAAAATTAGGTCTTAAGATATTATTATTAATTGGAAAATATTATTGTTACTTTTATTATTATTAAAATAAAATTAGTTCTTAAGACATTATTATTAGTTGGAAAATATTATTGTTACTTTATTATTATTATTGAAATAAAAATAAAAAAAATAAAAAAAAATTAAAAAAAATATTATTGTTCTTATGGAAATAAAATTAGTTCGTAACATTTAAATATGGATAAAAATTTTTTCTTTTCTTTCCTCTCATTATTATCGAAATTGTTTTCAGTCCTTAAGATCTAAAACATGTTTTCTTTTCTTTCCTTTGTTAACTCGGGCCGGGACGGCACAACAACAATAAAGGTCATCCCATTTAGAATAAAAATAATAGATGTGACCAAACCGACCGAGGTTGTAAATAGTTGTAAGCATTAGAATTTTTTTTATATATAGTTTTAAGCATTAGAATCATAAGTGTCTCTTCACTTTCCCACCCCGGAGTAGAGGGGAATGTAACGAAGTCGACTTAAATCGACGACGTCACACACCCTACGACTAATGTCCGAAACGTTCGTCCGCCCAGAACACGACATGCATATACGCACAGCCGTACGGCTTACACAAAATGCAGCCGACGTTGGCAAGCTTGCAATCAAGTACAACACACTTGATACACACCATGCAGGTAACAGCTATGAGCATTCATACTGAGCCGTACGACACATATAAAATACAGCAGACGTCGACAAGCATGCAATCAAGTACTACACACTTGATACTTACCATGCAGTCGACGAGACGTATATGCAATATATACTGGCTCGCATATACGAAGCCAAATATATGGTTGAATGTCACTTGTAAATTGCAAGCACTGGTCCACATGTCGCTATACAAGTACCTATTGGCATTTCACTTCGGTGGTAAAACATCATATAATTCCTAACGAGTTCTTATTTTAAAGAAATTACGTGGGGACCAGAACGACCATAAAGAGGTCGTCGAGAAATTACTGCGACCGGAGTAACGTCTCGATGTTCTATACGAACTAGCTGCTAGGGGAATTCCTGGTTAAATTGCAAAAATTTTTGTTCTGCTTCATTCCTCCTGATAGCTCTAAACCTAAAAATTGTGTAAAAAATGTATGTGCGAAAATCTACCGGAAAATTCGGAAAACCGAAAAATTATGTTTTTGCACGGGATTTCGCGATGGTCTTTTAAAAAAGAAAACTTGGAAAATCTGTGAGTAAAATTTGGAAACTTCCTGAAAAACCCGAAGACAATTGAATATATTTCTATGAAATTTTGAATTTTTTGCATGTTTTGATGATTTTGGACGCTGTAAAGCGTCAAGAAAATCTTGATAAATCTCAGAAAATTGATAAAAACACAAAGTTAACGTGATAGATAAGAGATGGTGCTGAGGTGTGATCATTAATGCCACAACCCAGTAGATTATTTAGGCGTTGTTTAATTTTATAGCAGTCCTTTTCGCAGTGTCAATTTTGATTGTGGGAACGTGTTATTTTTCTTGAACGACGAGATACGCAACGAAGTTTTGATCATGATCGAAGACATGTGCGTGCTTATGTGCGGCAGCTATTTGTCGAAATTGGGCTTGCCACCATGCATCGGTGCACGATGCATTTAATCGTGAATTTCAATGAGAGCAAGTGTACGATCGAGATTCAATGAGCCAAATAGTACGAAGTAATGTTCTGCTTTTGAATGCACAGCAAAATACGTGTACAACGCATTGATGAAGGAAACAGCGTAATATTCTTCCTCGATGCTCCCAGTGGAACAGGCAAAACCTTCCTAATGTCATTGCTTTTGGGAACAATTCGCTCGAGATCTCAAATAGCGTTAGCTGTTGCATAATCGAGAATTTCAACCACATAGCTGGACGGCGGCCGGACGCATTGAAGTTGTTGATGAATATCCATACGAATGGCAAGCAAGTGTTGTCAATTGCGGCTGCCCGGTGATTTTCGTCGAATGGTTCCTGTCATTCCATGATCGACAGCTGCAGATGAGCTGAACGCATGTCTTAACTCGTTGTCGATTGAGTTCGTGTCCCTCGAATTTTTGCATGTTTACGACGACGAAGGAAGAGCTTATAACGAAGGTGTTTCCGGACATCCGCCGAAATTTTATGAATCCAAATTCTGTGGAAATTTACAAATGAATAATTAATAAAGCGAAAAAGAATGTCTGCTCAATATCCCGGCTGGAGTACAACAAAAAAAAAAGAGTACAATAATTTATTTATGACATGTATATAAATATTTCGCGTTCGATGACATTTTTGATATTTTGAAATCATTACAATTTTCAAAACTCCCACTTATGGTTTCAAAAATTCTTCATTCCATAAAGTCCAATATTCATCTTGAATTTCTGCGTCGGCATCTGGTAAGATGAGAGGGTTGCCTTTCCCAAAATTTTCAGAAAAATCAAGTAGTTCTGTTTCAGAAATTATTTACAGCTATGTTTGCGGCCAAATTCCCACTCCATCCAGTACATGGTATAGTCCGTGGATGATTTTTGCCGCAAAATTTTCATTTCTTAATATATAAAAATTGTGTAAAAAATGTATGTGCGAAAATCTACCGGAAAATTCGGAAAACCGAAAAATTATGTTTTTGCACGGGATTTCGCGAGTATCCGATCTAGATGGTCTTTTAAAAAAGAAAACTTGGAAAATCTGTGAGTAAAATTTGGAAACTTCCGGAAAAACCCGAAGACAATTGAATATATTTCTATGAAATTTTGAATTTTTTGCATGTTTTGATGATTTTGGACGCTGTAAAGCGTCAAAAGTCGAAAATCGAACTGAACGCATGTCTTAAATCGTTGTCGATTGAGTTCGTGTCCCTCGAATTTTTGCATGTTTACGACGACGAAGGAAGAGCTTATAACGAAGGTGTTTCCGGACATCCGCCGAAATTTTATGAATCCAAATTCTGTGGAAATTTACAAATGAATAATTAATAAAGCGAAAAAGAATGTCTGCTCAATATCCCGGCTGGAGTACAACAAAAAAAAAGAGTACAATAATTTATTTATGACATGTATATAAATATTTCGCGTTCGATGAAATTTTTGATATTTTGAAATCATTACAATTTTAAAAACTCCCACTTATGGTTTCAAAAATTCTTCATTCCATAAAGTCCAATATTCATCTTGAATTTCTGCGTCGGCATCTGGAAAAATGATAATCAACATCAATGTATTTTGTTCTCTGATGAAATTGTATATTCATTGTTAAGAAAATTGCACTTTGATTATCAACAAAAATCGGCGTTAGTTCCTTTTGAACATCACCAATATCTATCAGCAATTGTCTCAAACTTAAAATTTCTTTAATTCCTTAAGCCTCTGCAATGTATTCCGTCTCAGTTTTGATGCTGCTAATGTTTTTTGTAGATAACAATGTCATCGTTTATCAAACAATCATAACCTGTGGTTGAACGTCTATTATCGATTATTTATCGATTATCTGAATCTGTGTAACCTTTTAGAAAGACCAATGAACCACCATATTCAATACCATAATCTATTGTTCCCTTCAGATATCGAATAATTCTATTCACTGCCATACTAACAGCTCCCACTGCATGAGATGTCTGGTCTTGATATTCCTTTTTATATGGAAAAGGTTCATTTACCGTATACATAGTTCTTTACTTGATGAATAAAGATCTTTCTACTTTTACGATCACGTATGAAATCTATTCCAACGTAATGATTTTCGTAGCTTTTTGTGATCCGAAAATGTTTACACAAGTAATCCTTAATACGTTCTA
Source organism: Nephrocerus scutellatus (assembly GCA_947095585.1). Lineage (NCBI taxonomy): Eukaryota > Metazoa > Arthropoda > Insecta > Diptera > Pipunculidae > Nephrocerus > Nephrocerus scutellatus. Next base: position 80,377,741 of record OX352762.1, read on the forward strand.
GTGCCTTTGTATTTGTTGTTAACAGCAAACCATCATCTACATAAGGAATTAGTATTACAACATTATTGTCTATTTTACATTGAAAATCACAATGATCCGCATGTGTTTGTTCCATGTTCACTAAAAGTTGTAAGGAGTCAATTTGGCAACAAATTCAACCCACACATTTCTATATAAATATATATATCTACACATTATTATTTCTATCAATATTCAAAAACTGAAAACACCGACGGCATCTCTGCTCAGGTCGACTGCATTTCTCCAATGCATGATTGCGATCAGTAGGCCACACCTCCATTTTTGGGACACTGATCTATGAGTACGGAGTAGCCGCGCCTCCACTGCAACTACCATAAGGGAGCCATGGGAGAAAGAAAGAAACAGCGCATACTTCTTGCAAAATTCTGTGTGCAGTCAGGAGCAAGCGTAGGCAGACAACAAACAATAAACGCATGCACAATACCAACACAGTACTAAACGATGAGGTCAACGATCGAGAAGCGTTGACCAAAGACAATATGTATGTACAACGATACCATAATGCGTCAACACAATAATCATCCTAGACCAACATCCTACAACAACAAATTGCAAAAGGGATTTCGCCAACACTTTTTGTAAGCAACGGTGACGATGACAATGAACAAATTGAGAAGAGAAAACACAATAACAAAAACATACAGGGAATTTCGTCAACATTCTTTTTGTGGACAAGTCGAAAGGCAAAAAGGCAACAACAAAACACACACGGAATTCCATCAACACTCTGCAGCGTACATATACAAGCGACAATGATGAGAACAACAACAATAAAGAACGCATACGCACTGCAGTTCCGAGGAAATTAACTCTGCTAGAGAAAAATCAACTGGCATAGCAACAACGGTAATTCACCGTACGAAAATCATGGAAACGAAACAGCCCGGTTTGAAGTTTTAAACCGTTTCACGGGCTATAAAAGGGGACACAAGCCCAGCATACAGCCTCCTCCTCTCCTCCTCTTCGTGTCTTCGCCATCTGACCGACTCTTGATAGTGAACAGAGCGTAGCATCCTCTTTCACTGATCAAAAATACTTGGACATCTGACCGAGTCCTGATAGTGAATTAAGCGTAGCATCCTTCTTTCACTGATCAAGCTACCTAGACACAAAGACTCTTTGGCAACGAATCGAGCGTAGCATCCTCTTTTTCGCTGGTCAACTCACGAAAACGCAGACTCTTTGGCAACGAATCGAGCGTAGCATCCTCTTTTCGCTGGTCAACTCACGAAAACGCAAAGACTCTTTGGCAACGAATCGAGCGTAGCATCCTCTTTTCGCTGGTCAACTCACGAAAACGCAACAACTCTTTGGCAACGAATCGAGCGTATCATCCTCTTTTCGCTGGTCAACTCACGAAAACGCAAAGACTCTTTGGCAACGAATTGAGCGTAGCATCCATCCTCTTTTCGCTGGTCAACTCACGAAAACGCAACAACTCTTTGGCAACGAATCGAGCGTAGCATCCTCTTTTCGCTGGTCAACTCACGAAAACGCAACAACTCTTTGGCAACGAATCGAGCGTAGCATCCTCTTTTCGCTGGTCAACTCACGAAAACGCAACAACTCCTTGGCAACGAATCGAGCGTAGCATCCTCTTTTCGCTGCTCAACTCACGAAAACGCAACAACTTCTTGGCAACGAATCGAGCGTAGCATCCTCTTTTCGCTGGTCAACTCACGAAAACGCAACAACTTCTTGGCAACGAATCGAGCGTAGCATCCTCTTTTCGCTGGTCAACTCACGGAAACGTATCAACTCTTTGGCAACGAATTGAGCGCAGCATCCTCTTTTCGCTGGTCAACTCACGGAGACGTATCAACTCTTTGGCAACGAATTGAGCGTAGCATCCTCTTTTCGCTGGTCAGCACTTGGACGAAACGCAGACGATTTACTTCGATCCCGCTGGACCAAGGCATCAAAACCACAGGACACACAGGACACATCTAAGACCTAAGTCAAATTAATTATTTTCCAAAATCAATTTTCATCTGTTTTTAAAACGAAAGGAAAATAAGACATCGAATTCAGAGTTCCTAACAAAATAAATCTTTTATTGTAACGACCCTTTAATCAACGAACCCTGGTCACACTGAGGATACCCCGGCTGGGAAAACCTCGTTACAAAGTCTAGTAAACTTTTTATTCCAACATTTTGATGATTGCTTCAGACCATAAAGACTTTAATCCAATTTACATACAACATCTTCAATCGTTTCAATTCCTTCTGAAACTTTCATGTAAATCTTTTCCTCCAATTTACTATCGAGAAAAGCTGTTTTTACATCGAATTGTGCTATTTCCCACTCTTCGATTGCCGCAATGCATAACAATACTCGAACCGTTTCATATCTGGTAACTGGTTAGAAAGTCTCATTCATTCATTGCCTTTACGCTGTGAATACCCTTTTGCGACTAGTCGTTCTTTGTATCCAATACCACTTGAACCTTGTTTTAATTTAAAAACCCACTTGCATCCAATAACATTTGCATCTTTAGAACGCTTTACCAATTTCCATGTCTGGTTTTCATTTAAAGAGTTCAATTCTTCTTCTATAGCATCTTGCCATTGCTTTCGATTTTTCGAGTGTTTGCTTCAGTACAGTTTAACGGCTCTGATACTACAACCGAAAACGACGAAAACCCAACCGAAAACCCACTTTCAATTAAACGCATAAAGCATTCTGTACCAAAAATCTTGATACGTCCAAGTTCTGTCTTTGAATTAAACCAGTATTCGTATGGTGTATAGTCAATATATTTGATGTTTGTTGATCTATTCAACATATATATTGCCGTACGAACCGCCTCTGACCAAAGAGATTTTTGTAGACCGCTTGCAATTAACATAGTTCTTCCGCTTTCCTAAACGGTTCTGTTGTCTCGTTCAATTCTTCCATTTTGTTTAGGTGTAAATGATGTAACTCTTTCCCATGTGATTCCAAATCACTTCAATAAATTTGACATTTCGATTCACGAATTACTATTGTTTTCGCTTCTATCAGTCGATGCAATAAACGCTAATTCGTCATTTAGTTTCTTATTTTTCGTATTTGACGAAGAATTTTTCTTTGATGAATCTGTGAGTGAATTTTTGTTTGGATTCTGACAACATTCACGTGCACAATTTTGTTCTCTTTTTCTGGATTTATTTGCAATCGCTACTTTCGATTCGCTGTTTAAGTCGGTATTATTTTTCTTTAAGTTATCCTCTTCTAATTGTAATGATGACATCAAATTGTCTATCGTACGTTTTTCATTCGTGTTATACCTGTTGAGTGTAAAATATGTTTCCTTACTGTATAAACAGTAGGAGCGACTAAATTAAGATGTAGGCACTTGAACCAAATTTTATTAGTTTAAAATGATCATGTACACCAACGGTTTTGAGTAGAATGATATTTATTTAGTGGCCGAAGCCCTCTTTTATACAAATGATTTGCAAAGTTTATAAAATTAAAGAATGCTTAATAATCTAATACAAACTTATGAGTTTGAGAAATCTAATGCTTATATGATAGATAATGTAGGAATCCTAAACATTCCTGCACATACATGTTGTAATATGAATAGTCGCTAAGATGTCACTGCATATGCACGTTGCTTGATGTTCTTTGCTGCATACCCACGTTGTAATACGACGAACAGTTGATGTCGCTGCATGTGTACGTTGCTTGATGTTCTTTGCTGCATACCCACGTTGTAATACGACGAACAGTTGATGTCGCTGCATATGTACGTTGTTTGATATGACGAATAGTTGATTTATCTTCATTAGCACGTTCTGTTTGGCCTTGATTGGAAAAAAAACTGATGTGATGATGTGTACTATTCACAAGGAACGCATTATGCAGTTTTGTGAGCTCTTGATTTCGTAATGCAGAAAGTTGAGTCTGAAGCGTCTTTAGTGATTCCAGATTAGTGTTGTTGAATTTTGGAATTAGCTCTAGTGCTTCGTGAACATCATCGCCTTTTGTGATTGTGGAAATATTACCAAAACTGATGTAGGAGGAATGCAGAGTGCTGGTAGTCATCGGATTTCCTTGGATGGTGATTAAATTGTTTCTCATCACGCAGTTGTCTTCCAGTGAAAGGAGCCCAGATCCTGCATGTTCAATCTGAATTGTTTCTGTTTTACACACAGCGTACCGAAAATCCAGTGATTTTTGTTGTTTAACTGCGTCCACATTAGATTATTACTTGGTTTTATTAACTTGCAATCTGTTACTGTGTTATTATTGAAAAGGTTGAACTCGCAATTACATGCTTTTTTTTTATGATCAGCAGCGTTTTGTTTATGATCGAAGGAAAAGGTATAAGTCGAAACAAATTAGACGATTCTTGTTCGATTAGAGGAATTTTGATGACGAACATAAGGTGATTGTCAGTAGCTCCTCCATTCGCTGTTAAGATTTTGTAGAAGTGAAGCAAGTCCTCATGTTCGAATGGTAATGCTTTTGACTGGGGAAGATGGTTTTTGATGTTGATGATTTCTGCCTTTAATTGAGTTGGGGATAGCAAGAGTGGACTGATGATACCATAGTGAGCGTCTGTTAAGGTAGTCAATGTTGCGTTTTTAATTCGTTGCAAGTTTGAAGCTACGATTGATAGTTGCATTGTCGATGATGTAAAAGTTTGGAAAATCCTAGATTCCTCAGAAACCTCTCCAATTCGAGAGACAATATGGTTGGATTGATTTTGCAGAGTATTAATGCGTTCTTTTATTTCGAGATGATCTTGCTTCATGATGTTAATAGTTGAGTCTATGATGGATGTTTGTTTTTTCAACATAGTCAATAAGTGTGCTTCATTGTTGTTTACTTGATCGATGGTTCTAGACATCTCTTCTGCGTAGTCGGAATCAAGGAGTCCAAATAACGAATGTGCTATATTACCGACAATATTAATTGCTGCCCGAGAAACTCGGTTTTTTTGTGATTAAAGTTGTATCTGCTTGTAAACTGTTTCTAGCGTTGATGAAGTACATAACTAGGGGATTACAAGAAGTTTTTTGTTTCAGTTGATTACATAGATGTTGGAGCGCCATTGTTCCATTGTCAAATGTGTCTAATTCTGATCGGATTGGTGCCAAGTCATAGTAAACGACAATTTTCCACTCGTTCGCAATTAAATTTGTGGATCCAAGATGTTCGAAGTAGATTTCTGGATTATTGATGAACCTTGTTACGTTGATGGCGATGCGCAGATTACTGGCAACAGTAGCAATGATAACACAACCGTTGTAAATAAGGTATTAGATGACAACCTTCGTGGTTTTGGTTGTGCTTTTGTCGTATCATGTGCTGAGGGCTGGGAGTGCAAAGCTGGCTTCTCGGATTCAACTGTTATTAGATCAGTATTATCAGGTTCCTTAAAAATTGGATCTAAACGATGAATTGGTCGCTTCCATATTCCTGATCTGGTTTTGACGTTGACAACACGGACGATGTTATCGTCACCCTTGAATAATTTAACGATTCTTCCCAAAGCCAATGTAGCGGTGGCGTGTTGTCCTCTTTTATAATAACCATGTCGCCAACCTTTATGTTCTTATTTTCGTGTTTCCATTTATGTTGATGCTGCAACTCGTTTAGGTAGTCGCTTGACCATCGTTTCCAGAATTCGTGTTTTAAATGATAGATCGACTTCCATCGCGACGTCAGATTTAATTTTGCTGGAACGGTATCGCTATCGACTTGCGCTACCAATGGTTCACCAATTTGGAAGTGTCCTGGTGTTAATGTTGATAGGTCATTTGGATCGGACGAGAGAGGTCTAATTGGCCTCGAATTCAAAATAGCTTCAATTTCGATGATTACGGTTTCCAATTCTTCGTGTGTAAGTGACGCAGTTGAAATGGTTTTTATCAAGAGGTGCTTGGCTGATTTCACTGCTGCCTTGGCCTTGGTTGCGAAGCAACAGAAGACTGCTAGGTATACCTTGTGGGGTCTCTTTCCCCTGATTTTGTAATGCACCCATAGAGGTCCACAAAAGTCTACACCGGAAATTATGAATGGCCTATTTGGTGTGAGGCGATCTGCTGGAAGGTTCCCCATGACTTGAGTCATGAACTGTGGTCTGACTCTGGTGCATCGAATGCAGTTGTGTACTGTGTGCCGCGCCGTTACCTTTCCTTTGATGGGCCAAAATTGTTGTCTCAAAATGGATAACAGTGTCTGTGGTCCACAATGAGCATTTTCATCATGCTTCATTTTAAATAGCAATTTTGTTATAGATTTATTGTATGGAATCAACATCGGGAGTTTTGCATCGAAAGAAATCGATGCGGTTTCTAAGCGGCCTCCAACTCGTTGTAACAGTCTTTTGCTCGGGTGACGCTCTCCGGTCACCCACGGTTCTTTCTCCTTCTTACTCGTCGTTACAAATTAAAGATTTTGTTGATTTTTTCAGTTTAAATTATAATTTCTTCTTTATTCAGTTATTTCTCTAATATATACGTACTTAGATATAATTATACTTAGGATATGCCTACAATAAGCTGGTTTGTATGTATACTATACGGGGGAACCAGCGGGGTCTGATTGCGGTCGAGGCTATTCGACTGCGGAAGGGGGTTGATGGGCGGCTTCTGCTCCTCGACTTGTTGCTACTGGAGCATACGAGCAGTGTTCGAATGAACAGCGCAGCGCAGTATAGTGAAGTACTTAATCGGTAATCCACCGTACTGGTAAGAAAGCGTGGTCCGTGGGGATAATACCACAACGGGAGCATGCGGACTGCTAGTGTCTGATAATTTGACTTATTTACAGTATAGCGAAACTGCCTGGTGTTAACAACGTCAGCAGTTCATTATACTGAAATAGACAACGTGAATGTAGGTATACAATATAGCAAAATTGCCTGGTGTCACAACGTCAGCAATCTTGTTATATTGACAAAGACAATGGGAGTACAAGCATATAATAAAGCAAAATTGTCAGCGAGAAGCTGTCTTTAAGGGGGAATTTGCTGTGAAATAAAACGCCTTCGTCCCTTTGAGTAGATGTAGCTGCCTTGCCGCAGTATGTTCTATTCTACTTTTGATGAGTGATTTTAGCCTATAAGTGTGTCTTAATAATTAGATTTCTTGGGAATTTTGTTTTCACCCTTTTGGAAAAATAGTAGCTATTCCTCTATTGTTCTGTATGAGGATTTTTATTAATTATTTGGTTATAAAGGTTGCCATTTCTATTATTTAATCGGATTGAAAACATTTTCCCAGAAAAAATAATTTTATTGGTTCGACCGCCGGATTGAACCTTACACCTACTGCATACCGGCCGAGTACACTCGTATTTCGCCAATATGATATATAGGCAAAATGTGTTAATTTTGCATTATCTATCGAGCGACTGTGTTTTTGTATAGTAAGTACTTTAGACATATGGTTTGTAGCGGAGTTGTTTAAAAACAACTTCGTTACATTCCCCCCCCCCCCCACCATACTTCGGGATGACAAAAACATAAGATACACTTATAGGCTAGGAATAAGGATTTTTAATACTGGTTGGAATTAATAGTTATTAATGTTGGTTACTTATATTACAAATTGTTATATGTTTATATCTACATGTATATCTCTGGTATTTAAAAAAAACGTGTTTATATGTATATAAAAAATCTCTCGTATGGTGTGGTCACTCTTTTTTCTTTTCTTGTATATTCTGGGTGGTCTATGACCTTTATTGCCTTGTGCTAACACCTGTACAAAAGGATGTTTAGAAAAAAATGTTTTGTGGGTTTGTTTGTTGGTTTTTTTTCTTTTTTTCTTTTCTCTTTTTTTCCCCATTTTATTTAATAATAAGCTTAAGTGCATCGATAGTGATAATAATTCATTTTACAATTTTTGTTTTCTTCGTAAAAAAATTTTTTTTTTGTCTTCTAAGTGTTGCTGTGTTGCTGGGCTGGTGGATGTCGCCCTGGATGATGGTCATAACGCTCCCTGCGCATTTTAGCGTGATGGTGTGGTCCGGTTCTTGATGTCCGTAGATTCGTCCGCTGGGTCCGGCAATTCGAAATCTTTTGGTTGCCGTCGGAATTAGGATGCCCTTGAAGACGTCAGGGTCGAAGTGGTCGCTTTTTCCGAGGGTTATGAACCTCATCATCGATAGCTTCTGGTTTGGTCTTGCCTGGTTGATTATATTGGTACTGGCGTGGGGGTTGGTTGTTTGGGTTGGGTTATCGATTGGTGGTTGGTGGGTGGTGAGGGAAAGGTCGTTTACGGTTGGATTTTGGGATTTGCGTTTTAAGTTGGTGTGTGGAATGGTCCGGTGTGCGGTTCTTGGCCCTTTTGTGGTTCGAGCGGTGGTTGGTCGGGGCTCGCCCCACTGAAGCGGGATGGTTGCATCGTTTTTGGTGCTGGGTGCCAACTCATACAGCCGACGGAGCTCATGTACGGTAAGAGGTCGGTTAGGGGGTGGTGGTGAGGTGAGGTTTGAGTTTCGTCTATGGTCGGTGTATCGGATAGTTGTTTTAAATCCTTGACGTGGGCAGTTATTGTTTTGTTGTTTCCTCCTTCTAGGATGCATATGACCGGTGATGGTTTTTTGGAGATCCGGTAGGGTCCAATGAATCGAGGCGCTAGCTTAGCGGCGAAACTTTGCGTAGCTGAAGAGAGTGGTCGGTGACGATAGTAAACCATTTCCCCTATTGCTGGTGTCCATGGAGGTCGGAGGTCGGAGGACGGAGGTCGTAGTATCGTTTCTGTGTGCTAAACGCGTTGGCTAGGTTGTGCTTGACTAGGGCCAGGATCTCGTTTAACATGGTGATACGTTCCGGTGTGTCAGGTTCTTGGTTTAGCGGTATATCTGGGGTGGCAGGTAACCGTAGCTCACGGCCGAAATTTAGATAGGCGGCGGAGTATCAGGTTGTCTCGTTGTGGCTGGTATTGATAGATAACATAAACTCAGGTAGGTACTCGTCCCATCGCCGGTGATCGGTTCTGACATACTGCGAGATCATTGTCTTGATTACACGGTTCATCCGTTCGGTCGGGTTAGCTTGCGGGGTATACGGTGGGGTAAATCTATGCTTAATCTGTAGTTGAGTTAGTAGTGTCTGGAACTGCTTGCTTCGGTACTGCGTACCATTATCGGTGATCAATATCTTGGGGCAGCCGTACCGGCTGAGTATACGTTCTTTAAAGCCTTTAATGAGGGCGGGGGTGGTTGCGTCACGGAGAGCCAAGAATTCTGTCCATATGGAAAACTTGTCGTAAAAGACCAGGATCATTGTGTTCCCTTTTGCCGATCGTGGGAGCGGGCCTATGAAATCGGAGCATACGATTTCCCATGGATGATTTGCGGTGGTTACGTGCATCTCTCCAGCAGGTTTTCGGGTCGGAATCTTGTACTCGAGACAGGTAGGGCATCTTCGAACAAATCGTGCGGTATCGCGATATAGTCCGGGCCAGTAATAGGTTTTTGCGATTCTGGTAATGGTTTTGGCTATCCCCATATGGCCTGCGGTCACATCCGTGTGGTTCTCATGCATGACCTGTTGGTGAAGTGGTTTGGGAACGCAAATTTTCTAATGGGGTTTTCGGTTGGGAGTCGAGACAGTACACCGGCCACGGTGTTGGATGACCCCTTTCGGTAACGGATTTCATAGTCGTGCTGTTGGAGTTAGATGGCCCAGCGTGCTAATCGCCCTGAGGGGTTATCGATGTTATGCAACCATTTTAGTGACTGATGGTCGGTATGTACTATGAAGTGATACCCTTCTAGGTATGGGCGCATCTTTCGTATTCCCCATACCACCGCTAGACATTCTCGCTCCGTGACCGAATAATTTCTTTCGGCGTCGGTGAGCGTTCGGCTAGCATAGGCTAGCACCATAGGAGGATGAACGGTCGGGTGAAATCATGACAAGCAAGTATTGGTGCTTCGGTTAATTTGGTTTTTAACGTCTCGAAAGCTTTTGTCTGGTCTTCTCCCCATAAACATTTCTGGGTTTTCTTCAATAATCTGGTAAGCGGTGCGGTTATGGTAGAGAAGTTCGGTACAAAGCGTCGATACCAGGATGCTATGCCGATGATTCGCCGGAGTTCTTTTATGTTTCGTGGTGCCAGTAGAGATTTTACAGCTTCAATTTTATTGGGGTCGGTGTGTATACCATGTCCGTTCACCATGTGACCGAGGTAATGCATTTCGGTTTTTCCGAATTCGCATTTGTCGGGATTAATTTTAAGTTTTGTCATTCTCAACCGTTTGAATACTTCTGTTAGCGCCGCCATGTGTTCTGAAAAGGTGCACCCGATTATGATAATGTCGTCTAAGTAGGCGAAAGCATGCGGCTCTAGCTCGGGGCTGATTATCTTGTCGAGTAGTCGTTGGAAATTGGCAGGAGCGGAGTGGAGTCCAAATGGCATGACTTTCCATTGGAAAAGTCCTCTCCCGGGAACGGTAAAGGCTGTGCATGGGCGACTTGTTGGCTTCAGGGGTATTTGCCAATAGCCTTGTTTCAGATCGATTGTTGAAATATATTTGGCTCCCTTCAGTTTGTCTAATACGTGGTTGATTTGCGGTAGAGGGTATGCGTCTTTGACAGAGAGTTCATTTAATTGACGATAGTCCACGCATAGCCTCCACGTGCCTTGCTTTTTCTTAACTAGAACTATCGGAGAGCTATAGGGGCTATTTGACGGTTCAATTTTATTCTCTGCCAACAGCTGGTCTATTTCTTCATTGATAATTGCCTGCATGGCTGGATTCCTTGGCATGTATCGTTGCTTAAATGGGCGTTGATGCTTGAGTCAGATTTCATGTTCTGCGATGTCGGTTGGTCCTTTAAATTTTTCAAATGTGGGTATTTCGGCTGCCAAGAATTTCTTCAGTTGTTGTTCTTCGGACAAGAGACTTTGGATAACTGGTTTGCCAGGTTTGGTTCGAGCTGTTATTGTCTCTTTTCCGGGGTTGATGGTAAATCCAAACTTGGATAAAAAGTCGGTTCCTATTAGAAACTTGTCCATGAGTTCTGGTATGTATACAAACTCATGTGTAAAGGTGCGTCCCTCCCATGTTAGTTTTGTCATGTACGCATGGTGGGCGGTAATAGTGGATTTATCGGCTAAGGCGAAAGTCATGGCTATCGGTCGGACTGGTACTCGGTTTGCTTTACAGATTCGCTGTATAGTTTTACCGATACATGATCTTCCGGCCCCAGTGTCGATGACGGCATTGTATTGGTGATTATAAAATGTGATGGGTAGGGTGTATGAGGCATGGCTGAGGGTAGTCAAAGTGGGGGCGTCTAATACCTCACAAGATTGGACGGCCCGTTAACTTTTTCCGGCCTGCATCGGCAGTGGCGGCTCTGTATCCCCTGTGTGCCGCAGTATGAGCAGAATAGTAGGCGTGGTTGCTGACAATGATTCCGCAGGTGTCCAGGCTGGCTACATGCCCAACAGTGGGTTTTTCGCTCATATGCGCTGGTCGATGTTGCGCTACTGGTGTGTGACGGGTGTGGATATATGGAGTTCGTGGTAGAGGTCTGGTGGTTGACATTGCTGGTGTGTGATGGGTATAAATGTGTTACTTCGTTGGCCACTGGTTGGTACGACGATGTGACATTGCTGGGGTGCGACAGGTATGAATGTGTTACATCGTTGGCCACTGGTTGATACGAAGATGTGACATTTCTGGTGTGCGACGGGTATGACTGTGTTACTTAGTTTGCCACTGGTTGATAGGCAGATGTGACATTTCTGGTGTGTGACAGGTGCGGGTATATTATATTATTGGCCATTAGGTCTGGCGGCAAAATTGGTCGTGCGGACTGGATAGGCAGGTGGTGCGGAGTGGCTGCGGGTTGCGACGCTGATTGTCTGTATTGTACTTGTGATATGCTTGGACGGAATGGCGGTGCGGTAGGACGGAATGGTGGAACGGTAGGACGTAGTGGCAATGGCCGACTTTGCTTCTGAGTGAGTCGTGGGGCAGGTTGTTCTGCCATTAAGCACTCGAAATCTTCGATCAGTGTGGTTAAATCGGACAACGTGCTGAACTCCCTTCGCTTGATATAATGCCGGTAGTCGGGTCGCAGGTTGTCATAAATCCTATCTAGTTTTTCTTCAGCGGTCATTGTGGTATGCCATCGCATCAGGGCTTGAATCGATGTGAGAAATTCCTTGCCCTTTTCTCTGTGGTTTTGTGTACGACTACGAATGCGGTCGAGTAGTTGGGTGTAGAAGCGCGGTGGTAGGAAAAAGCGGCGCGGTTCTTCGCTAAATGCTTTCCAAGTAACTAATAGCTCTTTGCTACTCCGGTACCACACCAGCGCGTTCCCTTTCAGCAGTTCATTTGGTAACATTCGGCCAATTCTTCGACGCGTTCCAAAAACTCCAATGGATTATTTGCACCGCCGTCGTACCTCACATTCCATTTCCGTACCTTGTCCATTATATCCGCGTCTGACAATCGGTATGCGAAAGTTTGCGAAGTACTCGCATCTACTGCTTGCGTGGTGCTTGTATCTACTTCTGAGTACATTCTTGGTGATGTTTCGTAAATCTTGCCAGTCGGATTTGGTACCTGCAAGTCCTTATGGGTTTCGCGTTTTTTTTTGTGAAGGCATCGCGTCTACTTGTGGGTAGATAATTTCTGGTATTTTTCTGGTCGGGGTCAACTCTTCGCCTGGTTTACATTTTTTGACTTCGGTGCTCAACCTTTTGCGCAGCTCGTCGACCGTGCCTGTTGAGTCGATACCACGACGCTCCAACTCACTAACCAAATCCTCCTTGCGGAGAGAGTACACCGCAGTACAGGCATTGAGTTCGGGCTCTGGCGTAGACATTTATGCTGCCGGGTGGGTATCTCGGTTAGAAGGTTGTTGACTTTGGTATATATATATATATATATATATTCTTAAATGAATTCCGGTCGGACGGTGATACGACTTTTCTAGTCGTCCCTGCTCGGGCGCCAAATTTGTAACAGTCTTTTGCTCTGGTGACGCTCGCCGGTCACCCACGGTTCTTTCTCCTTCTTACTCGTCGTTACAAATTAAAGATTTTGTTGATTTTTTCAGTTTAAATTATAATTTCTTCTTTATTCAGTTATTTCTCTAATATATACGTACTTAGATATAATTATACTTAGGATATGCCTACAATAAGCTGGTTTGTATGTATACTATACGGGGGAACCAGCGGGGTCTGATTGCGGTCGAGGCTATTCGACTGCGGAAGGGGGTTGATGGGCGGCTTCTGCTCCTCAACTTGTTGCTACTGGAGCATACGAGCAGTGTTCGAATGAACAGCGCAGCGCAGTATAGTGAAGTACTTAATCGGTAATCCACCGTACTGGTAAGAAAGCGTGGTCCGTGGGGATAATACCACAACGGGAGCATGCGGACTGCTAGTGTCTGATAATTTGACTTATTTACAGTATAGCGAAACTGCCTGGTGTTAACAACGTCAGCAGTTCATTATACTGAAATAGACAACGTGAATGTAGGTATACAATATAGCAAAATTGCCTGGTGTTACAACGTCAGCAATCTTGTTATATTGAAATAGACAATGGGAGTACAAGCATATAATATAGCAAAATTGCCTGGTGTTACAACGTCAGCAATATGATATACTAATATGACTTGACTAGCTTTGTCATAAAAAAAGGGGGCTGTTCTTGTAGAATAGAAGTCAGCGAGAAGCTGTCTTTAAGGGGGAATTTGCTGTGAAATACAACGCCTTCGTCCCTTTGAGTAGATGTAGCTGCCTTGCCGCAGTATATTCTACTCTCGAATAGATGTTACCACCTTGCCGTAGTATGTTCTATTCTACTTTTGATGAGTGATTTTAGCCTATAAGTGTGTCTTAATAGTTAGTTTTTTTGGGAATTTTGTTTTCACCCTTTTGGAAAAATAGTAGCTATTCCTCTATTGTTCTGTATGAGGATTTTTATTAATTATTTGATTAAAAAGGTTGTCATTAATAAATTTCTATTATTTAATCGGATTGAAAACATTTTCCCAGAAAAAATAATTTAATTGGTTCGACCGCCGGATTGAACCTTACACCTACTGCATACCGGCCGAGTACACTCGTATTGCGCCCATATGATATATATATAGGCAAAATGTGTTAATTTTGCATTATCTATCGAGTGACTGTGTTTTTGTATAGTAAGTACTTTAGACATATGGTTTGTAGCGGAGTTGTTTAAAAACAACTTCGTTACATCGTAAAACCCCTTTTACTCTAAAAATGGCGCTAAGCTGGTCAGTGAGCTAGATCTGCACAAGCCCTTGTGACTCTTAAGATCCTGTATTTCCTTGCCGAATTCTGATTGTTGTATTTCTGGTACAATTACCATGAGGGCTTCGTTGAGTTCCTGAGGTGATAATGCTGTTTGCCTTACTGGTGTTGTATCGATTTTCCTGGTTGTTCGAATGAATCGAAGAACGTAACCAATCGTACGTTGTAGAAATGAGAATGAGTTACGATGTTTTATTTGATCAATTATTTGTGTGGAACTTTGTGTTAGGGCTACAGCGACGATATGTTTCCCTTTTCTTTGTAAGTCGGATGGTATTTCTAGCTCCTTTGCGAATGGTCGGGGCCATGATGACTCATTTCCATGCAGAAAGAATGGTCCATAAAGGCACATACTACATGACAAAGTACGATTTGTGAATCCGTCCAGAAATATGTTGGAATATCTTGGAATCTTAAGTCACCTTTGACTCTGGTTGTGAGTTCAGCTCCTAAGACTGCAGCACACAGTTCAAGTCGCGGAACAGTCTGCTTTTTTACTGGAGCTATGCGTGATTTAGCGCAGAGTAGTCTTACGACTATCATTCGATCCTTATATGTTGACCGTAGATACACCGCTGCCCCATAAGCTTGTTCCGATGCGTCCACAAAGGTGTGAATTTGTACGGATGTTGGGTTATTTTGTTTGAAGACATATCTAGAGACACCTCCAGTGTTGATATGCTGTTCCTAAATGTTTTCCATTCTTTACTTAGGTGTTTTGGTAATTCGTCGTCCCAATCAAGTTTTAGGTGCCAGAGCTGCTGCATAAATATTTTCGCCTGAACGACCATAGGGCCAAAGATTCCTAGCGGGCCAATTGTTTGAGTTACGTGCGCAAGTTTAATTTGACAGCTGATCCATTTGCACGGTCTTTCTTTCGCGATCTGTCAACGCATCCCGATGGTTCCGACCGACATGCCATTAGACTTTAAGCGATTGCAGTTTCGGGTGCGGTTTGCATTACATAATAAGACCCTCAAAATACCCCCAAAAAGACCCTCAAAAGCCCCAAGAGACCCTCAAAGGACTTCCAAAAGAATCTCAAAGGACCTCAAAAAGAGGGTCTTTGTGCGGTCTTTTGATTGTCTTTTTGGTTTCTTTTGGAAGTTTTATTGAGGCTTTTGATGATCTTTTGGGGGTTATTTTTGGTTTTTTAAACGTTTTTAAGCGTTTTGAGGGTCTTTTGGGGGCCTCTCGGGGGTCTCTTGAGGGTTTTTTAAGGGCCTGTTCAGGATCTTTTGGGGGTATTTTGAGAGTCTTTTGAGGGTTCTTTGAGGGGTTTTTGTGGCTTTTGATTGTCTTATGTGGTTCTTTTTTTTTTTTACTATTTTAAAGCTTCTTTTGGTGGTCTTTTGAGGAGTCTTTTGAGGGTCTTTTTGAGGTCCTTTGAGAGTCTTTTGGAGGTCCTTTGACGATCTCTTGGGGCTTTTGAGGGTCTTTTTGGGGTATTTTGAGGGTCTTATGGGGGGTCTTTAATGGTTGTTTTTTGTGATTTTTGAGTTTCTTTTGTTATTAAGGGTCTTTCGGAAATTTTCTTTTTGGTGTTGTGGCGGTCTATTGAAGGTTTTTTTTCCCAAAACATCAAAAACTTCAACGTCTGGCACGTTAACAAACAACACTGATGGTTTTCCGACACCATCGCGAGAAGTATGGATTTTCAAGGTAAATGCCTCAAACACTCATTGACTGCCCTTGTGATTTGTTGCGTTGACAGATCGCAAAAGAAAGACCGTTCGTATTGAAGAGATAATCAACATAAAAGTAAAAAAAAAAATTTTTTTTTCGTTTTTCCAGTTTTTTTCATTTTACCGAAAACATTCAATCGAGTTTTTCCTCAAACAATATCCAATTCATCGTTTTCCAAATTTTCCTACTTCCTTTTGTATTTTTCCCGAATTTTCTTTTGCTAAAAATTTCTCCGCGAGCATAACCAAACCAAATCAACCAAATATGTCGTTCCTATCGTCAGTTATGATCAAGACGGCATAAAAAAATTATGAAGTAGTTGTTATATTATTGTATGTTTGTAAGGAAATGTATAGAATCAGTTCTAGTTCCTGAAACCAATGAGTACAATGGCTCTGGTGGTGGAACCAATAGCGCTAATTTCACTTTTCCATTTGCGCAACACAATCCATTTGCTTCATTTTTGTATTTCAATACCTTACAATATGGGCAAACTAAGTTCATAGGTCCAATAGCAACGCATTCGTAGGAAGTGTAGTCAATTAAAACATCGTAACTGAAAGCCGCTCGAGAAACATTGGAAGCATTTCGAAGACGACGCGTTGCACGATATCTAATCCTTTCTATTTCATTTCGCTCTTCACGTTGTTCTGTAGTGCGATTAGATTGAAAATTTTCTTGGTTTGTATCATTTCGAGTTCTTCGACCCAAATTACTGCCCCCGTGTGTTGGCGGCATGGGTCTAAACGTAATCACACACAATTGGTTTTCAAGAGAAGTGAAAATATAAAAAAAAACAAGAACCGCCACGCGCAGAATAATTAATTATTACTATAATTTTGTCTTTGATTATTTTTTTCACATGCATAAATTGATATTCATATAGTCTAATCAACTTGAGTGTATACCATAAATAATTCAAACGCGCATTTGTTTTGTTTAAAGTGACGTTGACAATTTACGTCAACTGACAGCAAAAAAAAAGTGTTTTTGTGCGCTGTAGTAGTGATTCTGTTCTCGTATTCCTCAATTGAGCCACTGCTTTCAAGTGAAGTTGTGACTAAGGTTCGCAACAAACCAACTCGTCTCAGCAGTCCGGAAAATAAAAAAAAATAAAAAAAAATTTTAAAATTAGACCGATTTTCTTTATATTTTAAGGACATGTGTATCTCCTTAAACACATGTGGACAAAACTTTTTGTACAATTTTTGAAGTGACTGGCCCTGAGGGCCCTAAGGCACATATAATTTTTTAAAAAGTAGCCCGATTTTCTTCAAATTTTCAACACAACACATCTCCGATGACAACACTTCCTATTGAAATTTGGAAGTGATCGGGCCCCAAGTTCGGAGGCTCCCATACATTTTTTACACATGTGTATCTCCGGTGACAACAGTTTTTGGAAACATTTTGAAGTAAAGGGACTCTAATATTAATTTTTTGCAAATTAACCCGGTTCAAACATTGCACACATTTTAGAGAATTTACATGAAAAATTTGAATTTTTATGGGTTTTTTTTAATTCATAAAGAGTTTTCAACTGTTCAGTTCACAATTGTTTTAAGATAGTTAAGAAAGAGTTCCGAATTTTGTTTTAAAACCTTTTTCATTAATTGATTTCAAAAGAAGAAAAGAGGGTGTTCTATGAATCCTCCAAACAAAAAACCAGGGGACATCCCGAAAAGTCTGCGAGACTTAAGGCCTGGATTAATGACGAAGCAGCGGACTCGTAATAAGACGAGGGAAATGTGATTTTAAGTGATGACCTTAGGATGGGGGAGTTATGAAAAATTAGTTACAGGCGTTGGTGATAATAGTAGAAATCCTGAATGCAGGAAGCCCACAGAAGCTACTGACAGTCACCTGGAGAGAGGTTTTGGAACCCCTTTGATCCACTGATCGATAATTTCAATCAAGGTTATAGTCTAAGGAAAAAAGGGGATGGGAATGTTGAGTAGGGGGCAGTAGGGCCGAGGCGTCGACTGCAGACTGTCAACTGTCAACAACAGACTCGGGGATAATTCAGAGGGACCAACTGGCTTTAGGGTCCCTATTTACGAAAAAATTAGATGTGGTCACAGCAGCTTCACAGACCAAATAGAGATGCTGGCTCAGAAAGTAGGACTACTCATAGGTCCACTCCAATTAATTACATTGTACATGGGAAGGAAATGCCTGGTATTAGCCGACCGAAGCCTTCCTTATGCCAGTATAACCAGCCAGTTTCTAAGATCACGAACTTCCACGAGTCCAAAAATGCGATCTCTATAAGTGGAAGTGGGTTCAGGTTCGAATCCCAGCAATACCAAAAGTATTTTTCACGGTGTCCCACCTCTCGCGAATGGGTGACAAACGTTCCGAGAGTAATACCTTATCACGGAAAGCTTCTCAATTCGCCGTTCGGATCCGGCCTTAAATTGTAGGTCCTTTCCATTTGTGTCCAAAAAATTAACATGCGCAGCACAAATGGTCGCGAGAAGTTAGGCCTTGGACCGCAATGGTCTGTCGCGCCGAATATTATTATTGTTATTATAATAAGTGGAATATAAAGTTCGATGGCACGAAAAAAACGATGCCGGTCGAAAGTTTTATATTCCACCTGAAAACGATACAGCGGAGACTTGACGTCTGCGAAGACCAGGTATTTAACCAATTCAACTATCTTCTGATTGGTGTACTCGAACGATGGTACTGACAACTCCTGGAGGAGCACGCTGACGACAGTTAGTTGATAACTACCATGATCTAAAAAGGTAACTATTGCGACAGTTCAAAGCATCGGGATCTGATCGTGAGATCATGCGTGAGATCATGCGTGAGATCATGGGCAGAAACAAATGTTCTAGGTGAGGAATAAGTTGCCAGAAAGGTAGCTCGTCACAATTCTTCGCCAGAACCTCCGAGAAAAAATAGCGACGCTGATCTTTGGGTGTTCTCTATTTGCTCTTGCTGATCTGGTATCTGCCTGTCGTCGGGCAGAAAAGCACTTCAGTGAGAAGGAGCCGCTTTAAGGGTAAACCAGTTGGTGAGCTCCAGACAACAGGTGAGGTTGAGTATTTTGATCGTGAGACATGTGCGCAATAAAGAATAACTAGATTAAAGACAAAGTAAACATGAATAAAAATAAAAATACTGACGGTTGAAATGTTGTGTGTGGGGATGTAAAAAATTCTTGTTCGTCCCACTTCCATTCGTTAGTGTGCTTTCAATCCGTCCTGTAAGAGTAATTCGGAAAACTTGCTGAAGGGCGAAGCATTCGCGAGTGTTCGCCCAACAGACAAGGTCCCGGAGAAGCAGAACCAGAAAGAATAAAAATTTTAAAACGAGTAGGCATAGAAAACAAAGAAACCCAATTATTCAAACACTTCCTGTCAGAAAAAGTCTCCACCAACGTATCCTTGAATATGAAGAGGCGCGTAAAAGGATTGTCTCTGAAGATTCTAAGCAGAAAGAAAAAAGGGAGAAAAAAGTTATAAAGATAAGACAATTGCGAGAACAATTTGCCTTAAAAAGGAGTAGATTTAGATAACTTAGAAGCCACTATCCTACAAATGAACGACGACAACCGACCCTACGCGAAGGTCAAATTAATAAATGATAAGGTATTAGGACTTTTAGATAGTGGTGCTTCTGTCAGCTGTTTGGGGAATGGTGCAATGAAGTTTATTGAAGACAACGGTCTTCGTATTAAAAAAAATTATTCAAATATAAGAACTGCGGACGGAAACCGACAAAATATTACAGGTGTAGTGACTATTCGAATTACATGGAAGAATATAACTGAAAACCTATAGTCTTATATTGTGCCGTCACTGCAACAAGTTTAGTACCTGGGATTGGACTTTTGTAGAAAGTTTGGAGTTGCTCCAAACATAACCTCTGAGATTAACCTGATAGAAAAAACGAACACAGACCCAATGATGCAGGTTCTCTCGCCAGCACAGACGGAGGCACTATAGGCGGTGAAGGCTAAGTACCCGTCCTACGCGAAACTTGGCTTCGGTTATACAAGCCTGGAGGAACATGTGATCGAGACCGCCGAAGTGGAGCCGATCAAACAGACTACCCAGTGTCTCCGGCGATCCAAAAGCTTCTCTTCGACGAGCTCGATCGCATGATTTCTTTGGGAGTGATCCAGGAGAGCAATAGGGCGTGGAGTTCTCCGGTTGTGCTGGTGAGAAAACCTGGAAAAATTAGGCTGTGTTTAGATTCGCTTAAAGTTAAAGCGGTGACAAAAAAAGACGCGTACCCGTTGCCCCACATAGAAGGGTTATTGAGCCGCTTACAATACACTTGGTTCATTTCGGGGTTCGATTTGAAGGACGCCTTCTGGCAAATCCCTTTGAAAAAGAAATCCAGGGAGAAAACGGCCTTCACAGTCCCTGGGCGGCCACTGTATAAATTTACAGTAATGCCATTTGGCTTGTTCAATGCTGCCCAGAGAATGTGTCGCTTATGGACAAGGTGATACCGTCAAGGCTTTAAGACAATGTCTTTGTATACCATGACGATTTTCTTGTCCGCTATCCGGACTTCGAAAGCCACATGGGTTTGCTAGATGGCGTTGCGGAGTGTCTTCGTAAGGCAGGCTTAACCTTCTATTTAGAAAAAAGCAAATTTTGCTATAAAGAAATAAAATACCTGCGGTATATTGTTGGCGACGGGTGCCTTTGGACTGATCCGGCAAAAGTAGCGGCAATGGAGCAGTTTCCGGTTCCGAGGACTCCAAAACAGCTTAAACGGTACCTGGGTATGACCGGATGGTACCGCAGGTTCATACCTATCTTTTCTAGCTTAACAGCACCAATCACAGAATGTCTGAAAAAAGGTAAAGACTTTAAGATGACAGACGAAGCAATAAAAGCATTTGGTGAGCTCAAACAGCTGCTGTATACAACGACACTGGTGTTGGGAGTGTCCATTTCTTATGTCTCAGAGAAGCTGAATGCTGCCCAAAGAAACTACAGCGTCACGGAACTGGAATGTTACGCAGCCGTCTTAAGTGTGCAGAAGTTCCGTGCTTATATTGAACTGCTACCTTTCATCATAATCACGAACCATACAAGTCTAAAATGTCTGATGTCCCAAAAAGATTTGTTTGAACGTTTGGCTAAATGGAGTCTGAAGATGCAAGCTTTCAATTTCTCTATGGAACACAGAAAGGGCACTCAAAACGTTGTTCCCGACGCGCTCTCCCGTGTGCATATTGAGGAGCTCACCCCAGACGTAGACTGACTTGATGGTGATCTTGGTTTCCCGCATTTTTTTCGGACGAATACGAGGAGCTAAAGAAAACAATAAAAGAAGGTCAAGATAAATTTCCCAACATATGCATCTCAGACAATTACGTTTATAAACGGACAGATATTCGTACTGGTGACGCACTTCAAGAAGACAGAGCTTGGAAGATCTGAGTACCGTTTGAGTTTGTCTTCTAAAATCGGCTCATGATTATCCAGCTGCAGGGCATGGAGGGATCCATAAAACCCTCCATAGACTTAGACAGAAATACTTCTGGCCTAGGATGACAATAGACGTTAACAACTTGATTAAAGAGTGTGATATTTGCAAGTCCAACAAAAGTACGAATGAGACAAACAGACCATTAATTGGAGTACAGACTTTGACAGAAAGACCATTTCAGCGTCTGTACATTGACTTTCTAGGACCCTATCCCAGAAACGAGTTGTTTACTAGCTTTCTAAAACTCTATGGGGTTAAGCACGTGAGGACTGCGGTCTACTCACCGCAGGCCAATGTCTCAGAGCGTTAATCGTAGCGTGTTGACAAAAATCCGTTCTTGCCTTGGAAGCGACCAACGATCCTTGTGGATTCCAGTCGAGCGCTAGTTTCATAATGTCGTCCGCTGGCTTTCTCAAAGTGTGGCCAATCCAGCTCCATTTTCGTCGTCTGATGGTGAGCGCGATTGCTTCCTGCTGTGTTACTCTCTGCAAGTCTTGATTGGTGATAACGTCCGGCCATCTTATTCTCAGTATCCTCCTTAAGCACTTGTTGACGAAAACTTGGAGGCGCGTCGCCATTGACTCTGTGACTTTCCACGTTTCGCAGCCATACAAGAGTACTGAGAGAACGTTAGATCTGAAGGTCATTAGCTTTGGATTCCGGGAGATTTGCGAGGAGTTCCAGATATTATTTAGCTTGCTATAGGAGAGTCGCGCCTTGTTTACACGAGAGCACACATCCGAGTCAGCACCACAATTTTTTGACATCCAGTTGCCCAAAAAACAAAACTTATCGACTTCCTCTATTTGATGTCCGTCAATCGAGAGATCACATGTTCCACTAGCGTTAACGCGAAGTAGTTTTGTTTTTGAGACGTTAATTTTTAAACCCACTTTGTTAGCGTGGAGTTCTAGTGAGTTTAATTTTCGCTCCATGTCACCTAGCGATTGTGATAGGAGACAGATATCATCGGCATAGTCTAGGTCTTCCAGGCGGTGAAAAACATTCCATGGCAAACCCGATGGAGTACGGGTCACTGTTTTCATCACCCAGTCGATAACAATTGTGAAAAGCAGTGGTGAGAGGGTGCAGCCTTGCTTGACTCCCGAATATATGTTGAAAGGTGAGCCAAGATGACCGTTATGAATGACGCGGCATGTTGAGTCGCGGTACAGCTCCTTAATGATGTTGATGATTTTTCCCGGAACACCATAACTAGACACAATCTGCCACAACATGTTTCGGCCTATGCTATCAAAAACGCGTTTAAAGTCTACAAAAACCATATACAGAAGAGAGCGATACTCAACTGATTGTTCAATGATTATACGCAGGGTGTTAATTTGATCAGTACAAGAACGGTTTGGGCGAAATCCTGCTTGGTTATTTCTCAAGATTGGCTCTAACGCATTCTGTAAGCGCCTTGCTATTATAGAGGAGATCACTTTGTTTATGGTGTTTAGCAGGGTTATTCCTCTCCAGTTTTCGCAAAATCACCTTTCTTGGGGAGTTTGATTACTAAGCCTTCTTTTAACGACGATGGAATGGATTCAGATTCCAAGATATCTTGATATATCGCATGCAATGTTCGCGTAGTTAACTCAACGTCGGCTTGGAGGAGTTCTGCGAAGATATTGTCGTTGTCTGCTGCTTTACCTGATTGCAGTGAACGAATTGTTGTCCTTATCTCATCCAACGAAGGAGTAGCGACGCTGATGTTAAGTAGCCTATTAGCGTGCATATGTGGGTTGATGGACGTGCCTGGCGAAGTACAATTCAAAACATTTTTAAAATGCTCTGTCCAGCGGGTTAATTGTTGTTCCTCCATAAGGATCAAAAAGCCATCTATTGCTTTAACAGGGTAGTTGATGTGTTGTTTCTTTTTGGCGAGCTTTCGAGCGAGTTGGTAGACTGTGCTATATTGTCTGCTATCAGCGGCTAGCTGTGCTTGTGTTGAGATGTCGCTTAGCCATGCTCGTTTGTCGTTCCTAGCTGAACGGCCAACTTGTCGGTCCAGATCCCTATATTTCCGCGCTAATGCGCTTTTTACTGCACCCGAGGCCGCGTTAACTCTGATTTGATGGATTGGCGTTCACAATGGTGTTCCATGTGCTATCTGATATCCATTCTTTTCTAGTTTTGTCGGGATAACTTAAAATGGATGAGGCTGCTTCCGTATACGCATTTACTGTTTTCTCCCATTTAGACTCTAGGGTTTGGGGCTGTATCTCAGAGAGAGACTGTTGTACGCGGGAAACATATTACTATTATAAATATGCTTATTAAATTTAACCAGCTTAAGTATGCAGACAAGAATATACAGAGCGAAACCGCAGAGAGTCTCGCGGAATATCCGCATATGTTTATAAAAAAAAGTATATGTGACGCTTCCTATTTTTTTGCGTTCTATTTTACTTGCGACCACTCATAAAAGAGAGACGAGCCTCTTACCTGCAATATGAAAACAAAATTGAGTCTTGACCCAATGTCTGGTGCCAGATAAAATATTAAAAGGAAAGGATTAAAAGGAAAGGATTAGCACTTACCTTTAAATAGTTCCCGTTCGTCAACCATTGATGCACCGACGTCTGAAGCGACGTAGCAAGTGCCCAAAATCTAGAACTTTGCTGGCTTATTCTCTCAGGTATTTGTTGAAAATCATTGCTAAATCATAGCCCGGCTGATCGTTGCTTAGTTGAGTGCACGGCACCATGCACTTCTTGTAAAAAAAGAACGAACAAATCCGCCGAATGTATGGCCAGTTTAAGGATACGTGTGCATGTCCCAAACGGATTTCCTGTTGCTCATGGTTGATAAAATAATCAGCACATATTTGCACAAAGTCTAGCAAATTTTTCTCTCCAAATTTGAAGCTGTCCAATGTTTTTAAGAAAAGAAAAACGAGAACAGGTAGTCGATTTCCAACTACCCGCAAAAAGGGCATCCTAAGAGATTTATTAAGCAAATTTAATCTAGGCAAAAGTGTCCCATAAAGACACTCAATATAAAAGTTTTAACATACCTAAAGTGCAAAGAAAAGAAACCAAGAGACTTTTTTTAAATGCAGTGCTCATTAAAGCAAAAAAAAATTTGTTTTTTTAAATTCACCTTTAAAAAGAAGACGAGCGCAGAAAGGCGCTGCAAACAAAATTTGATTTTCTTGTGGCGCCGATCAGTAGTTGGTTTTACAAAGAAAGGAGTCACCCCAGATTTATCTGAAAGTTTTTAACATAACTAGAAAACGCAATAATAAAAAAATGGCAAAATAAATAAATGCAAAGAAACGAAAAAGTTCTATGGTCAAGGGAGTTGTACGTTTGCAGTCTCAAACCGCCATCTCTGTTACAAATCCAGTTCAACAAAAAAAGATTCCTGTCGTATGAGGAGTTAATCAAGCGACGAAATCTATCCAACGATGATCTACGGATATTATAAATTTCATGGAGAAATTATAAACCGACTGTTGTCGATCACCAGTGCAATTCGATAACTCAATTTTAAATTTTTCTTGTACCAAACGTGCTTCTAAAACAGTCTTTTTCACCTTTTTGTCTGTCTTTAAATTTTTTGTGCCAACAGTGCTTTTAAATCAGTCATAGTACAAGTTTAATTTTGTTTAAAGAAACCAAAGTTTCTAAAATATCCACTTCTCTTTTAACAAAATAAAGTAGATTCTATAATTTGATTTCTTTTGATTTACATTTTTTCTTGCAAATTACTCAAGCTGAATTTTATCTTAAATTTAAGCTGTGAACTGCTGATAGCAGTAGTGGCAAAATTTAAAGTTTTCTTTTTAGCAGCACTTCATCGACTTCTGCTAGCAGGATCTCCTTAAAGGAGTGGAACAAGCGAGTAAAACTTTATTATTTTTAATTTTCGTTCATTCTATATTTTGGTCGTAAGCACTACTTAAGGCAGTATAAAATTTTTACCAAAAAAAACAAAATAATTTGAATAATTACATTATATTACTTATTATTTTTCTTTTGAATTATAAATGTACAATTGAATTCCTACTTAACTCTATTTCGAACTATATACCCCCTTATTAATAAACACTGAATAGCAATGTGTTAGCAATAATACATCTGTTAACTGGTAAAAGCATTACTCACCGAATTTTGTGTATAAGGAACGGATAAGTTTTTAACATACATTTCATATGGAGTTAGTTGTCATGACAAAAATCGGTCTGAATATTAAAACATAACAAAAATATTGAGATAATTACAGTGTCAGCTTCTGAAATATGAGAGCATTACTCGAATATTTGTACAATTCGGTGAAGTGTTGCTTTAATTTATAATGAGCGGATAGCTGACATAGACAAAAAAGAGTGCGTGTAAATTTTACGGGCGGTTGAAGTGAAACTTTTTTGACATTGTTGCCGATATTACGATTAATCCAGACCCTATTGGCAAGATCCCAGAATTTCCATTGGAACAAATCTTATAGTCGCATATTAGTCCTACATTCCGAGTTTCATATGAATCCCTTGAGAAATGGCTTAGTTCCAAAAATCCCAGACCCTATTGGCCAGATCCCAGAATTTCCATAGGAACAAATCTTATAGTCGCATATTACCGAGTTTCATATGAATCCTTTGAGAAATGACTTGGTTCCAAAAATCCCAGACCTATTGGCCAGATCCAAGAATTTCCATAGGAACAAGTCTTATAGTGGCATATTAGTCCTACATTCCGAGTTTCATACGAATCCCTTGAGAAATGGCTTGGTTCCAAAAATACCAGACCCTATTGGCCAGATCTAAGAAAAATCCATAGGAACAAGTCTTATAGTCGCATATTAGTCCTACATTCCGAGTTTCATACGAATCCCTTGAGAAATGGCTTGGTTACAAAAATCCCAGACCTATTGGCCAGATCCAAGAATTTTCATAGGAACAAGTCTTATAGTCGCATATTAGTCCTACATTCCGAGTTTCATACGAATCCCTTGAGAAATGGCTTGGTTCCCATAATTCAATCATATAACACAAAAAAACGTTACACAAAAAGGGAACACAAAATCCGAACACAAAAACGTAACACAATTTTATTTTTATACTCTACTAAATTTTCTCCTTACCGTCGTAAAGTAGTTTAACTTCAATAATATTTATTAATAAGAAAAGTTATCAAACGGATAAGTTTCCTATTCGTGTGATATCTAGCACATGTGTTAACGAGCGGATAGTGATTTTTAAATTCTCTATATTAACTTCACTTGTCCGTGGGTCGTCGGTCGGTCGTCTGTCGTGGATTCTTGCGATCAATTTTTAATCCACTTCCCATGGCCCGATTTTATTGAAATTTTGCACACATGTGTATTTCCGGAGACAACACTTTCTATTAAATTTTGAGGCCCCTCGGGCTGCGGGGTCGGGGGGCTCCCAAACAAAAATTTTAAAAAATTTACCCGATTTTCATCAAATTTTACACACATGTGTATATTTGGTAGTGATCGGGTCCCGGGTTCGGCCGCAAGGCCCTTATACATTTTTTAAATATCTGTACTGGCATCCGATATTCGTCGCCCTTTATGGACTGTGTGCGGTGTGTGCTGCGCAGTCGGCTGCGCTGCATGGTTTTGGTGGTGGTGGAGAGAGAGAGCGAAATTTTAGCGCACGCACAAATGAACCCAGCAAATGAAACGAGACATACATGTTTTATGCTTACTTCAACTTACATTTTTATTTACTGAATTGTATTTTTATTGATGTCGTTTTTTTTGTTGTCGATATCAACTTACAGATAGAACAACAAGTTTTCACAATATTCTGTCATTTGGCGTTTTCATAAATTAGTTCAGAGCAGTCAAAGAGTTCTCAAGATAAATGTTCGTGTTTCTTATTTGCTCAGAGTAAAATGATCTGTGCTTTTTCAATTTTAACATCTGATGTCAAATGTTTGTTTCGATGATTTTCTCCTACAATAAAAAAAAATGGCCCAGGATCGAGGGGCTCCCATATCAATTTCTGCGATTAGAGAATTTAGATGAAAAATTTAAATTTTTATGGGTTGTTTTTTTTATTAATACGGTGGATATTGAATAAATGTATGGATGTTAAAACTGAAGACAACGTAAATTTGGGTCTTTGTCCAGTGGGTTTGAGGTATTTTTAAATTCTCTATATTAACTTCAGATTTGTCAGATTTTCTGATCAATTTTTAACCCACTTCCCATAGCCCGATTTTATTGAAATTTTGCACACATGTATATTTCCGGTGACAATACTTTCTATTAAAATTTATATTAAAATGTCGGGGGGCTCCCATACAAATATTTTACAAAATTTACCCGATTTTTTTAAAATTTTATACAAATGTATATCTCCGATGGAAAACACTTTTTGTAAAAATTTTAGAGACCCCCGGGCCCCAGGGTCGTGGGGCCCCATAAAATTTAAAAAAAAAATTAACCCGATTTTCTTTAAATGTTGTACTTATGTGTATCTCCATGGACAACACTTT
Source organism: Nephrocerus scutellatus (assembly GCA_947095585.1). Classification (NCBI taxonomy): domain Eukaryota; kingdom Metazoa; phylum Arthropoda; class Insecta; order Diptera; family Pipunculidae; genus Nephrocerus; species Nephrocerus scutellatus. The sequence continues at coordinate 80,405,662 of OX352762.1, forward strand.
TTGTAAACAAGTTTTATATACGTGTGTATCTCCATGGACAACACTTTTTGTAAAAATTTCGGAGACCCCAGGGTCATAAGGCCCCAACAAATTTTTTAAAAAAATCAACCCGAATTTTTTCAAATTGTATACACACTGTTATCTCCGATGGACAAAACTTTTTGTGTAAATTTTACAAACGCCGGGCTCTGGGGTCGTGTGGCCTCATACAAATTTAAAATAAAAAATTAACCCGATTTTGGTAAAATTGTATACACATGTGTATCTCCGATAGACAAAACTTTTTGGACAATTTTTGAGCGAATGGGCCCTGAGGCCCGAGGGGTGTCCGTGTAAATTTTTTAAAAATTCGCCCGATTTACTTTAAATTTTAAACATATGTGTATCTCCGATAGACCGAACTTTTTGTAAACATTTTTGAGTTTTTGATTTTAATTTTTTCCCCACACAAATTTTTTTTACACATGTGTATCTCCGGTGAGTTTTTGAAAAATAATATTAATTTTTTCCAAATTAACCCGGTTCAAATTTTGCAAAGATAAGTATCCCCTATAAGAGAATTTACATGAAAAATTTTAATTTTTATGGGTTTTTGTTTTCACTTTTAATTTACCTGCTGCTGCTGCTAGTGTCAGCACTATGAGCTAGTAGACGTTATTGACGTGATGTGTGGCTGGGGGTTAAGAGTTCCTCGGTGGTGTCCAAGCGTTTCTTATCAGATCAAGACGTGACGGACTGTGTACTAGACGGAGTTGACCATTAGATTAGCCAATTAGTGTAAAATTGTCTAAAAGAAAACATTTTCTTTTATAAAAAGGAATTTTTTTTTCCAGTTTTAACATCGGTTTAGTATAGAATAGTTTAGTTGTAAGAGTTCTGGACCTGGTTGCATCTGGACTGAAGGACGTAATCCTTTATCCCCTCCTTTATCCCTTCCTTTTTCAAGCCATTTTACACTCCAATTTTCACCTTTTTTTGCAATTTTTTAACGTAAGTCGACACGACAATTTTTTTTGTTAAAGAGGGAGGTGTCACTGATAAGTGACAAGGACCTCGCTCCATAACAGACGCCACATACATCGATATATAGCACAAGTAGCATTTGCAATCACTTTCTGAGTTCGCAAACTACGCATAGTTTATTTTATAAATTATTTCCTTAACAATAATAGGCAAAAATAATTCTTTACTTGTCTTACTTAACCGGCCAATGCAGGCCGTCGCTCTACCCACCACGAAAGCCTGGAACTTTTATAATATATGTATGTATATATTATTACGAAATATAGGCTTTCTAGTTCCTAAATGATTTTACAAATAAAACACCACACAAGTTATTTAATTTACAAATAGCAATTTTAATGAACAACAATAAAATTAACACAAGTTCACAATTTATAATGGTGATTACTTTAAATGTACACAAGAACTCTTACTTCACAATAATTCTCTAAGGTTATAGCTTTATCACTTTACAAGAACTTTTACAACTGCACTGGTTAAATTCCAAACAACTAATCCATCTTACTTCGGCTTAACGCCTCTATTTATACTCAATCATAACCTTCCGGAAACTTCTAATATTGTAGACAGAAATATCCAGAAAATTGTACCCTTATTCCCTTATTTACAACTAACGACACTTATATATAATGAGTCATCTTCTAAAAATAGACTTCATGTTCAATCATGTTCTTTTACAAAAACCAGGAAAACCGCACAAACCGGTTTGACTACTTGTTTGACCAGTACACAATGATTCAAACTTGCAGGCGGTTACATTTCAAATTTCAAATATTCTAATACTGTAAGAACCTAAAAGTATGCAACACAAAAGTGCTTATTTTTAGTATGCAGTATTACCATTGCGATTTATCTTAGGATTCTAATTCCATTATATGCGCTACTAACTACTTTTCGTAACATTACCCCCACCTTAATTCTGTTCGTCCCGAACAGATTCAGCACTCCTTCTGATGTTGTACCTTGTCAATCTGTCAATGTAAACAACTTCCTTTTGACATCTGGGGTTTTGTTGAATCTGATATACTTCGTCGTTGTTCCTCTTGTAGGGCTCTTCCCAACTTTGCTGTGGTTTCTGTAATTTCCCTTGTCTTGTCTTGGAATTGTATAGCCAAACGAAGTCTCCTTCCTCTCCGCAACTTTTCATAGTTCGCACCCAGGTGATTCTGTGTTTTAATTCCTTCGATATTATTCACGACGTTGTTCATTATTGATCTATTGAAATTGATCACCATTGGTCTTCGATCGGAATCCTTTGCATCTTGCCCAACTATTGGCGCTACAACTTTGTATCGATGCGTTTTCCCTCTAGCTTTTTGTTGCAGTTCTCTTATTGCAGCACATTTTTGACACGTTCGGCACCAGTTTTCATCGTCTCTGCGGCAACTGACCCAAAAGAATCGACGTCTTACTTTATCCAGTGTCCTCTTAATTCCAGAATGTTCGCCTGATGTTCCACTGTGTGCATCGTGAAGAACTTTGTTAACCAAATTCGTTGGTAACACTACCTTTGATTTGTAATACCGACCATCGGCATATTCCCGTTGCCTTACTAGTATACCATCTTTGAATCTCAATGACTGCCATTGAGCCCAGTAACTTTTTCCTGTCGGACTTGCTGTTGCAATTTCGTGCCACTGCGGTCTTTCACCTTGCTCCATCAATCGAAGTACTGGATCAATTGAATCTACCTGCTCTTGTTCTTCCCTAAGCTGCTTTTTTTCCAAATGATCTTTCATCTGCTGGACCGTGATTCGTGAAACAACTGAAAATTTTTGGTTTTCCGGTCTTCTACTTTGTTTGTACTCGGGGACACAACACTTCCTCAATGATCCACCATTGTGATTGCCGGTCATACTGAGCGGAGCTTCCACATTACGCCATCTCAGTACTTGCTTTATTAAATCAAGTGACATCTGGTGCGCCATCATAAAGTCCAGACCCAATATGCATTCATCTTCCACTCGGGCAACAATAAACCGATGTCGAAACCTTAATCCTCCAAACTCGACTGTAAGGAAACGTTCACCCTTAACTGGTGCAGCCTGTCCTGTAGCTGTCCTCAACTTGTAGTGATGCATTCTGTTTACTTGATTTCCAGACACCATTTCAGGACTCACAATAGATCTGGAAGCTCCTGTGTCTAGAACAAAATCGCAAGGTCTTCTCTCCAACACGCCATTAACAACCAAACTGTTGCAATCCCTTCCAAGATTTGTACTGCGTATTGTGACCCTGGGATATGCCCTTTTCTTTTTCAGCCTTTGCCCTGCAAAGCTGGTACAAGACGATCGCTCCACCTTCTTCAAATGTTGTGCATCTATTCGCCGTAATCTTTCCAGATTATTGACACCATTCACAGGCTGTTTCATCATGTTTCCAGCGCTCAGCTCTTTGCAATCCTGAATGAAATGTCCAGGTTTCTGACATCTAAAACATTTTGGACGGGAACTAGATGTTGGATATCTGTCGTTCCAGTTTTTGATTTTCGGATTTCCTCTGTAACTATTGCCTTTATTTGTGTGATGTCCTCTGTTTCCAGCTTGCGCAATCTAACCAACTCAGTAGACAAACTGGCTCTAGCTGCTTCGTATGTTCTGGCTGTTGTCCTCAAGTGAAGCTTCAACTGTTCATCTCGAATAGCATTGGTGAACTCATCTACTGCCAATCCGTCCAAGATACCTGCCGGAACCCCACAATAGGCTTGTCGTGCTAACCTGGTTATTTCCCGTTCTAATTCTTGAAGTCGTTCTCCTCGCTGTTGTTTCTTCATCTGGAGCTGTATTTTGCTTAGCTCCTGTGTGTGAGACTGTCCATAACGCAAGTCCAACTCTTTCAGGATTCTTCCAGAACTCATCTCAGCATTTGGAATCATTTGCAATACGTCTGCTGCCTTGCCGACTACTATCCAGCCGGGTCTCAAACTCTTTAATTTTTCCTTCCAAACCACTCAATTTTCCTGTCACGTTCGTCACTTCATCTTGAATTTCATTATTTCCCCTTTGAGCGTTTCTTGAATTCCGCTCATTTCACCTCGTAGCCTTTCTTGAATGACATCTAACTTTTCATTTTGCTGGTCGAATTTGGAATTCAATTCCTGCTTTTATTGATCGAATTTGGAATTTAATTCCTTCTTCAGTTCTTGGCTCTGCTGTAGATTTTGTCGATTCAGCTTTTGGCTTTGCTTATCACTAATTTGAAAACTCAAATCTTTTCTTAACTCTTGACTCTGGTTCTGCGATTGTTCACTTTGCTGCTTCATTTGCTGCATTAGAGCATTAAACATCGCTTCCATGTTTGGTGCTTCTTTATCTTCCGAAGTAGCCGTTTTTCGCTCCACTAACTCCGTCTCAATTGAAAACGGTTCACCAGCCTGCTGTTTTTCTGCTTTAACGGCTTGTTGTAAACGGAGAAATAGCTCTTGCTTATTTCCTGCGGTGCTTAGTCCTCGCCTGTGGGCGCCGTGGCTCAGTAGAAGTGCACATGGCTGCTGAGCAGGAGGTTCAGGTTCGAATCCCAGCAACACCAAAAGTATTTTTCACGGTGTCCCACCTCTCGCGAATGGCTGACAAACGTTCCGAGAGTAATACCTTGTCACGGAAAGCTTCTCAATTCGCCGTTCAGATCCGGCCTTAAATTGTAGGTCCCTTCCATTTGTGTCCAAAAATTAACATGCGCAGCACAAATGGTCGCGAGAAGTTAGGCCTGGACCGCAATGGTCTGTCGCGCCGAATATTATTATTATTATTATTATTAGACCTCGCCTTCCAAGCTCTTCTTTAAGCTCATGGGAACTATTGGATTTAATGTTCACTGCACTTTCCATTTTATTATTTACTGTTTATCGGTTTGTACAATTTTACTATCTCTCAATTGTCTCTCAATTTACACGATTTGCAAAATTTTAATGTCTCACGATTTGCAAAATCCCACTTCTGACACCAATTGTTACAAAACATAGGCTTTCGAGTTCGTAAAGGATTTTACAAATAAAACACAACACAAGTTAATTAATTTACAAATAGCAATTTTAATGAACAAAAATAATATAAACACAAGTTCACAATTTATAATGGTGATTACTTTAAATGTACACAAGAACTCTTATGATACTAGTACTTCACAATAATTCTCTAAGGTTATAGCTTTATCACTTTACAAGAACTTTTACAACTGCACTGGGTAAATTCCAAACAACTAATCCATCTTACTTCGGCTTAACGCCTCTATTTATACTCAATCATAACCTTCCGGGAACTTCTAATATTGTAGACAGAAATATCCAGAAAATTGTACCCTTATTCCCTTATTTACAAGTAACGACACTTTTCAATCATGTTCTTTTACAAATACCAGGCAAACCGCACAAACCGGTTTGACTACTTGTTTAACTAGTACACAATGATTCAAACTTGCAGGCGGTTACATTTCAAATTTCAAATAATCTAATACTGTTAGAGCCTAAAAGTATGCAACACAAAAGTGCTTATTTTTAGTATGCAATATTTAAATTTTTAACATTGCGATTTATCTTAGGATTCTAATTCCATTATATGCGCTACCAACTACTTTTCGTAACAATATATTCCGAGCCCGTCCCCCCGTGGATAATTTAAAATGTCCCTTCTTGTTTAAGCGGTGAGTTTTTTCAGTGTTATCAGCTGTGCGTTCGTGTAGTCTGAACTTTTTGTGTCAACGGTGCATAGTTTTAAAAAAAATATATATTAATTTCTAATGTTACTTTTATGAACTATTCGATTTGATTTAGTTTTTACTGGTGTCTTGTTATTTTCTGTCGCTATTTCGTTTTTATAATGTGACTAGCTGTTCCCGGGCGCTTCGCTACCCGCCCACTGACGCCACGCCCACTTACACCCGCGTTTCCCGGCTGCACCATCCCACTGACGCCACGCCCACTTACACCAACTCACCAATCCAGAAAACTATAGAATCGACACTTATACAGGCAAAAAATGTACACTTGTTCGAATATTCTTTATATGAAGATTATATACAGGGAAAACTTCATTTTCCACTCCAGCGCCTCCTATCGAGTCCAAATTTTGTCAACGACTTTCTTTTTATTTAAATATTATATGGTGTGAATTTGACTCAAATCGTTCCATAAATAAGATTTTTCAGAAAAAAAACGATACCAGCGCCACCTATCTGGGCTGAACCAACTCTACAACCTTCGCGTAGCAATTACGAACAAACTCGCAGAAGGAAGTATCCAATCTGGTCCAGCCGTTTTCAAGTTTTAAGCATCCGAACATACCACGATTCATTTTTATATAAATATATGGGTGATAATTTTGTACCTTATTTGTTGTTGATTTATTGAAAATATACTTGACCTGGAGAAGGTCTATTTTTGTCATGGTATAGTTGGTCGTAGTGTTGTTTCTTTTTGAGTACACTCTTCGGAAAAATGTCTATAGAGTGTGTGGGCTGTTTAATTAAAATGTTGGCTTTTTATTTGCTTTATATTTTATTATGTAAATAACCAAACTATATTAATACAAATAACCCAACTATATAAGAACAATTAATTGTATAAAAAATTATTAGATTTTAAGCGTCGAATATTTCTGCGCGTGGTGCTCGTTGTGATGCTCTGATACCGACTGCCTGTCGTATTGTCTCGTATCGTGTAGCCTATTATTTTAGTCGATCGTGTGTGTATGAATCGCCACAGTACTCCCCCGCCAGTGACTAAGCGGTAGCAAAAGGCACGATAGTAATAATAATATCATAAAGATAATAATAATTGTATTAATGATTAATGATAATAATAATATTGTTAATTGATGATAATAATAGTTATATTATAGGTTGACAAAAGTGACGAATCTTTTTGGTTTCTTAACACTTCTGCCGCTTCTCGTCGTTTTTTGTGGATCATCGAGCTGTTTAGGTTAATTGATTGAGGTGTTCGCCGTTTGATTCATCGTTGCTCCTGTTGTTCCGATGTCGTTGGTCACAGAGTCATCGTTGATTGGAAGGAAGGCGGCTTTAACTCTATCGATGCTTACCCAAACTTTACGATTCTTGATTTGAAGTTCGAATGTTTTGTTGTTTCGGCTTAAAACTTCATATGGTCCGTCGTATGGTGTTTTTAGTGGTTTTCGTACCGTGTCATCGCGCAAAAAAACGTGTGTGCAGATGTGTAAATCCTTTTGAACGAAGACTTTATTGTTAGCATGATTCGAAGTTGGAATTGGTTGAATTTTTTCAATTAATTCGCGTAGATGTTGATCGAATTCGGTATTAAAATCGTCGTTGTTGATTTTCTCGAAAAAATCGCATGGCATTTTTAATGTAGTTCCATATACCATTTCTGAAGGCGTTGCTTTGATGTCATCTTTGTACACATTGCGCAGCGCGAGCATAATTAACGGCAATGTTTCGGTCCAACGTTCATTGTTTTGGCATTTTATTGCTGCTTTCATAGTTCGGTGAAAACGTTCAATTAAACCATTTGCTTGCGGATGTCTTGGACTTGATCGAAGATGTTTTGCGCCAATCATCTGGGCCAATTCGTTGCAGAGTTTCGCTTCAAACTGTTTGCCTTGATCCGTGGTGATTTTGGTCGGTACACCATAATGTGCGATCCAGCCATTGATTAATGCGTTCGCGATAGTGTCTGCATGGATGTCTTTGATTGGAATGGGAACTGGCCTTCGGCTAAATCGGTCGATGCATATCAAACAATAATGAAAATTGTTCGACAAAGGAAGCGGTCCAACAAGATCTATATGGATTTCTGAAAAACGTTTGTCTGGCAATGAAAAGTTTTCAATTGCTGTTTTGTTGTGCTGAGCTACTTTAGACTTTTGACTCGGAATACAAGTTTTTACCATTCCGGCGATGTCTATTTTCATATGTGGCCAAACAAAACGTTCGCTGATCTGCTTGATTTACGACTTTTTGATGGGATGTGCTATGTTGTGAACGGAATTGAAAACTCGTTGACGAAATTCCTTCGTGATGAATGGTCGCACGTGTTTCGTAGAGACGTCACAAATGATAGATTTTGTCGTGTTTGGGATATTAACCAATTTTAGTTGCAATGTTGAATCGTTGTTTTTTAGTAAACCGTTTAACACTTCGTCGGTTTTTTGACTTTCGGCCAACTCTTCGAAATTGATTTGTTCACAGTCATCTATAGCTTCTATGCGAGAAAGCAAATCTGCTACGATATTTTCCTTTCCAGGGAAATCTAAGTGATTTAATTGTCGTGGTGATGCTTTCTGTGGTTTTTGAGAAAATGCGAAAATTATTGGTTTGTGATCCGTTAAAACTATACATTTTCTACCTTCAATCATATGTTTGAAGTGTTTGATTGATTGGAAAATGGCCAATAGCTCGCGATCGTATGTGCTGTAGCGTGTTTGGCGGTCGGTCATTCGCTTTGAATAAAAACCAAGTGGTTCAAGTTGTCTATCGTTTAAGTGATGAATGGCTGCACCAACCGAAAAATTGCTAGCATCTACATGAAGCACTAATTTTGCGTCAGGTACAGGATGTGCCAACGTTACTGCGTTCTCTAATGCCTGTTTACATTCCTCAAATGCTTTTTCAGAATCGTCAGTCCAAATAACTGGTGTTTTATCATTTTTCTTATTACCTTTGATAAGAACACGTAGTCGCCCCTGAGTTTTTGCTGCGTTTGGAAGAAAATTCAACATGCAGATAAACTTACGTAGCTCGTTCGCCGCTGCAGATTTTGGATAGTTTGCTATAACATCAATTTTGTCGTCCGGTGGTCGAATTCCCGCTTTACTTACTTGATGTCCAAGAAATAAAACTTCGTTTTGAGCAAATACACATTTAGCGACGTTGATTTTCAAATCGTATTCGCGCAAGCGCTGCAAAACGCTGCGCACGTGTTGACAATGTTCTTCTTTACCGTTTGATGCAATACAAATATCATCGATGTAACAAATCACGAAATCCAGCCCAAAAAGCACTTGGTCCATGAATCGTTGGAACGTTTGCACTGCGTTACAAAGCCAAAACGTCATTACATTGAATTCAAAGAGTCCAAAGGTTGTGATAATTGCTGTTTTCTTTCGATCTTCATCGGCGATTGGAATGTTGAAATAAGCTTTTTCCAAATCCAGAATTGAGAACATGGATTTACCGTGTAGCGATTGGGCGAAATCTTGAATATGTTTGATTGGATAACGATCTGGAGCTGTTTGAGCATTCAATCGCCGATAATCACCACATGGTCGCCAAAGTCCATTCTTTTTGGGAACCATATTCAATGGACTGGCCCATTCGCTGTTTGATGGTTTGCAAATTCCCATGCTCGTCATGTATTCAAATTCCTTTTTTGCAATTGTTAGTTTTTCTTGATTTAAACGTCGTGCGCGTGAAAAAACAGGCTGTCCTTTGGTAATATTTGATGTCGTACAACCGTTTTTAATGAGCTTGCTTCACTGTATGACGTCGGGGCTGTTAAATCGATGAATTCTGTTAACAAATCTTTGAAGATATTGTCGCTGTTAATTGAAAAGATCGGTTCGTAATGCGTATATTCAGAAACGCATTTTGTTTCAAGTTTTGTTTCATTGTCGATTAGTTTTTTGTTTTCGACATCTACAAGCAAACCAAACTTGTTGAGGAAATCGGCGCCCAAAATTGGCTTGGTGACGTTCGCTATTATAAAGTTGAAATCAAGTTTTCGACGAAGTCCGAAATCGAGTGATAATAGTTTATCACCATATGTTGTTATCACATTCCTGCACAAGTCGACGCAATTTTTTGTTTTCCGAATCAGTAAAATCGTTAATTAACCGCGTTTTTATGGCGAGATACCTATGCTCGTCCAGCGGCGCACGCACAATGTCTGCTACGTTTGCAAGAGTTATGCAATCAAGTGATCCGACGACGTAGTCGTATTTCGTTTGGTCGCGCGTTATGTTGGCGTTTCGGAACTGTGAGTCCATTTGGATAAAATATAGATCGGGATCGCTTTTGCTGAAAACCGGTGGTTTAATGCCGATTTTACAAATTTCACTTCTAAAAACGTTATGGGGCGGATTTACTGTACCGCTTGTACCGCTTTGCACTGTATTAGGCGAAACTTCCTGTGAACCCGGCATATTTTGTTTCAATTCAGAATTATCTTAATTCAAAAAGAATGGCATTAAATGCAAGCACTTGCATAAATAACCGCAACAACCAAGAAAAAACAACAAACAAACGAAAAATTATATTTTCTACCGAATTTTTGATATCGAGTTTTTTATGCGTTATCACCCCTGTATACCAATGCACTGAATGTCGAACTCGTTGCCTTGTTGCCGGTAGGAAAACAAAAAAAAACTGTTCTGTACTGAAGTGTAGAGTGAGCACTGCATACACACACCGACAGAGAAAAAGGTCAAAACATCACAACTCGAATGCAGCTGCAACACAACTCAACCCGAATGCAGCGGCAGCACCACTGGGATTAATGGATGGGTATTTATGTGAGTATGCGGCAAAGTAAACGACAATGTAAGTTCGCACTTTCCGACACTTTGCGAATTCGTTTTGCCTGCGTTTTATCTTTTATGCCAGCGTCAAAATTTCGCGTCGGGGTCACCAAATGTGGGCTGTTTAATTAAAATGCTGGCTTTTTATTTGCTTTATATTTTATTATGTAAATAACCAAACTATATTAATACAAATAACCACCTTATAAAGGGTGATCAGATTGGATGTACTTTTTCCAATAGGATTTTTTGACATGTCACGCGTGACTACTGTCAAACTAAATACATAATTTTATTCAGTATTCATTGACATTTCATCATGGAAAGACTAACGCCTGAACAACGTTTACAAATCGTACAGTTTTATTACAAAAATCGACGCTCTGTGAAAAGTGTTCATCGCGCGCTCAGGCCAACTTATGGTGTTCAGCGATGAGGCCCATTTTTGGCTTAATGGCTTCGTCAATAAGCAAAATTGACGTATTTTGGCTGAAGAGCAACCCGAAGTTATTCACGAACTGCCATTACATTCATTGAAAACTACCGCTTGGTGCGGCCTACAGGATGGAGAAATCATCGGACCATATTTCTTCAAAGACGAGGCTGGTGCCAATGTAACAGTGCATGGCGAACGCTATCACGCCATGATAAACGTCTTTTTGTTGCCGGAAATTGAAGCCCGTGATCTCCACGACATTTGGTTCCAACAAGACGGCGTTACATCTCATACAGCCCGTGACACAATGGATTTACTGCGTCCTCGTTTCGGTGAGCAATTGATCTCTCGTGTCGGACCGGTGGATTGGCCACCAAGATCGTGTGATATCACACCTTTGGACTTTTTTTTGTGGGGGTATGTAAAGTCTAAATGTTTTGTGGATAAACCAGCTACGATTGAGGCATTGGAAGCCAACATCACTCAAGTTATTCGCGAGATACCGACCGAAGTCCTCGAGCGAGTCGTTCAAAATTAGTGTTTTCGGATGGCCGAATTATGGCGCAGTTGCGGCCAACATTTGAAAGGGATTATCTTCAAAAAATAAATGTCATAAATGGTTCTAAACTAAAATAAAAAAGATTGCCCAATCAATTTGAATGTTTGTTGTTTTATTTCAATTTAAAATCCGATACCTCTAAATTGATCACCCTTTATAAGAACAATTAATTGTATAAAAAATTATTAGATTTTAAGCGTCGACTGCCTGTCGTATTGTCTCGTATCGTGTAGCCTATTATTTTAGTCGATCGTGTATGTGTTGGTGAGAGTGGATTCTGTTGTGTGTGAATCAAAACCTTCTCTATAGAAAGCCCAACTCTACGCATACTAATGCTGTAAACCAAGACCAAACGCATGTGTGTTTGTGGGATGTGAACAAAACCTTCTCTATAGAAAGCCCAACTGTTCCGATCGTACACAGACACATGCTTAGATTTAGACCAAACGTATTTGCATTAGTAATCAACTAAAGAGCAAAATCCATATAAAATTTTTCTGTTTCCCACTACCACATCTTACGTTTCTCTCTCTTTGCGATTACTTACTTTTTTGTACACTGTAACATACGGATTTTATTTACTACAGATAATAGTAGACAGAACAACACTAACGGCCAAGATGATCGACGGAGATAGAACTATTTCTTATTGGTAAAGAAGTGATATGTTACCTAGAGCTAGAACATGACTACAATCACATGCAGCATAAGACTGCGGTACACTTTTTGCAGTTTCTTTTAATTTTTATTTTAAACGACTATAAACATAAACTCATTTCGTGAACAATTGCAATCAATTAAAACATGTACTCACTCACACTATGAAATGACTCATAATATAGCGTAAAGAGATATCACGCATTCTATGATTATTTTCAAATTGACGACAAGTTTCAGATTATGTATTCAAATTTATCGAAAAAAAATATTCATTGCGAACAGAAAATGCTCGCTCTGCAATGAAATCTCCTAGAATATTTATCAGCATTCTTATTGCTAATTGCTCAAGTTAGATGTCAATATTTTCGAGCCGACGCTGTGCCATAAGGATGTAAGTCCCATAAAGCGTGCGCTTATTATATCAAATTTTTCTCATTAAATTAAATAATACAAACTATGGGCCAATTTATTCGTATAATGATAAACTTATATATACTACATACTTATATATATCGAAAAAATGATTAAAACAACAACCATTAGTTTAATAAAATTTCTTTAAAAATAAAATAATGCAGATTGCAATACACGAATTTGTAACTCCACATCCTATGTATCAGTGTATTACTACATTACGATGTCTTCTCTTAAGTAAAACCAACAAATTTAAATATGAACAATTTAACGAACTGGACTCTCTTGAAAACGTTCGTAGAGGTACCTTGCAATGGAGATCAGATTTAGAGAGTAATGGTAAATTTATTCCGAGGTAAGTACAATACTTTAGCACATCCCACCATATATTAAAAAAAGTATTAATTGCACAATACACTTTTCAGATTTTTTCAAACAAAAGATTTCTCTGAAGACGAAATAATGAGGACAATCGGCATATTGCAAATTAACGGACATGAAGTTCCTACTTCTGATCCTCCACATGTAGCAGTATTTCATAATGCTTCATTGATTGAACACTCATGCATACCTAATATAGCCAAAAGTTTTACTAAGGATGGGGACATTGTGCTATGGTCTCCAAAAGAAATTAGAAGAAATACTCACCTAAGTATCTCTTACTCTGATGTAGTCTGGGGTACGCCCGATCGGCAAAGCCACTTAATGCATACAAAACTTTTTAAATGCCAATGTGAAAGGTGCCAAGATGTCACTGAATTCGGTACTAATTACAGCGCTTTAAAGTGCCCTGAAAGAAGCTGTTCTGGACTAGTATTGCCTGAAAGTTTAAATATGTGGCATGAAAACTGGAAGTATGTTTGCTTTGTTAGATTAAACCATTTCGGCAAATATTTAGTATTACGTTTAACGGTATATACGCCGCTTGTCACGCCCACACTAGCCATATTTAAAAAACCTCTATATTGTTTGGTGGAAAAGTCCGATTTCGAAATGGCTTGCGAATTTTGTTTTTAAAAATGCATTTCTTAGTTTCTAAGGAGGTTTGGGGACCTTTTGGAACCAAATGAAAGGTAATACAGGTACTTATCAACTAAAAAAATAACATGTTACTTAATACCAACATTAAGACCTGCCCCCTTTTGAGCACACCCTCTGTTAAACTTTTGTGAAAGTTAGTTTTTTTACTCTACCAATGGCGAGAGTTCAATTGTTCCCATTTTATAGTTGAAAGTTACCTGTATTACCTTTCATATAATACCAATTAATCTGTAAGCCTCCTACAAACCACATAAAAAAATTAAAAAAAGAAAATAAATAACGGGTGTTTTTTTGGGAGGTTTGTTTTTCCGATAGATGTCGTTTTATTTTATGACAGTTGTTTTGACAGCTCAAAGTGGCATTTCTACTCAGTATTGTTTGGCAAATCATTATGAAAAAAAAAAAAAAAAAAAAAAAAAAAATGACATTTGTGAAAAATAGTCGTGGTAGCCATATGCCAGAAATTGTGTTTAAATGTTAAATGCCAAAAAATTATCTACCAAATAAAAAAAAATTTTGGTCATTTCATAATTTTATATGTGTTTTATTAAAAAAAAAAATCGGCAACCTCTTAAAAAAACACGTTATATCTAACGGGTGTTTTTTTAAGAGGTTGCCGATTTTTTTTTGAATAAAACACATATAAAATTATGAAATGACCAAAATTTTTTTTTTTTGGTAGATAATTTTTTGGCATTTAACATTTAAACACAATTTCTGGCATATGGCTACCACGACTATTTTTCACAAATGTAATTTTTTTTTTTTTTTTTTTTTTTTTTTCATAATGATTTGCCAAACAATACTGAGTAGAAATGCCACTTTGAGCTGTCAAAACAACTGTCATAAAATAAAACGACATCTATCGGAAAAACAAACCTCCCAAAAAAACACCCTTTATATGGGGTTTTTTTTAGGTCTAGGCAATAGGGTCTGTCTGGGTAGAGGTGTTTGGAATTTCTAACCCTATGAACGCTATACTATACCTTAGCCAACATTTCGAATTACATAAATACGTATCCGTACATATAAAATAGCACTTATGTCTCAACTACAAAATAATTTTCTTTCTTTAGATGTCGTTCGTGCGAAGCAACAGCTGACAAGTTCTTTGTCAATAATATTTTGGACAAAGCAAGAAAAGGTCTTCATGGCAAGGATAAAACTATTGAAAACTGTATAAAGTATGGATTTTTATGATTTATACATTTTATGAAATTAGGTAATATTCTGGTGGTATTTTTAACGACACGTTTGCAATCCCAGTGGATGTTGTCAGTAAGCTGATATAATATTTCAGGTTTAGGTTTTTATCAAATTATAAGAAAAAAGATTAAAGAATATTATATTTTAATCGTTAGTTTGTTGTCTTCGGAGTATTTAGAAGCAACAACCACAACAACCAATTCCGGTCCGATCCTAGCCTGCCGCAGATAACCTTTCACCCGATCCCGATTTAGAGCTGATGATATCCAGTTTGACATCCCTAATTTCTGTGCGTCATGCTATAGGCTATCCTTCCAGCGTATGCTTCACAAACCTTGCGATCGTGTCCCATAAATCCTTCCGAAATGGCTTTTCGAGTGGGATCGTCTTTGCCCATGTAAGCTAGGTGTTCTTCCCAACGTAGTCTACCAAGTTTAATTCTCTTCACGATGTCAAAATCGTGGTAAATCTCCTATTTCATTTCATTGTTACCATATGACATACTTGTAATTATTCCTTCCCACAGCTACCTCTGTATTGGTTTGTGCTTCACGGTACGAGCCATACGGTTGTGGAACTCCCTCCCTTTGCCAATTAGGGAGTCGGGCTCCCTTCAAACTTTTTCCCGACTTTGCCGAGATCATTTAAATTCAATCTAATGTTATCGTGACCTTGGTGTTTTGGTCCCTTGATTTACTTGGTGCCTCTAACCTTAGCGTAAGGCTGCTACTTCCATCACGTCACTACCATGCTTCATTTACTGTGTGCTTTTTGTCGCTTGCTGCTGGATGTATTAATTAATTTTTTGGTGTTCATTTTTCTTTGGGTTTAATCGCCTTCATACCACTGATTGGAATTCGTCCAGCTTTCTTGTATTCATTGAAATTTCATCTTTTTTTTGATATTTTTTTTCTCTCTCTTCTTATTTTTGTTTAGAATATATATTTACAAATTTTCTTGTTATTTTTATTAAAGGCTAGCTGACCCGACAGACGTTGTCCTGTCCCACTTTCAAATTTGTTTGTGATCGTTTTGTGTGTTTGTGAAAAGCTATTTGAAATGTTAAATCAAAGTAAAAAATGGAGGTGTGGTACCGACAACACGACTTTCTTTTACGGACGGGGACGGAATCTGCAGCAAAAGTATATTATTTTTTTTATTATTATTTTATTTTATTTTTTATTTCTTTTGGACTTTACAGATTTCTCCTATACTTTTTTACTATGTTAAAGAAAGTAATAATCATCATATTTGGCTCTACAACCGGAGTCCGGTCCTGGCCTCGCGCAAAAAGTCTCTCAACCGGTCGCTATGTAAAAGAAAGTAATCATCATCATATTTGGCTCTACAACCGGAGTCCGGTCCTGGCCTCGCGCAAAAAGTCTCTCAACCGGTCGCTATTTCGAGTCGGTGTCATCCAGTTTGGCATCCCTAAACTCTTAGCGTACTGGTCTACACCATCTTTCCAGGGTAGGCTTGGCCGGCCTCGCTGTCGTGTTCCATTAATCCTACCGCAAAGGATTTTCCGAGCAGGATTCTCTTCGCTCATGTGAGCTAGGTGTCCTGCCCACCGGAGCCTACCGAGATTGATTTTCTTTACGATATCGAAATCATGGTAACGCTCATAGATCTCGTCATTATAGAGTCTCCGCAATCGTCCTTCCTCATATACGGGGCCAACAATTCTCCGTAAGACTTTTCTCTCGAACGCGGCTAAGAGGTCAGAATGCTTTTTGCTAAGCACCCAGTACTGGTATGAACATTGTCTTATATATCAGCAGCTTGGATGTTATGGTTAAGTTCCTGGATTTGAAGAGTCTTGAAAGACTATGGTTGGCTTTAAGCAACCGTGCGCGTATTTCTGGTTCCATGCTGTTATGGGCTGCTACAGTTGACCTGAGTTAAAGGATTGCACACTTCAAATTCGCGCTGCACTATTTGAATTGAGGGACCAATGTTGGATCTTCTACTCGCAGACGTGGCCACCATGTACTTTGTTTTGCTCTCATTTATGTGCAGCCCCAGATTTCGTGTCGCCTGCTCTATCGTCCTGCTAGTTAATACATTACAAATGCATAATTGACTGGTGATAAAAAAAATTAAATAAAATTCCTGTACAGCTCTTCAATTTCTACCATCCCCTTGTCGGAGCCCGTTATAGATGTTGAATTGGCTTGATAGTGATCTAGATATTTTTACTTGGCTTATAACTCTCTGATCACAATATTGCCATCCTTGGTTTAAGATCGAACTACCGTATTCCAAGTATCACCTCCAAAACTACTTTCATTAACTACAACAACATAAAAACTTGAACTTGCACTACTTGAACTAAATAACTTAACATACAGTGACTTAAATACCACACTCAAAAATTTAATTTGTCAAAACACTTATACAATACACAGAACCATCAAACACAGTCGAAAACATTTAAAACCATATATGACCCGAGAAATTATGTCCCTTATAAACATTAAAGACCGAACATATCGATAAATGAAAAAATTTCCGGAAATGAGTTACATCAAAAGACAATACAATCTTTTACGTAACAAGATCTCCAGTTTAATACGTAAAACTAAAAAAATATATTATGATACCAAATTCGATAACCAAATAAATGATCCTAAAAAATTGTGGAAAGCAGTCAACTCCTTAATATTTAATAGACTTGATGGTAATAGTAACAACATTTTACCAAGTAAGTTAATAATAAAGTAATGGCCTTTTAGTAAACAACAAAGTTTAAATTCTAAATCACCTAAACCATTATTTCACCAACATCTGCCAAGACGTAAGAACCAACTATACAGAAATAGCCCCCTTAACAGGATTCCAATTCATGACAATTGAAGAACATGAATTACTAAATGAGTGATTCAGTAACAGAAATGAGCCTTCAAATTATAGAGCAATAAGTGTACTACCAATCCTATCAAAAACCCTTGAAAGCATCATGAAAAACAAATTGGCACATACCTTACCACTAACAACACAATAAACTGAAATCAATATGGTTTCATGTCCAAATCCCACACAACTTCTGCTTGTGTCGACTTTACCGGACGCATCCAAAACTCTCTTGACCTTGGTAAAACAGCTGTTTGCATCTCAATTGACCTGAGTAAAGCTTTGGACTCTCTCAACTAATTGATGACTATTGGATTTTCGAGAAAATCACCAAACCGCATCCAAAACTATTTAACTGGGAGACGCCAATACGTAATGAATGGAATCAACAGTACCACAATGAACATTAATAGCGGGGTTTCGCAAGGCTCCATACTTGGACCAATTTTATTCAACATATATATAAATAATATTTTTAGTATTCCTTTAAATGGCCACCTATCCATGTACGCAGATGACGCAATGATCATTTACTCCTGCCAAAACAAAAATGATCTCACCTCCTCTATGCAGGAAGATCTAACCCTACTATTGTCCTGGCTAGAAAGTAATTACGCATCAATGTTGATAAATCCTATTATGTCATATATGGTTACACTTATATTAACGATTTACCTCTAACAATAACGAATGTAATATTAACACGTGCTCATACCTTTCGATACCTAGGTCTTCATATTCAATCTGACTTTAAATGGAATTACCATATAAATCAAATTGGAAGAAAAATCAGTTCTTATATTTTCATATTACATAAACTACGCAAAATTGTATCCCGATCTTTACTACTTAAAATCTATTATGCTCATATTAACTCTAGAATTACATACATGAATTGCCTTTGGTCTTCTGCTCCAGAATACAAAATTCATGAGATACAAGTACTACAAAACAAAGCCATCAAAGCTATATATGGACTTCCTTGCTTGACTCATTCAGTTGTACTCTATTCATATTCACACCGACTACTCCCCATTAATTTACTAGGTAAATTCGAACTTATAATGCTGTTTTATAAAATGATTACTAATCGTATCCGACACAACATTATACTAACAAATAATAACCAAGTCCACACTTATAACACTAGAATCCGAAATGACATACACCTCCCAATAGTACACACTAATTAAGGCAGAAATGGAGTAATTTTCAGAGGTATCCAATTATTCAATAACATTCCCGCTCAGATCAAAGCCATCACAAATTTAAACAAATTCAAAACCAAACTTCGTAAATATATCTATGATGAATACAACAGCACAAACAATATTGACTTCATTCATATATTACCACAACACCCTGCCAATTCACTTCCAATGTAATACAATCCAATCAACTCACAACTATTATTAATGAAAACATGTACTCACTGAGATGATATTATCTTTGTTAAAAAAAAACATTGGTCAACCTACATAGTCGTGTCAGTTTATTTGGGATGCCGAATTCTCTCATGGCTTGATAAAGTTCTACTCTGGCTATGCTATCATAGGCGGCTTTAAAGTCTATAAAAAGATGGTGTAGTGAGTTTTGAAGCTCTAGATATTTTTCCTTCACCTGCCTAAGGGTTTAGATCTGATCAGTTGTTGATTTGCCTGGGATGAAGCCCCACTGGTATGGACCAATGATGGCTTTAGCGTATGTGGCTACCCTCTCTTGAAGGATAGAAGAAAATCTTATACGCGGTACTCAACAACGTTATACCACGATAATTGCTGCATTTTGTGATATATCCCTTCTTATGTATGGGGCACAGGATGCCTCTTCGCCAGTCTTCTGGCATAGCTTCTTTCTCCCATACTTGCACTATTATTTCATGAATTGCTTGGTGTAATGTGGGGCCTCCTATTTTTATCAGTTGCGCTGGGATCCCATCAGATCACGGGGCCTTATTATTTTTGAGCCGATTTATCGCTCTGCTAATTCGACTATGCTTGGTGGCGGCAGCTTACATAGTATGATCTTCGGTCATTGGTGGAACCTTCAATTAACTGGCCATTTATCAACTTATGAACAACTCTTCCCATCGCTCTAAGATGCCTTATTGTCCTTGCAGTATGTGCAACGTGGTGTATATGGCGTCATACCACGGACTCTTTGGTAGAACTTCCGCGACCGGTGCGGTCCTTGCTCTCTGTACTGTTCTAGTTCACGGACGAGATTCTTCTCCCAGGCTGCTTTCTTTCGCCGGTGAACTGTTTTTTTATATCTTCTGAGCTCTTTATATTCATCTTCGCGTGCCCGCGTTCTATGAGATTGTTGCGTTGCTCGGTACGCAACATTCTTACGTTCAGTCGCTAGCTAACATTCGTCATCGAACCAGTCGTTCCGATCTATACGACTACTGCCTAAGATTAAGTCAGCAGTACTAATGACAGTATTTTTAAGGCGTGTCCATTTCTCTTCTACGCTTTATATCTTACTCTCCCTGCATTTAGGGCAAGTCCTATCGCTTCGTTGCGGAGGGCAGCCGTGTTGACTCGAATCTGATTCGCGGATGCAGACTTCCGTGATGATGCAATCCGCGCTCGGAGCACCATACCAACAAGATAGTGGTCCGAGTCGACGTTGGCACCTCGGTACGTTCGTAGTGTCATCACGTTCGGGTTGTGGCGGCAGTCTATCAACACACGGTCTATCTGGTTGCGAGTGGCTCCATCAAGAGATACCCAGGTGGCTTTGTGGATATTTTTACGCGCAAACCTTGTTCTCGCAACGACCAAATTATTGCTTCTGCCATCTCTATGACTCGTTGTTCATTGTCATTAGTGTTCTCGTGTAAGCTATGGGTGCCAATGTACTGCCTGAATACTGGCTCCCTACCTATTTTAGCATTCATATCCCCCAGAATGATTTTTACATCATACTGAGGGCAGGCATGGAGTTCCCGTTCGACTGATTCAAAGAATTCTTCTTTTTCATAATCTGGGGAATCCACTGTAGGTGCGTTGACCCCTTTTTGTCTGTCGACTACTTTGAGGTCCTTTTTAACCACCCTCCACGACCTAGAGAGCTGAAATATCATTTTTTATATTCCGAATATGACGCGTATCGCGTATCGCGTGTGGCACGTGTGATGAGTTGAATTTTGTTTTTCGACTTCCCTTTTAACCAACTTCCACACGGCCAAGAGAGCTGTAATTTTGTAAGTGTCTAAGTCCAAAATAGCATTTTTTATATTTATGAGCGGCTCAACTTCAGGGGCCAATTTTGATATCGCGGGTATGATGCGTATAAGTGAGTGAGTACTTTGAAATAGCCCCGACCTCAAAAACAGATAATTTGGCGATTATTACGAAATAATAAAGGACTAATTGGCGGGCAAACAAAAAAATTTGTACCCGAACGAAGTTTTTTACATTTACTCTTGGAAGTGAAACTACTTGGTCGGCGCTGGGGATGGGTACGGCATCAAAATTAGTTTTGTGTTGCGATTTTGAGTCACTTTATTGGTCACGTTATTGTGTTACATTTTTTAGTTTTGGGAACTAAGTAATTTCTCAACCAATTTGTATGACTCTTATTAGGGTCTGTTGTGGGTCTTTTGGAGGTCCTTTAAAGGTTTTTTGACGGTTTTTAAGCGTATTTTAAGGGTCTTGTGGACGCCGTGCCTCAGTGGAAAAGCGCATGGCTACTGAGAGGGGGTTCGTTGCTCGAATTTATTGCACAGAATCGAGTGATTCACAGTGTCAAATGCTTTCGAAAAATCTAGAAGCACTTCATCAACAATGTATAAAAGCGCCGTTTTACAACTTAGCTTTGGTCTAAATCCTGATTGAATTGAGCACAGAAGTTGATTTTCTGAAATATATCTATGGATTTGTGACAATATAATTTTTTCTAGAACTTTTGACAGAAAAGGGAGAATAGCAATTGGTCTATATTCCGTCATTCTAGGATTGCTATTCTTTGGTATAGGAATTATTTTAGCTCTCTTCCAATCGGATGGGAATACGGACATCGTTAGCACAGAGTTAAAGAGATACGTTATAAATAGCAGTATGATGGGCAGAAGAATTTTGACAAACTTAGGATTTAATCCATCTAGACCAGTAGCATTAGATCTAATACTCAGAAGAGCTTGCACAACATCTTCATCAAAGACCCTATTAAAGCGAAAAGACCTAATGTGAATGTGGTCATCTTCAGCATTACCCTCTAAGTAAGAGGTGCTAGTCGGAGCGCTACAAGAAGCAATGAATTCAGCGTTTAGCTTATCGTAATCAATATCATCCGAAATTATTGGGTTTTGCTTACCAAAACCAAGTTGGCGAAGCTGTTTCCACAGTTTTTGTCCCGATCCCGAATTATCTAACTGATTACTATAGTAGGCAGTCTTTGCAGATCTTATTTTAGAGATAACTTTATTTCGTAGAGAACGGTAATTTTTTAAGAAGGCATCAATACGGTATTTTTTCCACTTTCTGTAAGCATTATCACGTTTTTGCATGAGTAATCGAATGTCGGTGCTTAGCCACTGTGCTGCAGAATTTTTCTTCCTTCTTGTTTTTATGGGAACATATTTATTAAATAGGCTCAGTATCTCTTGTTGTAAAAATACACTTTGTTCGTTCACTGAAGCCATGTAGTAGATACGTTCCCAGTTAGTTCGTCTAGCGTCATGTAGGAGGCCTTCGAAGTTTATGTTACGAAAGTCCCTAAATTATATTTCTGGTTCATTGTTACTAGTGTTAATAGCAAGGGTTAAATATATAAGGTCATGTTTAGAGAAACCAGATGCAGAAAGTTGACTGCAGTGTTTTATCACAGTCGTTAATAAGAAAAACGTCAAGTAAGGAGCTTGAGTCTCTAGAAAAATGGGTTGGATTAGATAGGTTCACGGGAGACAGATTAAATTTTTTCATATATTCTAATAGGTTAACAGACATAGGTTTATCCAACAGGTTACAATTAAGAACACCACATAGCACTATGTTTGAGTTAGTACACAACAGATCATCAAGGACTTTGAATAATGGGTCGAAACTTATATGCCTGTGAGGTCTATAAATTGATCCAAGTAAAATTTTTTGGGATTTACACTGTATTTCAGCAAAGATGAACTCCATGGTGCAGTCAGGATTAGACTTAAGTATAGTTTTGCACTTAAGTGTCTCGCGAACATAGATTGCTACGCCCCCGCCCGTACGTCCAGTTCTGTCTGACCGGAAGACATTATACCCATCAAGAGAGTAAAGTTGATCAGCAGCATCAATAGAAAACCATGTTTCAGATACGCAGACAACATCCACATTAGATTGAGCAAATATAAACCTAAATTCGTCGATTTTTGGACTTAGACTTTGAGCATTAATGCGACAAATATGTAATCCGTTATTTTGCGACCTAAGTACCCTAATCATATCAAACAAATGTACGTTATTATTACTGGTTGTGGAGCCTCTGGCGTTCGGAAAACTACCCGAGTTCATAACTAACATATGAGTAGCAAAAACCTAGAGAGAAATTGGAAACACAAACAAATTGTACAAGCTTTAATGAAATTATACACACCTTGGCCATTGGAGAGCTGAGTAAAAAGTAAAGTAAAGTAAAAGTAAAAGTAAAAGTAAAAGTAAAAGTAAAAGTAAAAGTAAAAGTAAAAGTAAAAGTAAAAGTAAAAGTAAAAGTAAAAGTAAAAGTAAAAGTAAAAGTAAAAGTAAAAGTAAAAGTAAAAGTAAAAGTAAAAGTAAAAGTAAAAGTAAAAGTAAAAGTAAAAGTAAAAGTAAAAGTAAAAGTAAAAGTAAAAGTAAAAGTAAAAGTAAAAGTAAAAGTAAAAGTAAAAGTAAAAGTAAAAGTAAAAGTAAAAGTAAAAGTAAAAGTAAAAGTAAAAGTAAAAGTAAAAGTAAAAGTAAAAGTAAAAGTAAAAGTAAAAGTAAAAGTAAAAGTAAAAGTAAAAGTAAAAGTAAAAGTAAAAGTAAAAGTAAAAGTAAAAGTAAAAGTAAAAGTAAAAGTAAAAGTAAAAGTAAAAGTAAAAGTAAAAGTAAAAGTAAAAGTAAAAGTAAAAGTAAAAGTAAAAGTAAAAGTAAAAGTAAAAGTAAAAGTAAAAGTAAAAGTAAAAGTAAAAGTAAAAGTAAAAGTAAAAGTAAAAGTAAAAGTAAAAGTAAAAGTAAAAGTAAAAGTAAAAGTAAAAGTAAAAGTAAAAGTAAAAGTAAAAGTAAAAGTAAAAGTAAAAGTAAAAGTAAAAGTAAAAGTAAAAGTAAAAGTAAAAGTAAAAGTAAAAGTAAAAGTAAAAGTAAAAGTAAAAGTAAAAGTAAAAGTAAAAGTAAAAGTAAAAGTAAAAGTAAAAGTAAAAGTAAAAGTAAAAGTAAAAGTAAAAGTAAAAGTAAAAGTAAAAGTAAAAGTAAAAGTAAAAGTAAAAGTAAAAGTAAAAGTAAAAGTAAAAGTAAAAGTAAAAGTAAAAGTAAAAGTAAAAGTAAAAGTAAAAGTAAAAGTAAAAGTAAAAGTAAAAGTAAAAGTAAAAGTAAAAGTAAAAGTAAAAGTAAAAGTAAAAGTAAAAGTAAAAGTAAAAGTAAAAGTAAAAGTAAAAGTAAAAGTAAAAGTAAAAGTAAAAGTAAAAGTAAAAGTAAAAGTAAAAGTAAAAGTAAAAGTAAAAGTAAAAGTAAAAGTAAAAGTAAAAGTAAAAGTAAAAGTAAAAGTAAAAGTAAAAGTAAAAGTAAAAGTAAAAGTAAAAGTAAAAGTAAAAGTAAAAGTAAAAGTAAAAGTAAAAGTAAAAGTAAAAGTAAAAGTAAAAGTAAAAGTAAAAGTAAAAGTAAAAGTAAAAGTAAAAGTAAAAGTAAAAGTAAAAGTAAAAGTAAAAGTAAAAGTAAAAGTAAAAGTAAAAGTAAAAGTAAAAGTAAAAGTAAAAGTAAAAGTAAAAGTAAAAGTAAAAGTAAAAGTAAAAGTAAAAGTAAAAGTAAAAGTAAAAGTAAAAGTAAAAGTAAAAGTAAAAGTAAAAGTAAAAGTAAAAGTAAAAGTAAAAGTAAAAGTAAAAGTAAAAGTAAAAGTAAAAGTAAAAGTAAAAGTAAAAGTAAAAGTAAAAGTAAAAGTAAAAGTAAAAGTAAAAGTAAAAGTAAAAGTAAAAGTAAAAGTAAAAGTAAAAGTAAAAGTAAAAGTAAAAGTAAAAGTAAAAGTAAAAGTAAAAGTAAAAGTAAAAGTAAAAGTAAAAGTAAAAGTAAAAGTAAAAGTAAAAGTAAAAGTAAAAGTAAAAGTAAAAGTAAAAGTAAAAGTAAAAGTAAAAGTAAAAGTAAAAGTAAAAGTAAAAGTAAAAGTAAAAGTAAAAGTAAAAGTAAAAGTAAAAGTAAAAGTAAAAGTAAAAGTAAAAGTAAAAGTAAAAGTAAAAGTAAAAGTAAAAGTAAAAGTAAAAGTAAAAGTAAAAGTAAAAGTAAAAGTAAAAGTAAAAGTAAAAGTAAAAGTAAAAGTAAAAGTAAAAGTAAAAGTAAAAGTAAAAGTAAAAGTAAAAGTAAAAGTAAAAGTAAAAGTAAAAGTAAAAGTAAAAGTAAAAGTAAAAGTAAAAGTAAAAGTAAAAGTAAAAGTAAAAGTAAAAGTAAAAGTAAAAGTAAAAGTAAAAGTAAAAGTAAAAGTAAAAGTAAAAGTAAAAGTAAAAGTAAAAGTAAAAGTAAAAGTAAAAGTAAAAGTAAAAGTAAAAGTAAAAGTAAAAGTAAAAGTAAAAGTAAAAGTAAAAGTAAAAGTAAAAGTAAAAGTAAAAGTAAAAGTAAAAGTAAAAGTAAAAGTAAAAGTAAAAGTAAAAGTAAAAGTAAAAGTAAAAGTAAAAGTAAAAGTAAAAGTAAAAGTAAAAGTAAAAGTAAAAGTAAAAGTAAAAGTAAAAGTAAAAGTAAAAGTAAAAGTAAAAGTAAAAGTAAAAGTAAAAGTAAAAGTAAAAGTAAAAGTAAAAGTAAAAGTAAAAGTAAAAGTAAAAGTAAAAGTAAAAGTAAAAGTAAAAGTAAAAGTAAAAGTAAAAGTAAAAGTAAAAGTAAAAGTAAAAGTAAAAGTAAAAGTAAAAGTAAAAGTAAAAGTAAAAGTAAAAGTAAAAGTAAAAGTAAAAGTAAAAGTAAAAGTAAAAGTAAAAGTAAAAGTAAAAGTAAAAGTAAAAGTAAAAGTAAAAGTAAAAGTAAAAGTAAAAGTAAAAGTAAAAGTAAAAGTAAAAGTAAAAGTAAAAGTAAAAGTAAAAGTAAAAGTAAAAGTAAAAGTAAAAGTAAAAGTAAAAGTAAAAGTAAAAGTAAAAGTAAAAGTAAAAGTAAAAGTAAAAGTAAAAGTAAAAGTAAAAGTAAAAGTAAAAGTAAAAGTAAAAGTAAAAGTAAAAGTAAAAGTAAAAGTAAAAGTAAAAGTAAAAGTAAAAGTAAAAGTAAAAGTAAAAGTAAAAGTAAAAGTAAAAGTAAAAGTAAAAGTAAAAGTAAAAGTAAAAGTAAAAGTAAAAGTAAAAGTAAAAGTAAAAGTAAAAGTAAAAGTAAAAGTAAAAGTAAAAGTAAAAGTAAAAGTAAAAGTAAAAGTAAAAGTAAAAGTAAAAGTAAAAGTAAAAGTAAAAGTAAAAGTAAAAGTAAAAGTAAAAGTAAAAGTAAAAGTAAAAGTAAAAGTAAAAGTAAAAGTAAAAGTAAAAGTAAAAGTAAAAGTAAAAGTAAAAGTAAAAGTAAAAGTAAAAGTAAAAGTAAAAGTAAAAGTAAAAGTAAAAGTAAAAGTAAAAGTAAAAGTAAAAGTAAAAGTAAAAGTAAAAGTAAAAGTAAAAGTAAAAGTAAAAGTAAAAGTAAAAGTAAAAGTAAAAGTAAAAGTAAAAGTAAAAGTAAAAGTAAAAGTAAAAGTAAAAGTAAAAGTAAAAGTAAAAGTAAAAGTAAAAGTAAAAGTAAAAGTAAAAGTAAAAGTAAAAGTAAAAGTAAAAGTAAAAGTAAAAGTAAAAGTAAAAGTAAAAGTAAAAGTAAAAGTAAAAGTAAAAGTAAAAGTAAAAGTAAAAGTAAAAGTAAAAGTAAAAGTAAAAGTAAAAGTAAAAGTAAAAGTAAAAGTAAAAGTAAAAGTAAAAGTAAAAGTAAAAGTAAAAGTAAAAGTAAAAGTAAAAGTAAAAGTAAAAGTAAAAGTAAAAGTAAAAGTAAAAGTAAAAGTAAAAGTAAAAGTAAAAGTAAAAGTAAAAGTAAAAGTAAAAGTAAAAGTAAAAGTAAAAGTAAAAGTAAAAGTAAAAGTAAAAGTAAAAGTAAAAGTAAAAGTAAAAGTAAAAGTAAAAGTAAAAGTAAAAGTAAAAGTAAAAGTAAAAGTAAAAGTAAAAGTAAAAGTAAAAGTAAAAGTAAAAGTAAAAGTAAAAGTAAAAGTAAAAGTAAAAGTAAAAGTAAAAGTAAAAGTAAAAGTAAAAGTAAAAGTAAAAGTAAAAGTAAAAGTAAAAGTAAAAGTAAAAGTAAAAGTAAAAGTAAAAGTAAAAGTAAAAGTAAAAGTAAAAGTAAAAGTAAAAGTAAAAGTAAAAGTAAAAGTAAAAGTAAAAGTAAAAGTAAAAGTAAAAGTAAAAGTAAAAGTAAAAGTAAAAGTAAAAGTAAAAGTAAAAGTAAAAGTAAAAGTAAAAGTAAAAGTAAAAGTAAAAGTAAAAGTAAAAGTAAAAGTAAAAGTAAAAGTAAAAGTAAAAGTAAAAGTAAAAGTAAAAGTAAAAGTAAAAGTAAAAGTAAAAGTAAAAGTAAAAGTAAAAGTAAAAGTAAAAGTAAAAGTAAAAGTAAAAGTAAAAGTAAAAGTAAAAGTAAAAGTAAAAGTAAAAGTAAAAGTAAAAGTAAAAGTAAAAGTAAAAGTAAAAGTAAAAGTAAAAGTAAAAGTAAAAGTAA
Organism: Nephrocerus scutellatus; assembly: GCA_947095585.1. Taxonomy (NCBI): domain Eukaryota; kingdom Metazoa; phylum Arthropoda; class Insecta; order Diptera; family Pipunculidae; genus Nephrocerus; species Nephrocerus scutellatus. Next base: position 80,433,172 of record OX352762.1, read on the forward strand.
AAGTAAAAGTAAAAGTAAAAGTAAAAGTAAAAGTAAAAGTAAAAGTAAAAGTAAAAGTAAAAGTAAAAGTAAAAGTAAAAGTAAAAGTAAAAGTAAAAGTAAAAGTAAAAGTAAAAGTAAAAGTAAAAGTAAAAGTAAAAGTAAAAGTAAAAGTAAAAGTAAAAGTAAAAGTAAAAGTAAAAGTAAAAGTAAAAGTAAAAGTAAAAGTAAAAGTAAAAGTAAAAGTAAAAGTAAAAGTAAAAGTAAAAGTAAAAGTAAAAGTAAAAGTAAAAGTAAAAGTAAAAGTAAAAGTAAAAGTAAAAGTAAAAGTAAAAGTAAAAGTAAAAGTAAAAGTAAAAATAAAAGTAAAAGTAAAAGTTCGGAAAACTACCCGAGTTCATAACTAACATATGAGTAGCAAAAACCTAGAGTGAAATTGGAAACACAAACAAATTGTACAAGCTTTAATGAAATTATACACACCTTGGCCATTGGAGAGCTGAGTAAAAAGTAAAGTAAAGTAAAAGTAAAACTAAAAGTAAAAATTTTGTTGTGACATAAGTTGATTCCATCTTTATGTTTGCATAGAATATTAAGCAATATTCTTCAATTATAATTACTATCCATTTTATTGTAAGTTTGCTGCATAAGGTTAAACAACTTCAGTGTTATTATCAGCACTATTTAGATTTCTCGCCGGAATGATTTCTTCCAAAATTCCATTGACATTGATGGCATTCTCATTCTTCCTCACTCTAACCCAAACAGCTCCAGAGCGCGTGAATGTAGAAAAAGCTGCTTCCGCTTCGCTTCATGTGAACCGCCTTTATTATTTTCATTCAAATAAATATTTTTATTGGAATCAAAACTAACATCATGAAGAGAGAGCTGCTTTCCCTCACTTTTGCGATGCTCCGCAAGAGATTTTAAGACACTGTTTCTTTCTTGAGCTGTTGCGAATTTCAGAATGATTGGGGGATCGTTGGTATTTTCACTCCGTTTAGAACGGAAAATAGCCTTCAACACGGGGGGTTTACAGTTGATAGTGTGGCACAAATGGTGGAAAATCGACTTCAAGTTTTCTTGTTGTAGCTGCGGAACTCCATTAAGGATGCCATCAGCTGCTAGGTTGCTACGTTCCAAGGTATCACACCGCCTTTGTAAATCAGCAAGACTATTTTTTATTGCTTCTGACTCAATACACTTAGAATCGACATTCTCCACGCGTAAATGGAGGTCTTTAAGAGATTCTTCAATATTATGAAGACTACTTGTCCAATTCTGCTCGAAGAGTGTAATTTGATTCAATAAATCTGCACGCAGAGTGCTCATTTTGGCAGAAAACCGGTTTATAAAAGCATCGGTGTGTTTAGTCAAGCGCTCTTCAAACTGAATGAGAGTGAGAGCGTTGGATTGACCTGAAACAGCAGATGCATTTTTGTACAATACCTCGCTGGGTGTGAAAACCTTCGTTGTTTGTCCAGCTACAACACTTTTTGATGACGAAGTGGTGATACGTTTTTGTGATGTACCGGTTGATACACTCGCTAATTTTTTAGAGCGAGTGTGTACTCCGCTCGTGTTTTTGTCAAGAGATGTGTTTGACGACATATTCCTTTGAGGATCTTTTGAGGGTCTTTAATGATTTTTTCTTTTATGATTCTTTATACATTATATTTATATTGTATTATATTGTATTTAGGTGACTCAAATAAATAAATAAATAAAATAAATAAATAATTAATAATGGTGGTTGCCCATGATAAACAAAATAAGCAAGGTATGCTCTACAGGTTTGCTGTCTTGTTTGGCTTGCTCTGCGCATGAATTAATTTGTATGGCATTCGAAATAAGGCAAAAACCATAACAGGGGACTAAATATAATATATAAACCACTCTAGTATCCCTTAATTCCCAAAATATAAATCACTTTATTAACACTTTTGATTCATAAAATACAATCATCGTGTACCAGATTAAGATATTTTTATTAAACATTAAAGTAATATACAATTTTGATTTACAACTAAACTTATAACTAATATTAATATGTGTCGGCTCAACAATAGGGGCCCGACGTATTTACATTGTCTTTTTTTGGTATTGTTTATTTTTAAACAATATTTTTTATTACTTAATCTACTACATGTTTATTTTTAAGGTAATTAAATTTTAAACAATAATTTTAAAATAAAATAAAAATGAAATATTAAGCGGCGTATAAACAGGGCGAACTTCAGCCTCTGTAATATTGGTTGCCCGCCTTCTCGTAGAAGGAGACGTCTTGATTGTTAAAGATGTCATCGAATCTAGCATCAGTGAATCCTCTTATGTGTATGTACCGGTGAGTTGGCTCGATTTCCTCGATTCGCAGTCCTTGCATCTCAGGACTTGGATGTGTTTCCAATGCGTCGACGAATTTCCTCGCCATTCGGAATAAGTGGTCAGTTATTGGCAGCAGACCTGCTGCTTCGTATAGTTTTGTAGTCGACACAAGCTTATAGCTGTTTGTCACCCTCCAGAGTCCTGTTTCGTCTTTTAAGTAGCGGGTGCACCAAATGAAGAGCGTAGTTCGCTTTTTTCATTGTTTTGTCGATGTGAGAGTTAAACTTGAGCCTCTCAGTAAAGTTGATTCCCAGGTACTTAGTCTCTGACTTGGTGTTTATAATTGTGTTATCCGGAAGGGTGATTTTTAAGGCTCTGCACCGGCTTGCGATTTTTCTTATCCTTGTTTCGGTTGCTGGTACTCGGAAGCAGATGAGTTCCGTTTTATTGGCGTTGATCTTTAGTCCCCACTTCAGGTAGTAGTCCCAAAGATTTCTGAGGTGTTCCTCCATTCTTTGGGCAGCTATCTCGGGAGAGCGGGAAACTGCATACGTTATGGAGTCATCCGCGAAGAGCATAGTCCTTGTTCCGGCTGTATTTGTAGGTTGATCCGCCGTGAAGATGCTATACAGGACTGGTCCAAGTCTGGAACCTTGAGGAACTCCGGCTTTGATCCTTTTCCTTGTCGATGGGCGGTCGTACACCTGTACAAAGAAGACCCTGTTAAAAAGAAAATTTTTAATTATTTTTACAATATAATTGGGGAAACCAAAACTAATAAGCTTGTACAGTAGCCCGTTTATCCAGACACTATCGAAAGCTTTTTCGATGTCTAGCAAACAGGCCACTGTACTACTTTTGACGTTCAGTCCTTAAGTGACGTCACTGTGAAGCTTCAGCAGAGGGTGCAGCGTAGAGTGCTTCGCTCGGAAACCGTACTGAAAGGAAGGAATAAGATTTCTTTCCGTACAAAACGTATTGATCTTTTTACGGATCAATGATTCCAATACTTTACTGATACAACACAGTAGAGCTATTGGACGGTAACCAGTTACGCTGGAGCGGTCAGTTTTCTTGGGTACTGGTACTACCTTGGCGACCTTCCAGTTGTCCGGAAAGTAGCCATTGTTTAGGCAATTGTTGAAAATGATGGTTAACATCAAAATTGCCATACCCGGTAACTTTTTAAGCAAAAAGTTAGAAATCCCATCTGTGCCTGATGATTTTTTTGAGTTTCCACTCATAATCAAATCATTGACAACAGCTGTTCCGGTAAACATATCGACGTCTACGGGTGCGTTGGCGCGATTTTCTTCACTAAACTGCACTATAGTATTTCCTGGAGAAGTGGTGTCTTCCTCAAGACTTTCAACCTCTTCCAAGAAATCTGGAAGATGCGTTGGTGGTCGGTCCGTAAAGCTCCTTTCAAAATGGCAGGCAAAGGCTTCCGCTTTCTCAGTAGCGCTGGATACTGTTCGATCTTCAATGGTGATAATCTCTGGAATGGAAATACGCTTTCCAACCAGAGAGTTCAGCTTCCTAAAAGCATCAGGGCCTGGTTTGATGTCCTGGAGCCGTTTGGTCAGTTCATCTTCCTGAAACCTCCGCACAGCTTGACGACACATGTTAACTGTACAACGCAGTTGCGAAAGTACAGACAGGTATTCGTCGTTGACTGTGTTAAGTGTCCTATTGAAGATTCTCTGAAGGCGTTTCCTAAGCCGTTGCTTGTGAGCATATATGGCCTGTATATGCTCAGGCAAGTGTTGGAAGCGATCCCTGCTAGTGCGAATTGTTTTCTGCCGATTAATGGCTGAATTCACTGTAATCTCAAAATTTCTGATAGCATCATCAATTTCTGTATTCTCCAGATTTCTGCAAGCCGCTGGAATAGGAAGTTCAGCTTCAACTTCTGATCTAAACCGGTTCCAGTTTATTTTCTTAAAGTTGATGTGAAGTTCAGGTGTTGGGGTGACTTGCACAATTCGCTGGTTCAGCCTCACTCGAAGCTCTATGGCCATATGATCCGAGTCGCTATCATGCGCCAAGCAGGAATAATTTCTTAATTCTGGGAGAATATTTAAGAAATTTGTGGTTGCCAGAAAGAAATCCAGAGTTGACGGTGTCCGAGGGTACGTCTTCCGGGGCTGTGAAACTATAGCCATCGTGTGCTGATGCGGATTTGAGTCCATCCAGTCTGTAATGGCCCTTCCTTTGTGATTGCACACTTCGTCCTGCCATCGAGTATGTCTAGCATTAAAATCACCTCCAACAACACAGTATGTGTGTCTAGAGGAGGTGTTGCAGACAGTTTGCAAATCCCGTTGGATGTCTTCCCTCGTTGCGTTACAGTGATTGTACACCGATATCACCAGCAAGGTCTCCACTTCGTTGACTTTAATACTGACAGCTGTTGCTTCCATGCTACGTAGACCACTGATTTGCACCTTTTCGCCTGCCATAGTGTTCCTGATAAGGACCGCCGTCCCAGAGCGTCCACTGCCTTTGTCGACCCTGTGGATATTGTATCCGTCTGGACTGAACGGATTTCTCCCAGTGAGATTTGTTTCCTGTAAAAGAAGAATGTCAGGTTTATTAGTTTTAATAAATAATGTTAGTGTGATACGCCTAGCTAACGAATAAATGGAATTCACATTATATGAGAATATACTTATCCTGCTTATTGTGAACATAATTCACAAATAAGTCGACCCAAAACGGTTGTTTTGGACCTGTCATCAAGACTGCTATAATTAGCAGGCACGACTTCTCTTGCCTTCTGTAGAATTGTAAAGAGGTCAGCTCCAAATAGCCTTTCCGTATCGTCGAAGATGTTGGCTTTTCCGGTAGATGGTACAGGTTTAACGGCTGGCTTTTTTATTGGTTTGCTGTTTGATGCTGCATGGCTGCTTGTTAGAGGCTTGCTGATCGTTGCTGGCTTGCTGGAAGTCCCCATAGCAGCTATACTAGCAAAACTTACTCCCTTTACTATGGCTTTTGAAGCAGACATCTGGGCGAATTTATGTTGTTCCTTCTTCTTTTGTGCGGTTTTAAGCTTTTCAGCCATTTTTTCCTTATATTTTGGACATCCTTTATAGTTTGCCGGATGTCCATTTTTCTGGCAGTTTGTGCAGAAAACGTTGTCGTCTTTTATATTGTCTGCATTTCTTGGGCATTGGCCAGGCAAGTGCTCATCTTTGCACTTGACGCATCTGTATTTCATGCCGCAATTACTTGCGACATGTCCAAATTTTTGGCAGTTTCTGCATTGAGTAATGCCCGCCGATTTTAATTTTTCCCAATGCACCAACTGGTTCAAAAGGAGGGTTTTTGAGCAAACTGCCTCTTTATCGCAGTTCTTCTCCAGCTCGACAATGAAATGATTAAATTTCTTGTCAGTCCTTTGAGATTTGAAGGGTTTCACCACTAGTACAGGGACACCCTCTGTCGTCAACGCTTCCTTGACATCTTCAGCATCAAAGGAGTGGTGAATACCTTTTAGGACCAACATTTCTTTCCTGTCCTCCTTTGCAGTATAAGTGTTAAACTCAGTCTTTCCCGATTGTAGGAAAGACCGAATTAGCTGATGGCCATCTCTGTTCATGGCCGTAACGACTGATTTGTTGCTGTTGATGTTGCGAATTCTGCAACTAATGTTGGCGCTCTTCGTGAACTTTGATAGTTCAGCGACGTTTAGTCTGAAGCAGACTATTGGCGGCATGGCAAAAGGTTTTGCTGTTGGTCCCGTAGTTTGGGATTTTTGGCTTGATGGAGCTTGATGGACGGAGACTGGTGGTGGTGCCTTCTTATTTGAGACCTTTTGGGACTCTTTTGGTAAAGCTGTTTTATCAACAGCAATTTTCTTATCAACAGCAGCCACTCCAGGAGAAGATGATGTTGGTGGTGATGATGGTGTGGAATTTCCAGACAACCTCCTTTTTTTTGCCTTTGCGGGCATGGTTTCAGGAGAAGACCAAGCTTTGCGACTGTCTTCGTCGCTGGAGTTATCCTCTCCACCACTGCTGGATTCGGGCACTTCAGTATCCGATTCCTCGACAACGCTCATGATTTCCTCCTCTGAAGTCGCTGAATAGCACAGCTGGTTCACTTCATCCAGCCTTCGGTACAACGACAAGAGGAAATCCCCACCATGGTTGGTTACTTGTTCCTTAATTAAGGACAAGACCTCGTTTACTTTCATCGTGTACCATGGTGGTTGCCGCTAGAAGTCACTTATACTTTTTAAATTTTCTATATGTATTAAATTCACGTCCCGATGTATTTGTGAGTTCCTTTATTTGTGGTCAAATATTTAAGTCAATTTTAAATCCACTTCCTAATATTTGTAATATAATGAAATATAAATTTATCCACCTTCCGCTTAAACTATGCAACGCCCATAAAAACAGTAGGACCGTGTTGCACTATTTTTTACTAATATTTAGGCCTACTTTTAAGCACGCCTATTTTTTTACTTTACCACTGCCGAAGGTGGCTCGATTGGCCTCATTTTTTATTTTAAATGGAAGGTATTTTTATTACCTTTTATATGACCAATTAACCCCCAAACCTCATTCAAATCACTTGGGAAAATAGATTTTTCTGAAGAAAAAAAATTGAAAGCCACTCTCATAAATAGCGGGCGTGTTTTCAGGGAGTGTACAATGAGGGCTTTCAGGGAAGGGGTGTCTGAAACCCCAAATCCAATGCGGGCTATGCTTCAGAGGACCTTGCTAAACTACGAAAAACCACAAAGAATCGTCAAATAATGTTTTCTGGCAAACTTCGTTTGAAACCAACTCTTCAGCTCACCCTTGGTGCATTGTTTGGCGACAAGAAACACATAGATATTGTGGAATTTGCGATATTTTTGGGTCTTTTTAGTTTTTGTAAACTTTGATAAGCATACTGGTTCGGTAGGTGTGCTTGCCCTTTTCGTTTTTAGGCACAAATCCGATAGGATTCACTGTAAAGTTGTTGGCCTTCAAGGATGACGTAAACTAGTAAATCGTTTTCCGGATTGTTTTTTTTTTAATGAATCAGGGAGAATTCTGAGAAAATAAATTGAAACCGGCTACAAACATGAAAAATGTGATTTATTTTATATTACATTCCTTCCTTATTCTCGTAACGTAAGTCATTATTCTCCTGCATTATGATTTTAGTATATGGCTGTATGGAATGTTCGTTAAGTATTTTGATTTATATCATAAGATAGAAGCCTGTATTCGGCCTGAAACATTAATAATTCTCTTCAAAAATGGATTTGGACGTGTTAATAAACTGCTCTTATTAATCTCTTTACCTTGGAAAGATCTTCAATATAGCTTATTAAAAATCGGAATAGTGCATTGCTCTGGTCATTTTTTTTCGTGGTTTTTCTCTTTTTGTGACAGACAGCGTCTCAAGTTCTTCAGGATCGTTGTTTTTTTAATCATTTGCAATGAATTGAATTGAATGTGAATTTTTTGTCGGTGGATCCTGAGTCACTGTTGTAGTAAATGCTGACTGTTTTCGATCTTATGGAGCAGAATCCTTGCGTTGGTATACAGATTGCCATATAACAACCCAAACTCAAGATATCCAATAGTATGCAGGTACGTCTTCTTGTTTCAGAGATTTCTTTGTTAATATATTTAACAAAGGGGCTAAGGTAGCCCCACAAAGTTTAAATCTTAGTCTTCTTTAATACTTTCTGCACCTATTGGATATCGTTTTTCTTTGTCCTTTGTCAATTTTTTCAAGCTTCCGGAAATGCATTAAAATGGAAATGAATCGTTTTGTGTTATAGTTCCTATATGCAGTAAATCATACAAAGAGCTGTTCCTTGTTTTTAGATGACGCATGGAATACTACTCTAAACATAGAAACACGCCACACAGTCGTTTATTTTTTGGTAATTATCGCCATAATATCTGTTTTTGAGGTCGGGGCTATTTCATAGTTTTTTTTCCACGCCACACGCGACTCGCCACACGCCTCAATCGCGGAATATCAAAACTGGCTCCTGACATTGAGCCGCTCACAAAATTTCAGCCCTCTAGGTCGTGCGAAAGGTAGTTAAAAAAGAGTTCAAAAAACGAGAAAATGGCACTATTTCAAACCATCACACGCGCCACACGCGTCATGCGGGGAATATGCTATTTTGGACACTCACAAAATTTCAGCTTCCTAGGTCGTGTGGAAGGTGGTTAAAAAGAGCCTCACAAAAGTCACAACATGTCTAACATGTAGGCACTGTTATACTAAACATGTTTTAAGCGTATCCCCTTAAAGTAGATGGTTGTTCGCGACACATGTTTGACGTGTAGATTAATTCCATTATTCAAAATAAACTTACGCAAACATTCAGCGCTAATATGAAGTCGTCTCGAAACCAACGAACACCAACTGGTGGTAAACACATTAACGTGACAAGCTGACAAATGCAGATAGGAACGTACAGAAAAAGAAAAATTAAAATTAAGAAAAGAAAACGTGGCGTCCTTATAAACCGAAATTGTTAAAACTAGAAAGAAAGAACTATAAAACTTGAACTAAACAGAAAAACTATATTAACTAAAGAGGTTAAAACGTACGTTAAAATAAGAATAGGCGTTTCTGCAGTATAGCCCGCATGTGAATTTACACCTCATGCCACACCCCCTACCACGCCACCGCCGCAACCTCTTTGGGACGGCATAAAGAAGGCGTCGGCCACGCCCCGTCCTACGTGCATTGTCCTACTGTTTTTATTGGCGTGGCATAATTTTAACGGAAGGTTGATAATTTTTTAAGGCTTAAAAAAATTAATCTTCAAAAAACCAAATTTATGGGCCTCCCACCACAAAACGGGGCGTGACCGACAAGAAAAAATTTAGTTTTCACGGTCTGCTCAATGAGGATTTTCATTAGAGTGGTGTCTGGAACCCCTCACCCTATGCGGGCTATACTGCTGTTCGCCATATAACACCTAATTTCGTATGGGGAAATAAAAGCAATACAAACTGATGCACGTTCCACTAAAATAGGACCATGCCCATAAAAATAGTATGGTCGTATAGAGGTAAAGTCAACCCTTTTTTTGGTACCAATATTTATGTCCGCCCACTTTTTAACACGCCCTCTAATTACCCTACCACTGGTCCCGTTTTTTGTTTTGTTTATTAATACTTACCCTTAATACCTTTCATTTGATACCAATTAATCCCCAAACCTCATTATTTTACTAAAATACGAATTCATTGAGCGCATAGTATTTTACAGTGCGCCCATACTTTCAAAAAACGCCAAATAAAAGGAATAACTCTTACTTAAATATGAACTCATTGAGCGCAGAGTATTTTACAGTGTTCCTATATTTGTAATATAATGAAATATAAATTTATCCACCTTCCATTTAAACTTTGCCACGCCCATAAAAACAGTAGGAACGTGTAGTACTATTTTTTTCCCTTTCATTTTTTACCAATATTTAGGCCCGCCCACTTTTAAGCGCTAATCTTTTTTTACCTTTTATATAAAAGTCAGTTTTTTGACTCTACCACTGCCGAAGGTGGCTCGATTTTTAAATGGAAGGTATTTTTATTACCTTTTATATGATACCAATTAACCCCCAAACCTCAAAACAGTTGGGAAAATGTATTATTCTAAAAAAAAAAAAACTTTGAATACCACTCTCATAAAAAGGGGGCGTGACCGAAAAGAAAGGGAGTGTACAATGAGGGCTTTCAGGGAAGGGGTGTCTGGAACCCCAAATCCAATGCGGGCTATACTGCAATTTAGCCAAAATATTAAACAAAAGTAGTAGTCCCAGTATATTTTATTTATTTATTATGGATTACATTATTTTAAGGGTTCGAAGAATAGTAGCTGTAAATCGAAGGTAAAACGAACACATAAATTAAAGTTACTCAATTAAATTAAAATACATAATTTATTTTAGATTTCGCTTTGTCAAAATTCGTAGAGATCTAAGAAATGTGAGTGATACATTTGAAGCAACAACGGATGCTGAATTCCAAAGATTGTTTCGTTTAAGTAAACCGATATGTAGAGTATTACTTACCAATATAAAACCGGACATGCATCCTCGGGCTCGATTTCCAACGACCTAGAACAGGACTTTTTTATAGCGATGTCGCAAACTTCTGCGTCTACGTATTGTTTTGAGGAAATTTGCCATGTGGTCGAGGATAATTTGACCAAAGAATTTGTTCGGTTCCAAACAAGCGTAACAGAAATTACTGAACGTAAACAACAGTTCTACTCTGTACTATATTTCTAGGTTGATACTCACGTATCTCACTTGAACAAAGTTCGTTGTCTCCCTACGCGGTTTGAATTGTAATGATGGGCATTTTAAAAATCCTTAAATTTTCGATATTTATTTTTGATTCGAATTCTAAAATAGACATATAAAAAAATTACATAAGTGATTTGTATTAATTAAAAGATCGATAATTTTGTGTACCTTAGATCTTCCCAATACTTTTTCCAAATCTGACCGAGCTTTGTTGCTGTCCCCATTGAACTAAGCATTCCAGCTACTTCATCCCACTTTTTTATGGAATCCATCAATTCCAATAAGCCTAGTAGTAGAAAGTATATTTTTAATTCCTATAAAAAAACTTGTAATTTGTAATAATAAATTACTGGTTAAGAGCTAAAGCAAGATTCCCTTCCAAAAATTCTATGACATATTTTCTACTCTTCACTAGGTTTTTTTAATATATTCAATTCTAGTGACATAATAGATAATATTTTTTTTGTTCTATATAAAAAACGTTTAATAGCTTATTGCTTCACTGCTATTGAATTTCTCGATATCACAATAGAAAAATTGCTGAATTTTTTGACATTCAATCTGAGTTTTGGTTTCTCAGTCATCAAACTAGAATCGCGTTTATGAATTTCTTATAACATTTTTGATATTTCAGCTGCATTTTATTTGCCGAGCGAGTTCGGAATTCGAATGTCAAAACCAGCCAAACAGCAGGTTTTCACAATTCCAAAGGAATTCGACAGTGCAATTGTTGTTGTTCCTCGGCAAATAAAATACGGCTTTCATCTATGACTTTTATCATCAAACCGGAATTCATCCCCAGGGCTGAAAAATGAAAAATGTTAATTTTAGTGGATTTTTTAATTGCAGTTATATTGAGCACTACGAAAAGTGGTTACCTGAAACACATTATTACATAAGTGAAATTAAATTGCAACTAGTTCAACAAATCGGAGCTGTCACTACCGACCTAATGAAAGCTTCTAACGACGACCTTAGTCGGAAGTTAGAATACTCAAGAACATTACTTAATTTGTATGAAGTTTTAGCACCATGTATGTTTGTAAATACAAGAAAATATTACTAAAGTACTACCAATTTATTTTTTTATTAATTTTCTATTACTTTTTTCTGTTACAGGTGAAGCTAGAATCTTGGGAATTCTTTGTTTTGAAATACATTCTGCTTTGGCAGAAAAAGCACGAAGAATGGTGTCGTTTGAAATGGATTTATCACCGAAAATTCTCATTGACGAATCTTTAATGTATGTTGAAAGGACTTTAAAGTATCTACAATATGAGTCGGAAATATTTGCAGAAGGTCTTATATTGAAACAAGCACGAATAAACAGAGATGCACTTAAGATTGCTATGAAAATATAAATGATTATTCAAAAGTTCCGGAAATTTACAGACATTAAAACTTAAACTTATAATTATTTATTTTATTTATGGCAGACATTCAAAATTCTCCAAAGGACTGTTTTAATTTCAGTTGTTAAAAAATATAATAATAATAATTTAATGTAATAAAATTAATTTAGCTTTCAGAAACAGAAATTATGTTTTCTACTTATACATTTTTCAGATTTGTCATGTAAATAAAAATAAAGTTCTTATTGCATGCTTATCTTATACAGGGTGAACAAGAATTCGTGGCACAAACGAAGCAGGGTAATAGCGGAGGTCATTTCCAACCAAAATAGCCAAATGAAGTTTTATCGAATTGTTGATGGTTAAAAAGTTATTCCATTTTTAGTATTTTTGGGTAAAATCGCATACGCCGCCACTAAAAAATTAATTTAACAAAAACCAACAGTTCTTTTGCTTATGTTTTTTAATACGATTTGGAAGAGTGTGCCTTTCCAATAAAGTCATTTTTATAAACTTTTTTATCTTCTGTCAAATTAAAACAATAGATTTGTGCTGTCTTTTTGTGTCCCAAAATTTTTTGATTGATTTTTAAGTAGCTCTGGCGAAAAAACAATGTACTACAGAAAGTTGACCGACTATCAGAAAAACTTGCGACATTAATGATAATGGGACACAAAAAGACAGCACAAATCTATTGTTTTAATTTGACAGAAGATAAAAAAGTTTATAAAAATGACGTTATTGGAAAGGCACACTCTTCCAGATCGTATTAAAAAATAAACATAAACAAAAGAACTGTTGGTTTTTTTTAAATTATTTTTTTAGTGGCGGCGTATGCGATTTTACCCAAAAATACTAAAAATGGAATAAATTTTTAACCATCAACAATTCGAGAAAGCTTCATTTGGCTATTTTGGTTGGAAGTAACCTTCGCTATTACCCTGCTTCGTTTGTGCCACGAATTCTTGTACACCCTGTATAATGCTGTTTACTTATACATTAGTTGAGAAGTCAAGTGAAGATGTAACTATAAGTACGAAGCATTAGCAAAATGCTGAATGCACAAGTCGTGCAATTAAGCACTTCTAATTAATATCTGCTATAGGTAACACTGAAATAACAATTTGATAAAGACTATAGCCGTGAGAGAAAAAATTTGCGGGTCGACTATAGTTAAATTGAAGTGGTGGTTAATCAGAAGAGATTGACACAACGCGAATGTTATATGTAGTTTTTTTTTATAGTAATATGCTTGATTTAAAATTGTGGCGTGCGAGAAAAAATGAGCAGGACGGCTGTTGAATTGAAATTTTAGTTAGCCAGACGAGAGAAGTAGTATATTTTTCAATGTTACCATAATAATATAGATTATTAAATACTTTTAATAGCCTTATGCATCGGCAGCAATCCGGAATTAATAAAACCAAATGTGTATACGATGAACGACAGAACAGAACTAAAACTTAACTTTATTTAAAACAATATAACATGGCTGCCACTTCTAACTACATGTATGGCATTAAAGACTAGTTCACACTACCAACATTTCCAACACTCCGCCTCGATTCCTATTGATAATAATCCAAGTTCGATCGGCAATTGCAAATATCAAGTTGAGTTCACATAAATCTAAAATCAATAATACAAAGAAAATAATTATTCTATCCGAATTAAGTTTAGTCGATTTCGTAAATATTCAAATGTCGCCTTTGGTAGCCCTTTAGTCATGATGTCAGCTAGTTGTTCATTCGTTGAAATATATCTAACTTCAATGATACCTTTGGCTATTAAATCACATACAAATTTGAATTTAACATCAATGTGTTTCGTACGCTGTATTTCCTTTTCTTGAGATGAGATCACAATCGCACCCTGATTTTCCTCGTGCAATATGATTGGTTCTTCGGGGATTTCTCCAATTTCCATCAATAATCCACGCAGCCATATAATTTCACATGTAGCCAAGCACAGTGAGACATATTCAGCTTCGGTAGACGACAACGAAGCACAAGTCTACTTACGTGTCATCCAAGTCACAGTTGCGCCAAACACTTTCATCACATTGCCAGAAACCGATTTTCTATCATTGATATCGCCACCCAATCAGCGTCCGCATATCCAGTCAACACGACCGAATTCTCATCGTTCCGATATTCCAGTTTCAGGTCAATTGCTCCTCTGATGTATCGTAGTATTCTCTTCACTGCCTTCCAATGCACTTCAGTTGGACATGATTGAAATTGACTGAAGTAATTCACTGTCGCTGATAAGTCTGGACGGGTCGTACAAGCCGCGTACATCAAGCATCCAATTAATTCGCGGTACGGTTTAGTCGTCAGTTCAGCTTCAGCCTTTCTTTCTAATTTCAGTTGGCATTCCATTGGAGTCAAACTCGGTTTACAATCGGCCATTCCAAAACGTTGCAATACGTCCTCTAGATAGCCGCGTTGGTTAATTCACAGAATTCCCCTGCTCCGGTCACGTTCGATGTTGATTCCGAGGAAACTCTTCGTTTCGCGCATGTCACGCATTTCGAGTTCCTTTGACACCAGCTCTTTGATCTTGATAACTTCCTCGATGTTTTCGCTCAATATAATCAGATCGTCTACATATAACAGCAGGTATAACATTTCGTCTCCATTGTCACGAGAATATGAAATGAAATATGCATGAAATTATGGAATCGTTCATTCCACACACGTGATGCTTGCTTCAATCCGTAGAGTGACTTATTCAATTTACAAACAAAATCACCTTGCACGAATCCTACCGGCTGTTCCATATAAATGTCCTCTTCACGTTTTCCGTTAAGGTATGCCGACTTCACATACATTTGATGTATTTCCATGTCACGCTTGACAGCAAGAGCCAGCATAACATTGTAATAATCCTTGCCACCGGAGGATTCGTTTCGCTTTCGGGAAAACACCCACTTGCAGGTAACAACTGAACGATTCGGCGGACGTTCGACCAAAGTCCAAGTTTTTTTTCGCTTGAGTGAATCCAATTCACAATGAACTGCTTCCATCCATAGAGCCGCATCATCTCGTTTCGCTATTTCGCCAAATGACTGAGGAACATTGTCAACGTACGCCACGGCAAATGTGCTAGAATTCAATGCAAACGCCGAAAAATACTCCTCCCCGTTGTCCTTATGCATTTTGAGCTTTGGCGAATGACTCTGTCTCGATGAAAAATGGATAAGAATTCGGTTGCGACTCATTAAACACAAAATCTCGTCGTGTAACTATCCCGTTCTTCAATGGGTCCCACAGGCGGTAACCATTCACAGCATAGCCAACCATTATCATTTTCGATGATTTCATATCCAGTTTCTTGCGTAATTGGTTTGGTACATGCACATACGCAGGCGATCCAAAAACACAAAGCCTTGACAGATTGGGTTTCTTTCCTGTCCAAAGTTCAACTGGTGTCGCATCCGAAACAATCGCACGTGAAGGACTGCGATTTTCTATGTATGCCGCACAATACACGGCCTCACCCCAAAAATCGTGCTCAGCAATGTCCTATTCATTCGCTCAGCGACGCCATTATGTTGAGGTGTATACGGTTCGCTGTATTGGATCTGAATCCCGGCTTCATCACAAATGGCCCTGAATTTATTGGAAATATATTCGCCACCATTTTCGCATCGGATTCCTGAAATTTTCTTTTCAGTGTGCGTCTCCGTCATCGATTTGTACCTCTGAAACATATCAAGAACGTTAGACTTTTTCTTTATTAGATATACAACCGTGAAATGAGTGTAATCGTCGATGAATGTCACTAAGAAACGCTGATCATCACATCACATCACTGTGCACAAGCTCCAATACACGACTCGACCGCGCTCCGCCTGAACCGTTGAGTGGTTTTCTAGACTGCTTTCCGAAAAAACACGGCTCGCAAACAGCTTCAGCATCGTTGTTCATGGTACACATTCCATCGACCAAAGTCGACAAACGCCTAATGTCAGCTTAGTTCAAATGTGCAACCGACGATGCCACAGACGAATGCTTTGTTTCGACTTCACTTGTGTAGAATAAATTCCATTCGACGCTTTCCTAGCAATGCCTTCGTTTAATGATGTTGTAATATTCGCTGTTTCATGTCGCACACACTTTAAATCAAACACATACAGCTTTCCATTACGCCTGCCAACGGCCATATCCAAATAATCCTTTGTAATACGAACCAAACCATCGTCAAAAATTACTTGGCATTCAGCGCTCTCTAAACGACTCACAGATAGCAAATTGTATTTTAGATTTTCGATAAACAAAACATTCGTGAGCGTGCACTTACGCTCTGAGCCATTGACGATAATAGTTCCCAGAATTGTACCACATTTTGTTGCTGTGATCGACGCACCATTATTCGCAATACCAATGACGACCGGCTCGGTCAAATTCCTCAGCTCACTGAACATTGACTTATCATTCGCCATGTGCTCTGAAGCACCCGAGTCAACAATGAAACGTATTGTTGTCTGCATTCCGCACTGTAGCTCAAAATTACCAGCATAAGCCACAAATACCAATCAATTCGCATCTGTATTCGACGCGCAATTCGCATTTGGCCTTTGATAACGCTGCTGATTATGTTTCCCATTAGAATTGCTGTTCGAAGATCCACTATTAGAGTTCTTCCGTTGATTCAATTTTGGACATGCGTTCCTTCGATGACCAGGCTTTTTGCAGAAATAGCACTTAAGTTGCTTCGAAGCACGACGACCACTTGAAATTTTGCTTTCCTCGTCCAACAGGCGTGAACGCACCAATTCCATCGTCAATTTAGATGGTTCGATTGTCTCCAATGCTGTCACGACCTGTCATATCGCTCCGGTAACGTAATCATGAGCGACACAACCAGCATTCGATCATTTGTCTCAGCGCCACATGCTTTTAATTCACGTATTAGTTTGTCGAATGCAAGAAAATGTGAGGTTAAGTTGTCAGAGTCTGAGCAACGCATCGTCAACCTACGCTTTCTGACACCAATTTCGGTCGCCACACTGCACGTTCGAAAATTGCTTTCAATGAATTTATCATCGCGAACGCTGTCGGTCGGTCCTTCAGATATTCCAAATGTGAATCCGCAACACGTCGAGTTATATGCACCTTGCACATGCGATCCTCCTTTTTGATTTTTTTCACATCGACACCAACTTCGGTTTTCGCTGCGGCGGCATCTTCTTCTAGCCATTTTTCGACACCTTTTTCCTCCAAAATAATTTTTAGGTGAAAAACCAGTTGTCGAACTCACGACCTTCAAATTGTTTGAACACAAATTTTTCTTCGTCAGCCATCTCAATTTACAATTTACGCAAACAAATTCCAACTAAAAGATTGCTCAAATTGGCCCAACTAAACGTTTGTTTCGCACCAATTTTACACGCCTGGGCCCATAACCTATTAAATACTTTTAATAGCCTTATGCAGCGGCAGCAATCCGGAATTAATAAAACCAAATGTGTATACGATGAACGACAGAACAGAACTAAAACTTAACTTTATTTAAAACAATATAACATTAAAGACTAGTTCACACTACCAACATTTCCAAATAGATAACATCTCCCATGTTACTATAAAATAACTACATATAATATTCGCGTCGTGTCAATCTCTTCTGGTTAACCACAACTTCAATTTAACTATAGTCGGCCCGATAATTTTTAAATTCGCCATTTTTCTATATTCCTTGGTTGTGTATGAGCCCGAAAATTTTGACAACTGCAATTTCTGAAGAGTTGCTCGAATACGATCAGCTATTAGTGCTGTTGCGTCGAACATTGTGGGCATTGCGTTAGCATCAATCGACACTCGAGGAATTGCTGATCCTAATTTTTCGAGGATTTGCGATTTTGCTTTACAGTAAACGTCTTCATACATGTCACGTTTACCGCTGCTAATTCTTCTTCTCAAATCCCTCCATCTGGGATTGTACACGATTAAAATCAGTAAATTGCTTCTCCAATATTCCCAGCTTGGTTTCTCATTGAAATTTGCTAAGCACACTAAAATTAGCAGCGATATAGTTGCGAGTGTTGGTCAACTAGCTCATTAATACGGCTCGTTGCACACGCAGTTGCTTAAATACCGGAACAGTGGCCAATGTCTCCGCGTCTTCAAGTGGTGCCATTTGACAATTTGTATGTGCAGACGATTTTATGCGAATGATCATTATTAACAATTATGTACCAACTAATATCTGCTTTTCAATAAAGATTTAAAAGAATTATTTAAATATTTGCGACGTGATCCCTATTCCTTAATTTGAATTGTATTGGCTGGTGCCAGTGCGAATTGAAAAACTAATGAATGTTGTCGATGCGATGTAGAAAACGACTAAAAGATGAATGCTTGATCATGAACATTCATGATCTTAAGCAGAACAATGGCATTGTATGTACTACCTGGTGACAGTACGAAGGAACGGCGTATGTGTTGTTTGTTGTTGCGGTCGCTCCCACACATTTTTTTTATGTGTTTTGAATGTATGCAAATTTAATAAAAATTCTCTCCTTAATGTGGCTGTAGTGATAGTGGACTGTATGTGATTTGTGTATGCCAGTAGCGCCGGCAAAAAAGGCGTAAGGAATTTGGGGGCGACCGCAACAGGCTCATTTACAAGCTTAGTAAGGTGATTAAAAATTTTGTTTTTGATTTAAACGAATATTTAAAAAAAAAATATATATATATATATTCCAAAAACGTTTATATACAGGATAAATATTATAACAACTTATCTTAAAATAACTTATTTCTTGACTCAATAACAATGAACTATAAAGTATAATTCACTGAATAACTGTAACGAACTGAACAACTCTGATGAATAATAATAATCCGAACAACTGGAAAGTACAACGAATAATGATCGTCTGGTATAATATTCATACGGCTTATATACTATTTGAGTGTGCTGTCCAACTTCTTTTTTTTTTGACTTTGATCTTGTCCTTGAATTTAGGAAGAAAACATGTTAATTTCTTAGATTGCATTTTGAGATAGGAATTTGTTCATGTTAGAACATGCGCAATTGGACATCTGGCTGTCCTTGAGTTTGGAAAGATGTAAACATGTTGATCTCTTTAATCGCATATTGAGATAAGAATGTGTTCATGTTAGAACATCGCAATTGGACGTCTGGTTGTCCTTGAATGATCAAAACGTATACATGTTTACTTCTTAGATCAAAATTAAAGATAGCTGCATTTTATTTGCCGAGCGAGTTCGGAATTCGAATGTCAAAACCAGCCAAACAGCAGGTTTTCACAATTCCAAAGAAGGAATTCGACAGTACAATTGTTGTTGTTCCTCGGCAAATAAAATACGGCTGATATGGATTTAGAATGCGTCATTCTTATGTTGATTTTTTTTTCATAAAACTCTGCCCCAGATTTTTTTTTGGCTGTATAGTTGTTCGTTTCCCCTTCAAAACGACTCTACCGTAGAGCTAAAACAACTCTTGATATTTTGGGAGATTTACCCCTCTTTAAACTAGCACAACAACAACACATGCAACAAAAAAATGTAAACAAAAGATTTTCGCCTTTCGTGTTCGATTTCCTTTTTGAAAAGTTCTGCGGTCGAGCGCGATTCTCGGGTAGTTTTTATGAAAAAAAATATAACATTATATTTACTGCGTTGCTTTGGCTAATCCAGCTTTGCTTACAACAAAATCGCATAAGCATAAAGCCGAAAATAAATCCTAAAAGTTTTTTGGATTTATAACTAAAGCCATTTTTTAGTTATAGCGCTCACCGTAAGGCGGTGTTTTGTTTAACACACATAACAATTAAAATGCATCGAACATTTAAAGCCCATCTAAAGCCAAAAGCTGTTGCTTTTGTAAAGCCAAGCTGGAATGCTCACTTGTTATATTATGAATATACAATATGGTTACATTGTTACTGAATACATATTTATGTTATTTGGAATTTATGTGGTGTGGGATCCACTGCTATAACAATTAAACTCAGCGAATATCTCAACACACATTCCTTCGGGTGCTGTCTGGCCCAGAATTGTGTATAAGTTAACGACACATTATATTACAAAGCAAAACTCTACATTCGAGGGAAAGTACGTACAAGAAAAAGCACACGAGCATCCGTTCTGCCGACTCAGCGTCTGGACACAACACGAGCAACGATTTTGCAACATTGCACCTGTCGGTCGTCACCTGGGCTGATGCAATAGATTAAGCGTATGTTATTTCATTATTGTAATTCTTGTTAGAGGTAAGTTATTAGTTGAACGTCGAATAATAAAGTTAATTTTTTTAAAGAGTAAAATCTATTTTTACTTAATTGGCGCCCGAGCAGGGACAGGGAGTGTTGTTTTAATATAACTAGTGTCCTTAAATTAAGTACCCGTGTCATTAGTTACCAGTGTCCTTAACATAAGTGCCCGTGTAACAGAAACAACTTAAAAGTGTTGTTTAAAACCTCTCGGTCCCACGTAAAAATGATCGCAGCGAACGTGAAACTAAGGGCCCCTAAGTAGCCGCTGGCAGCTAACCACTTGTCCAGTGGAGGAAAAGGAATTGTCAGGAGACAATAGCCGCACTGTTCCTGATCACCAAAGAAGATGAAGATCCTTACCCGGATATTAGTTTTGTAAGTTATAGTTAACCATACCCGATAAATTAATAGAAATAAAAGTGCTAAAAAATTTAGAGAAATAAAAGAAAAATGCTTGCAAAATATAGAAGTTAAACGAATTAAATTCAAAAGTGAAACACAATAAATAGAAATTAAATTATCTAACGAATACAAGAATATTATTTGAAAAATTTTATACGATAAAAAGGTACGAAGAATTTTATTTTAAATTTTAAACTATTTCATTACTATTTCATTACGTTGATAAATCTTGTGCATCGCCACAATCAATTCTAATTTTTTTCGTGTATTCCGCAACTGTAAATTTAAGATTTCAATATTTGAGAAGGGTTATATTTCTTATTTGCCACGACATTTATTCCTCCGGTTATTACCTCAATAATCGTAGAGTTAGTAAATACCTTCTTGAATACTTTATTGACCATTCAACTGTTTCCTTGTGATAACTTTTAATAATGGCCAATCCTGTCGTCCAACCTCCGATCTTAAACCCTCCAGTTCCCCAAAACCCGCCACAAAATCCTCAAAACCCAAACAACGTTCCAATATCTTCTCCTGCTTTACAAAGTCTTATTTCCTCAATCATAAGCCAAGTCCTACAAACTGAGGGAAGAAGCTTAGTTCAATCAATTTTAAACCCCAACGCTGACCAGTTCGCAGGAACTGATCAAACAATTAACCAAGATCAGCGAACCAACATAGCGGAATTAGACAAAATTTCGGATGTTATTCGTTGTTTGCGGGAATTCTCTGGGCAACCAGGAGAATTTAGCACTTGGAAGAAGAGCGTAGAAAGGATACTGCGTATATATGAATCCATTAAAGGTTCACCAAAGTATTTCGGCATCATTAATGTGATTCGGAATAAGATTGTGGGACATGCGGACCACATTCTTGAATCATACAATACCCCACTGAACTGGGATTGTATCGCACGGTGCAGATAAACGTGACTTAGGCACATTGGAGTACCAGTTGATATCATTAGTACAAGGTAACCTGTCCGTACAAGAGTTCCACCAGCAGGTCTATTCCCATCTTTCGCTCATTTTGAATAAGAGTTCGTGCATGAGCATTGGCGTGGAAGCCCTTAATCTATTAATGCACACTTATAGGGACAAGGCACTCGATACCTCATACGAGGCTTTAAAGGCGACTTACCCAAGCTTCTCGGTATCCGTGAACCTGCAGATCTGCCCCAGGCATTACATCTTTGCCTAAAGCTCGAAAACCAAACTTATAGATCTCAGTATGCTTATGCAAACAATCAGCATGACAGAAGAACGAATCATTTACCACCTCCTATCCCACCGAAACGTCATCATCAAGGACAACACCCACATCCACAATATAAACAGCAATTTTACCCGCAGCTATTCCATAGTCCTATGAATTATAATCAGTACCCAAGGCCTCCAATGAATTTCAACCCCAGACCAATGGTTCCCCCCAGAATTCAACGACCATTCATTCCTTTCAATTCGCCGCAGAATCACACCCCTAGACCTCAACCAACTCCAATGGAGACATCCACCATCAGGACGAACAACATAAATTACACGAACAGACCCCAGCAAAAGAACTGGCCACCCGCACAAAAAAGGCCATTTGCTGCAACATCGAATCAAGTTCATCCCCATAAGATGCAAAGGAATTTCCACTTGAATACTATTGAGCCCGAACAATCTTCGTGTACATCTGAGGATCCCAATCCCACTCAATACGAGCAAGCGATTCAGTCAGAAGATAGCCAATACAATCAAAGCTTTCAGGAGTATTCTGAATCATTTCAGCAGCAATGTGGAAATGATAACCTAGAATAACTATCTGAATTTAACGATATTCATTTTTTAGACTAAACTGCTCCTCTCTTCCGTACTTTGAGTGTAAGGCGAAGAGCGGAGAAGTCTTAAAAATTTTGATCGATACTGGATCAAACAAAAATTACATAAAACCCACTCTTATTAAAAATCCCAAACCAAATGAAAAACCTTTTTATGCCAATTCCATGGGAGGTAACTTAAAAATTAGTCATCATACCTTTTTAAATCTTTTTGGTCTTAATGACATCAAAATTAAATTCTTTCTTATGCCGGAATTAAAATCTTTTCATGCCATTCTGGGCAATGACACTTTAAAAGATCTTTCAGCTGTCATTCATACGAAAGATAACTACATGGTAATTAACAATAGCGTCAAAGTAAGATTAAAACTGTTGGTTACCCAATCAGTTAATTCTAATTATATCCGAACAGAACACATGACAAGTGAGCAAAGATTTCATATTCAATCGGTTGTGAAGGAATTCCCTAATCTATTCAATGATCCCGATAATAAATTAACTTGTGCCACTAACGTTAAGGCAGAAATAAGAACAACTACAGATACCCCCGTCTACGCTAAATTTTATCCCTATCCAATGGCCCTTAAAGAAGAGGTTGAGAGCCAAATTGTCAAACTTTTAAATGATGGTATAATCAGACCTTCCAGATCTCCTTACAATACACCAGTGTGGATTGTACCAAAGAAGCCTGATGCTTCCAGAGTAAAGAAGTACAGGATAGTTGTCGACTATCGTAAGCTTAACGATGTCACTATTCCTGAGAAATACCCGCTGGAGAATATTGAAAAACTTTTATCCGAGTTAGGTGAAAACAAGTATTTTACAGTCATTGATCTCAAAAGTGGATTCCATCAGATTCCTATTAAAGAATCAGACATGGCGAAGACCGCATTTTCGATCAATAACGCCAAATAAGAATTTACCAGACTTTCAATGGGTTTGAAAAATGCCCCTCCAACTTTTCAGAAGTCATTAGATGACATTTTGCGTAAGCACATTGGCAAACGATGCCGCGTTTATATTGATGATATAATCATTCATAGTAAAAGCGAAGAAGAACATTTAAAAGACATTCGCAAGGTCTTTGAGACTCTTAACGATGCTAATCTGAAAGTTCAGCTCGATAAATGTGAGTTCTTCAAGAAAGAGATAGAATTCTTAGGTTTCATTGTATCGTCAAACGGTATTACAACTAACCCAGGAAAAGTGAAATCTATATAGAATTTCCCAGCTCCTCGAACTTTAAAAGATTTAAGATCTTTCCTCGGTCTGTCAGGGTATTATCGCCGTTTCATTCGCGACTACGCTAAGCTTGCTAAACCCTTGACATCCCTCTTAAGAGGGGAGGATGGACGTGTGTCCAAGAATATTTCTAGCAAAAAGCTAATACATCTTAACGATGAAGCACAAGATGCTTTTCAAAAACTAAAAAACTCCCTCGTATCAGAAGATACCATTTTAATTTATCCCGACTTTAAAAAACCTTTCGAGCTCACCACAGATGCATCAAATTAAGCATTAGGTGCTGTTCTATTACAAGAGAACAAACCTATTACCTTCATATCGAGAACTTTGACTAAAACCGAAGAAAACTATGCTGCCAATGAAAAAGAGATGCTAGCCATTATATGGGCTTTGAACTCTTTCAGAAACTACCTTTACGGTACGGCAAAAGTTATTATTTATACCGATCATCAACCTCTGACTTACGCTCTAAGCAACAAAAACAATAATAGTAAACTAAAAAGATGGAGAGCTATGCTAGAGGATTACAACTATGAGCTTAAGTATAAGCCTGGCAGGAGCAACGTAGTAGCTGACGCGCTTTCTAGACCACCTCAGAACAGCCAAATTAACTCTTTGACTCCTTCTATTCATAGCGATGAAAGCTCAGCCCATGGTTTGATCTACAGCGTTGAATGTCCCATCAATGTCTTTAACAATCAAATTCTTCTTCAGGAAGGTACACCAACTTCTGAAAAATTCGAAATTGTTTTCCCAACTATCCATAGACATACTATTATTATTGAACCTTGAACAAAAACTTATCGAAATTCTAAGAAAACGTCTTAATCCAACAGTCACTAATGGTATTAAAACAGCTGAACCCATCATGGGTATGATTCAGAAAATTTATACAACACACTTTAATAATTACCGCATACGTTTTACACAGATAATGGTTGAAGATGTGAAAAATGATCAAGACCAAGAAACTCTTATTATTCAGACACATAATCGTGCCCATAGAAATGATAGAGAAAACAAAATTCAGATCTAAGAGAAATACTACTTTCCTGGAATGTCGAAAAAAAACTAAGCGATTAGTTAAACTTTGTTTGATATGCAAAGAAAGTAAATATGACCGTCATCCCAGCAAAACTGAAATTCAAGCCACCCCAATTCCTAAATACCCAGGTCAGATTGTCCATATTGACATTTTTTCCACGGAAGGAAAACTAGTTCTCACTGCAATAGACAAATTTTCCAAATACGCTATTACAAAAATAATAAAGTCAAAGGCTGTCGAACACATAAAGCAACCATTAAGAGATATTATCTTTGGATATGGAGTACCAAAAATTTTAGTTTTCGATAACGAAAAATCCTTTAATTCATCCCTTATAACCCTTATTGAAAATGAGCTTGGAATCAAGGTATTTACAACACCTCCTTATACAAGTACATCAAATGGTCAAGTGGAACGTTTCCAATCGACTCTTGCCGAAATCATGAGATGTTTGAAATGTAAAAAAATCTACCTGTCCTTTGCAGAACTGTTAGAAGCAGCTATTTATGCTTAAAATTTCTCTATACATTCAGTCACAAACCAAAAACCCGTTGACATACTTTTTGGAAGAAACATAGGCACAGATCCTACACAAATTGAAACCGCACGTTTGGAAAATACAAACAAATTGAAATCAAAACAGCAAACCAATTTGGCATACCACAATTAAACAAGACCCTATATTAAAAATTACTCTGTAGGAGATATAATTTACGTTAAAGTTAACAAAAGGTAAGGTTCCAAAATATCAGCCAGATATAAAAAGGAGACAATTAAAGAGAACAAATCTACTACTGTAGTAACACCATCAGGAAAAATAGTACATAAATCAAACATAAGGAATTAAAGTAAAATGTTTATCTCAACAGATTTTTAATCGGAACTTGTCAAGGAGATGTAAATATTCTTGACTACACCAACTCCCCCAATAATCGTCCTAAATGATGGAACAGCTAAAATTATGGAAGGCTCCTTAAAATTAATGCACATCATCGAAATAGCACCATACGAGATATTCATTGCAGAAGTTGTTCCCGTTATTCAAACCCGAGTTGCTCAATCCAATCTCTTCTACCCACTCCTAAAATTCGAAATCCAGCAAATAAGGAATTATATTTAAAATTTAAAAGTTAATCGCGTAAAACTATCATTAAATTTCATTGGGTCAGCCTGGAAGTGGATTGCAGGTAATCCCGACCATGATGACTTTGAAATAGTAAAAAACAAAATTAATAACGTTATTGATAATGGTAACAGTCAAATCATAATAAATAAACAATATGAAGAAAGAATTAATGCACTAACTAACGTAACTAACGAAATATTAAATACAATAAAAAAGGATAGCATAATCCAATACGAAATAAATGTAATTTTATTATATAAGTTGAAACTAATAAAAGAAGAATTAAGTACCGTAATATACGCTATTGAACTGGCTAAAGCCAATATCGTTAATTCGAATATTCTTGATAAAAAAGAATTAGATTTAGTATTAGATACTTTAGAAAGAGATGTAATACCATATTCAAATATAGAGCATGCACTTAAATTTGCAGACATTAAAATCGCTTCCAATTCGAGAAGTTTAATTTACATAATTGATATACCAAAAACAAAAAAAGATTTATATGAAAATATATTTTTAGTACCAATAAAAAGAAATAATGGGCTTATCCACAAACTTGAATTTAGAAATATATTAAGAAAAAACAAATCGGTATTTGGAATTAAAACAAAATGTAAGCTAATTGATGAATTGTCCTTATGTAAACTATCAAATTTAATAGATATAGGTAATGATAATTGCACAATAAAAATATAAGAAAATAGAAATGCATCATGCAACGCGACAAACAGCCAACACATCCCTCAGGTCGAAGAGATAGCATCCGGAATCATCGTGCTCAACAAATTCAACGGAACCATAGAAGCTCGCAATGGAAGCCAGTCACTGCAAGGAACATTTGTCATCAAGTTCAGTAACGAAAGAATCATAATAAACAACCAACGATACATTTCCGAGAAGATCGTAAGAACGCAGGTTCTACCCCCAATGCTACACCCCACAGACGCTAATTCAACAGTCGAAGAAATACTCTCCTTGGAACTCATGAAAGAACTACATACAAGAAACACCAAATACATCGAAAAGATGCAAGCTGAGAAGAAGATGCACCAGATGGTAACATATGGAACTTTTATTGTATTGTTCCTAGCAATAGCAGCTATTGGATACAACAGAGCCAAAGCAAATCCCGTCAATTTAATACCAACACCACCAATAATTGCAATGACGACACAACCGGAGATCATTCTTCCAGCATCTCCTTAGAGGTATCCCAGCATTTACAACATTCCATTCATGTAAAAGTTGCAAGGACGCATCATTCTCAGAAGGGAGGAGTTAGCGACACATTATATTACAAAGCAAAACTCTACATTCGTGGGAAAGCACGTACAAGAAAAAGCACACGAGCAGCCGTTCTGCCGACTCAGCGTCTGGACACAACACGAGCAACGATTTTGCAACATTGCACCTGTCGGTCGTCACCTGGGCTGATGCAATAGATTAAGCGTAGGTTATTTCATTATTGTAATTCTTGTTAAGAGGTTAGTTATTAGTTGAACGTCGAATAATAAAGTTCATTTTTTTTAAAGAGTAAAATCTATTTTTACTTAATTTATATTAAAATCGCCGCAATAACGATTTCAGCTTTACCATACTTGTATTTTGTAACAATTCTTAAAACTGAATCAGTCAGTGCATCAAACTCGTTATGAGTTGAAAGCTTGTCTAAGATGGGGCTATACAGAAGCAGTAGTGTATGTTACGCTCTTGTAACTTTACTTCGAGCCATATGAAATTAAATTCCGGATTGGAACATTGGCTGAATTGAGGAAAAAGTTGATACGCAACGTCAATACGGGCATAAATGGCTAGTCCGCGCCGAGGGAAAAATAATGGCACCAAGTTATAACCAGGCAGATTTAATTTCGAGGTATCGGAATTATAAAATACTTGAGTTTCGCTCAGTGCCAGAATTGCTGTACTGTGGACACGTACGTGTAAATGTAGCGAAAAAGTCCGTTCTACGCCCACCTATGTTGCTGAGATCCATAACTACAAAAACCAACACACAAACTACAACTTACCGTTTCTTTTAACAGAACTGAGAAGTGGATGTCTCACAATGGATTATTGACAAATTTAACAAATTTGCCTTTTGGAAGACTTCAGACCTTCCCGTGTGGCTTTACTTGGCATCTCTAGCTAACCATAATAAGCGTGGAAAACAGTTAAATCAGTATAATTTTTGTAAATGTAATAGCTATATTTATTATGTTGCACTAACGTTGTATTTCATTACTTCGGTTAAACCATTATTTTTGAAATACAGGTTGAAGTATTTATTATATTAATACTCTAATATTAAAAAAATCGAAGATATACTATCCTAACCGATTCCATTAGACTAAACATTAAATTTTTATGAAAGCTCACCTAACATATTCATATTCACACAATTGTCAGATAAAAAAAAATTAAATTTATAGTTTAAGCTTTAAGTTTAGTCTTTGAAAAATGCTATCAGACCCTAATCCTCCGTTTAATTTTTTTCTTCTTTCTTTTGTTCGTTAGAACCTTGTTGCTCGGGACTGCCGCTGCTAGATGAAGCTTCACGTTCAGCTGACATCTAATTAAAACAACATTAAATTAATTTTTCCTATATTTCTAGAATTATAATTGTCATATTACCTTTTTGTAAGCCATTTCAAACAATTTAAGGGATGAATGTTGTAGCTGACTCGTTGCTTTTCTAACCTCTTCTAGATCAGCTGAATCCTTATTCGCTAACAAGGTTCTTAAATCAGCAATTTCTTTCCTCAGTTTTTCGCACTAAGTAAAGTTATTTGTAATATTATTGATTATTTCGCCCATCAATATAACATACCTCTTCTGCGGGCAACTGACTCTTGAACTCCTCCATTTTAGTTTCGGTGTCGTGGACAATACTTTCGCCTTGATTAACCAATTCAATAAGTTCCCTTTTTTTCTTATCGGTGGCTGCATATTCTTCAGCTTTCTTAACCATATTCTCAATTTCATCCTTGCTTAATCCACCGCTTGATTGAATTACAATCTGTTGCTCTTTTCCAGTTCCTTTATCTTTTGCAGAAACATGAACAATACCATTAGCATCAATATCAAACACAACTTCGATTTGTGGAACACCACGTGGTGCCGGTGGAATTCCCACCAAAGTAAATGATCCCAACATTTTGTTATCAGAAGCCATTTCACGTTCTCCCTGGTGTACTTTGATTTCAACTTGAGTTTGACCATCAGCTGCTGTGGAGAATACTTGTGATTTCTTTGTTGGGATTGTGGTGTTACGAGTAATTAACCTAGTAAACACTCCACCCAAGGTTTCAATACCCAAAGAAAGAGGTGTGACATCCAACAACAGCACATCTGTAACGTCTCCAGCTAATACTCCACCCTGCACTGCAGCGCCGACGGCAACAGCTTCATCTGGATTAACCGAACGAGATGGCTGCCGGCCGAACAAGTCCTGCACAGTGGATTGAACTTTTGGCATTCTTGTCATACCACCAACAAGCAAAATTTCGCCAATTTCTGACTTGGATACTTCAGCGTCGCTAAGAGCCTTTTGACAAGGTTGAATTGTACGCTTTATAAGGTCACCTACAAGTGATTCTAATTTAGAGCGCGACATTTTGAGGTTCATATGTTTTGGGCCAGAAGCATCTACTGTGAGGTAGGGCAAATTTATATCAGTTTGCTGTGAAGAAGATAATTCAATTTTAGCTTTTTCTGCTGCTTCCTTAAGACGCTGCATGGCGATGGAATCTTTCGTAATATCAATACCGCTATCCCTTTTAAATTCAGCAACCAAAAAATTTACAATAACATTGTCAAAGTCTTCTCCACCAAGCAATGTGTCTCCGTTAGTAGATTTAACTTCAAAAACACCTTTTTGAATTTCTAAAATAGAAATATCGAAAGTACCGCCACCTAGATCATACACAGCAATACTAAAACAAAAAAATTAATATAAATGTTTTTTTTTGTTTTTGTTTTTCTTACATTCTGTCATCGCTTTTATCCATTCCATATGCTAAGGCAGCAGCCGTTGGTTCATTTATTACTCGAAGCACATTTAAGCCAGCAATTTGTCCTGCATCCTTTGTAGCCTGGCGTTGCGAGTCATTGAAATACGCTGGAACAGTAACTACCGCGTTTTTTACGGGTGTATTTAAATAAGCTTCAGCAGTTTCCTTCATCTTCATTAAAACAAAAGCTCCAATCTGTGATGGTGAATATACCTTTCCGTCCGTGCTTTGAACCCAAGCATCGCCGTTCGATGCCTTAACTACCTTATATGAAAGATTTTTTAAATCTTTTTTTATTTCCGGATCATCAAATCGGCGTCCAATAAGACGTTTTGTTGCATAGAACGTGTTTGCTGAATTTGTTACAGCTTGTCTTTTAGCAGGCATTCCAACAAGACGTTCACCGTCTTTGGTAAAAGCTACATGAGATGGTGTTGTACGAGCTCCTTCCAGATTCTCGATTACTTTAGCCTGTTTTCCCTCCATAACCGCAACGCAAGAGTTCGTGGTTCCCAAATCAATACCGATAACAGCTCCTCTGACCTCGTCTGACCTTAATGAAAACCAATATATAAAAATTTCAATGTATATTTGCAGGGTAGAGTTAGCTAAGTTTCTTCCTTTTATATTATATTAACAATTTTAAATTAAATTTTAACCAAGATATTTTGAAGGTAATCGTAATGCATGATTTAATTTTAAACACACATGGTGTCATATATTATATGCATCATTTGTGGTATATTGAAAGCTTACAAACAAAATATGTATATCTAAACATTCCTGAACTGTTATGATCTCAAAAACCACGTTTTGTACAATTAACTAAATTTTTACTCTTCCAGAAGAGTTACATAATATCTCACATGGTGAATGCTTTGTAAGTCCTCAATTGTCTTGTTTCGCAAGATTACAAATGTTCCTTTGATCATACTAGAATATCACTAGAATCTGTGTAAAGAAAAAGATGCATTTAGTTACATTTACTTACTTGTGTCGGGCTTGTGATGTGAGACCCACATTTAATATAGAATTCGGCTGAAATATGCAGAAAGCAAAATAAAAAAGTTGGTATAATTAGTACTACGAAGTTCGAAATTTTTTATCTTATAAAACTATCTAGACTCTAGAGATAGAACACGTACATTCTCGAAAATACTAGAAAACGAATATACGAATCCAGGTTGACGCCGGGTCAAGAATTTGGACATGAATTTCGGAGCGCTTAGCATTTCTTTAGTTTTTTTTTATAACACAGCTTTATAGACTTAGAAAACGGTTAACTTTATATTTGCAAAAAATTGCGTTTTAACGACAGCACGTTCCACCAATAAAATAAAATGAATGAACTCGAATTGTCGAATCGAATATAACGAAGAACTAAGCAGAAGCGTGCACTGACTGCACTGGCAAGAAATGTGAAAAATATAGAGACAAGCGTGCCTGGAGTGTGTTCACTTACTCTGCATTGTTACAATAATTGCTATATTGCTTTCAACAAAAAAATAAAAATTACAACTACAAACACATTGGATAGACAAGAAAGTGGTTAAGCGTTAACCAAAAAAAAAAATGTTGGTTAAGAATATTTAACCAAATTTTTATTTATAATTCTCACCACCAGAGTCGACTTTTAAAAATTATATATGGATAAGTTGGCAAACACATGAAACAAAAAATTTACGAAATTTGGTTAGTTTTTGCTGTTGCTTTAATCAGCCGTTAACCACAAAAAAATACCTAATTCATTTTGTTGAAAGCAATATAGCAAATGTTAACAATTGCTATATTGCTTTCAACAAAAAAATAAAAATTACAACAACAAACACATTGGATAGACCAGAAATGGTTTAGCGTTAACCAAAAAAAATTTTTTGGTTAAGAAGTATTTAACCAAATTTTTAGTTATAATTCCCACCACCAGAGTTTACTTTTAAAAATTATATATGGATATGGATATGGTTGGCAAACACATGCAACAAAAAATTGGTTAGTTTTTTCTGTTGCTTTGATCAGCCGTTAACCACAAAAAATACCTAACTCATTTTGTTGAAAGCAATATAGCAAATGACAGTTGTAAACCAAGATTTCACCAATCATGTGTTTTATTTGCTATATTGCTTGCAACAAAAAATAAAAATTACAACAACAAACACATTGGATAGACCAGAAAAGGTTTAGCGTTAACAAAAAAAAATTTTTTGGTTAAGAAATATTTAACCAAATTTTTAGTTATAATTCCCACCACCAGAGTCGACTTTTAAAAATTATATATGTATAAGTTAGCAACACATGAAACAAAAAATTGGTTAGTTTTTGCTGTTGCTTTGAACAGCCGTTAACCACAAAAAATACCTAACTCATTTTGTTGAAAGCAATATAGCAATTAATGTTATTAAACCTATCCAAATTTTCCCTTATTGTTATAAAGGTTTGCTCAAGCAACCTCTACAAAAGTCTTTCTTACAACGATTGTTTCTTTATTTCATTCTACAGAAACCATAGAAGAAACAGAATATCAATCTCGTGATAAGAGAATATTCTGTTTTTTCTACCTATCGCTGTAGTATAAGTAGAATACGTTCTAAACATTCCGAATAAATAAAAGATAGTCAAAAAGGGAATAGAATACAAAGAATAAATAAAAGTATGTTTTATGTAAAATTCGGAATATTCAGAATGGTTATAATGAAATAAAGAAAACACTCTCTGTTTATTCTAACTGTCGATGTAGTATAAAAAGAATACGATCTGAACATTCAGATCGTAAATAAGAGATCGTTCTATGTCAAATCCCAATATCACGATCAAATCTTTTAAAAATGGATTGAAACGAGCTTATCTCTTTTTTTTAAATCTGGCGCAGATTGTTTTTTTTTTGCTGTCAAGTTCAATTTTAAAGAAAAAGGCGATATATGAGGCCGTTTATTTAGTTTACATATCATCAAGTTTAATTTTTTGAGGTTATTGGTTGACACGGAAAGCGCTTAGCATTTCTTTAGTTTTTTGGCTAAACTCCAATATACGTTTTTCGAGATTTGGGCTTTCGAATACACCTCCCATGAGAGCCCAAACTGAGCAGATTTTGGAAATCGCCATCTTGTTTTCCGGAAATGCCCCCTTTAGGTGGGAAGGGCATCCAAAATTTCTAAGTTATTTGAAGGAGCTTTAGGGGCTAATTGGTAACAAATGAAAGGTAATATAGGTAAGTTTCAATGAAAAAAAATGGGACCAATCGAACCATCCTTGCCAGTAAAGAGCCAAAAAACTGATTTTTCCATAAAATTACAAAAGGGCCGGCCGTGGGTGACCATTATTAGTGTCGATTCTATGTTTTTCGGGGTCGCTGATATGAATAGTGGTGTTTAGAATGGTAATCGGCAACCATTTTGCGACGACTTTGGGTGTGAGGACATTGTCGCCCCTACTTCAAATTGGAAAAGATAGATTAGTAGCCGTGTTTCATGGTTATATTAAATTGACATCGAATTTTGAAATCTGCGCAGAACTAATAAATTCTATTTATCCGGATTTTCTTCAAAACTATCACATTTTGTACCGGTTGCGAGAATGGGTCATTCTTACTACTAAAAATGGAGAACCATCCTTGCCAGTATAGAGCCAAAAAACTGATTTTTCCATAAAATTACAAAAGGGCCGGCCGTAAAAGTGGGCGTGTCCTAAAGAGACTTAGAGCAAAAAAATTATTTTCTCATGAAAGTTTAGCAGGGGCGTGTTTAAAATTGGGCGGTCCTAAATATTGCTAACAAATTAAAGGTGAAAATTAGTTCTACATAACCGCAAAAATCGATTTCCAACTACCCACAAGAAGATTTATTAAGCAAATTTAGTCTAGGCAAAAGTGCCCCATAAACTCAACATAAAAGCTTGAATATAGCTAAAGTGCAAAGAAAAGAAACCAAGAGTCCTTTTTTAAAATGCGTGCTCATTATAGCAAAAAAAAAATTCTACTAGTGGACAAAACAAAAAATTTTTTAAAAATCTGCACACATATAACGGGTGTTTTTTTAAGAGGTTGCCGATTTTTTTTTTGAATAAAACACATATAAAATTATGAAATGACCAAAAATTAGATAATTTTTTGGCATTTAACATTTAAACACAATTTCTGGCATATGGCTACCACGACTATTTTTCACAAATGTCATTCTGGAGGTCCAATTTTCCAGCACTTTTTCAAGCATTTGAGGGCGTAATCAGCAATGACACGTTGAATATTGGTTTCCAAAGCGTCAATCGATTGAGGTTTATCCACATAAACCAATGACTTCACGTATCCCCACAAAAAGTAATCGAGTGGCGTCAAATCGCACGAACGCGGAGGCCAATTCACCGGACCATTTCTCGAAATAATGTTGTCGTTGAAAGTTTCTTTCAATAAGTCGATTGTTTCACGTGCTGTATGGCAAGTGGCACCATCTTGTTGAAACCACATTTCATCCATATCCATATCTTCAAGATTTGACAACAAAAACTCATTTAACATGGTTCTGTATCGATTTCCATTCACGGTAACGCGTCGTCCTTCCTCATTTTTAAAGAAATATGGACCGATGATCCCACCAGCCCATAGACCGCACCAAACAGTACATTTATCAGGATGCATTGGTAATTCTTGAACGGCGTGTGGATTATCTTTGCTCCAAATGCGACAATTTTGTTTGTTGACGTATCCATTTAACAAAAAATGCGCCTCATCACTGAAGAGAATTTTACGGTAAAAAAATGGATCTTCGTTCAATTGATTTAACGACCAATCACTGAATTCACGGCGCAAACGATGGTCGTGTGGCTTTAATTCTTGCACCAATTGAATTTTGTATGGCACCAAACCCAAATCTTTACGTAAAATTTTCCATAAAGTCGATGGACAAAGTCCAATTTGCTGAGCACGACGACGAATCGATAAATTGTCGTTTTCTTCGACACTGGCCTCAACGACAGCAATATTTTCTTCTGTACGAACTCTTCTCATTCTTGTCGGTGGCTTGGCATCCAAAAGAGTGAATGTAGACCGAAATTTGGTAATTACGTTCTTTATGGTGGTCTCTGACGGACGATTATGTGCACCATAAAATTCACGAAGTGCTCTATAAACATTTTTAATTGAACACTGATTTTGAAAATAAATTTCCACGATTTGAAAACGTTGTTCTGGAGTTAACCTATTCATAATGATTTGCCAAACAATACTGAGTAGAAATGCCACTTTGAGCTGTCAAAACAACTGTCATAAAATAAAACGACATCTATCGGAAAAACAAACCTCCTAAAAAAACACATACACATAATAGAGAATTTATTTGTATATATATTTGTGCCTAACTAACTCTGGAACGCCTTGACCAATTTCAACCAAACTTGGTATACATATTAGTTACTATCTGCAATCAAATATTGGTGGTGAAGTGTATCACATTTTTGGGCTGGGGGAGGCGTGGCAGCCGATATTAGTGTTGGACCCACCGTTTTCGGTATCGCCGAGACGAATACTGCTGGTAGTACACTCCTTTGGGTGAGTTATGTATACCCGCAGGGGGGGCAGTGGCTGACCGATATGAGTGTCGATTCTATGGTTTTCGGGATCGCTAAGTTCAATGGTGATGGTAAGATTATAGCAAAAAAAAAATTCTACTAGTGGACAAAACAAAAAAATTTTTAAAAATCTACACACATATATATAATAGAGAATTTATTTGTATATATATTTGTGCCTAACTAACTCTGGAACGCCTTGACCAATTTCAACCAAACTTTTGGTGGTGGAGCGTATCACATTTTTGGGCTGGGGGGGGGGGGGCGTGGCAGCCGATATTAGTGTTGGACCCACCGTTTTCGGTATCGCCGAGACGAATAGTGCTGGTAGTACACTCCTTTGGGTGAATTATGTATACCCGCAGGGGGGGGGGGTGGCTGACCGATATTAGTGTCGATTCTATGGTTTTCGGGATCGCTAAGTTCAATGGTGATGGTAAGACAGCTCTAGGGGGATTGGGTCGATAACTCTTGGTGGGGGGGGGGGGGGGGGTGCTTACTGTCTGGAATCAAATATTGGTGGTGAAGTGTATCACATTTTTTGGCTGGGGGAGACGTGGCAGCCGATATTAGTGATGGACCCACCGTTTTCGGTATCGCCGAATAGCGAATAGTGCTGGTAGTACACTCCCTTGGGTGAGTTATATATCCTCGAAGGGGTGGGGGTGGCTGACCGATATTAGTGTCGATTCAATGGTTTTCGGGGTCGCTGAGTTGAATGGTGATGGTAAGACAGCTCTAGGGGGATGGGGTCGATATCTGAGGGGGGGGGGGTGACCGATGTTAGTGTTGATTTTATGGTTTTCGGGATCGCTGGGTTGAATGGTGTTGGTAAGACAGCTGTAGGGGGATGGGGTCGATAACTAAGGGGGGGTTCTCGGGTCCACCGAGATTAATAGTGTTGGCAGGACATTCCTATGGGTGAGTTGTATTCCCGGAGGGGGAGGGTGACCGATATTAGTGACCATAGTTTTCGGGGTCGCTGAGATGAATAGTGGTGTATAGAATGGTACTCGGCAACCATTTTGCGACGACTTTGGGTGTGAGGACATTGACGCCCCTACTTCAAATTGGAAAAGATAGATTAGTAGCCGTGTTTCATGGTTATATTAAATTGACATCGATTTTTGAAATCTGCGCAGAACTAATAAATTCTATTTATCCGGATTTTCTTCAAAACTATCACATTTTGTACCGGTTGCGAGAATGGGCCATTCTTGCTACTAAAAATGGAGACACCCACGTAGTAAACAATCAAATACTTGCCATGTTAATAGGCATAGCCACTGAATATAAGTGTATCGATACCGTTGTAGATACTGAAGAGGAAGTTAATTATCTAACTGAGTTCCCAAATTCACTTAATTCGTCTGGATTGCCACCACATCGCCATGTTTTTCCCACGGAAAACTTTATTTTGCTTGCTCTGGGTTGGGTTGACCTAAGAATCTATTTATTCTTGCTCTTGAAGGGGAAACTAAAAACATTGTATACAACCATACAAATGTTTTAAAAATTTATCCGATTATCTTCAAATTTTATATGCATGTATATCTCCAGTGGACAACACTTTTTGTAAAAATGTTGGATACTCCGGGCCCCGGGGTCGTGTGGCCCAAAACCTTCTCTATAGAAAGCCCAACTCTACGCATACTAATGCTGTAAACCAAGACCAAACGCATGTGTGTTTGTGGGATGTGAATACAGTGTACAAAAAATAAGTAGTCGCAAAGAGCGAGAAACGTAAGATGTGGTAGTGGGAAACAGAAAAATTTTATATGAATTTTGTTCTTTAGTTGATTACTAATACAAATACGTTTTGTCTAAATGTAAGCATGGGTCATTCTTGCTACTAAAAATGGAGAACTATCCTTGCCAGTATAGAGCCAAAAAACTGATTTTTCCATAAAATTACAAAAGGGCCGGCCGTAAAAGTGGGCGTGTCCTAAAGAGACCTAGAGCAAAAAAATTATTTTCTCATGAAAGTTTAGCAGGGGCTTGTTTAAAAGTGGGCGGTCCTAAATATTGCTAACAAATTAAAGGTGAAAATTAGTTCTACATAACCGCAAAAATCGATTTCCAACTACCCACAAGAAGATTTATTAAGCAAATTTAGTCTAGGCAAAAGTGCCCCATAAACTCAACATAAAAGCTTGAATATAGCTAAAGTGCAAAGAAAAGAAACCAAGAGTCCTTTTTTAAAACGCGTGCTCATTATAGCAAAAAAAAATTCTACTAGTGGACAAAACAAAAAAATTTTTAAAAATCTGCACACATATATATAATAGAGAATTTATTTGTATATATATTTGTGCCTAACTAACTCTGGAACGCCTTGACCAATTTCAACCAAACTTGGTATACATATTAGTTACTATCTGCAATCAAATATTGGTGGTGAAGTGTATCACATTTTTGGGCTGGGGGAGGCGTGGCAGCCGATATTAGTGTTGGACCCACCGTTTTCGGTATCGCCGAGACGAATAGTGCTGGTAGTACACTCCTTTGGGTGAGTTATGTATACCCGCAGGGGGGGCAGTGGCTGACCGATATGAGTGTCGATTCTATGGTTTTCGGGATCGCTAAGTTCAATGGTGATGGTAAGATTATAGCAAAAAAAAAATTCTACTAGTGGACAAAACAAAAAAATTTTTAAAAATCTACACACATATATATAATAGAGAATTTATTTGTATATATATTTGTGCCTAACTAACCCTGGAACGCCTTGACCAATTTCAACCAAACTTGGTATACATATTAGTTATTATCTGGAATCAAATATTGATGGTGGAGCGTATCACATTTTTGGGCTGGGGGAGGCGTGGCAGCCGATATTAGTGTTGGACCCACCGTTTTCGGTATCGCCGAGACGAATAGTGCTGGTAGTACACTCCTTTGGGTGAATTATGTATACCCGCTGGGGGAGGGGGGGGTGGCTGACCGATATTAGTGTCGATTCTATGGTTTTCGGGATCGCTAAGTTCAATGGTGATGGTAAGACAGCTCTAGGGGGATTGGGTCGATAACTCTTGGTGGGGGGGGGGGGGGGTGCTTACTGTCTGGAATCAAATATTGGTGGTGAAGTGTATCACATTTTTTGGCTGGGGGAGGCGTGGCAGCCGATATTAGTGTTGGACCCACCGTTTTCGGTATCGCCGAGGCGAATAGTGCTGGTAGTACACTCCCTTGGGTGAGTTATATATCCCCGAAGGGGTGGGGGTGGCTGACCGATATTAGTGTCGATTCTATGGTTTTCGGGGTCGCTGAGTTGAATGGTGATGGTAAGACAGCTCTAGGGGGTGGGGTCGATATCTGAGGGGGTGGGGGTGACCGATGTTAGTGTGGATTTTATGGTTTTCGGGATCGCTGGGTTGAATGGTGTTGGTAAGACAGCTGTAGTGGGATGGGGTCGATAACTAAGGGGGGGGTGACCGATATTAGTGTTGATTCTATGGTTTTCGTGGTCGCTGAGTTGAATGGTAATGGTAAGACAGCTCTAGGGTGATGGGACGATAGCGGAGGGGGGGTGACCGATATTAGTGTCGATTCTATGGTTGTCGGGGTCGCTGAGTTGAATGGTGATGGTAAGACAGCTCTAGAGGGATGGGGTCGGTAACTGGGGGGGGGTGACCATTATTACTGTCGATTCTATGTTTTTCGGGGTCGCTGATATGAATAGTGGTGTTTAGAATGGTAATCGGCAACCATTTTGCGACGACTTTGGGTGTGAGGACATTGTCGCCCCTACTTCAAATTGGAAAAGATAGATTAGTAGCCGTGTTTCATGGTTATATTAAATTGACATCGATTTTTGAAATCTGCGCAGAACTAATAAATTCTATTTATCCGGCTTTTCTTTAAAACTCTCACATTTTGTACCGGTTGCGAGAATGGGTCATTCTTGCTACTAAAAATGGAGAACCATCCTTGCCAGTATAGAGCCAAAAAACTGATTTTTACATAAAATTACAAAAGGGCCGGCCGTAAAAGTGGGCGTGTCCTAAAGAGGCTTAGAGCAAAAAAATTATTTTCTCATGAAAGTTTAGCAGGGGCGTGTTTAAAATTGGGCGGTCCTAAATATTGCTAACAAATTAAAGGTGAAAATTAGTTCTACATAACCGCAAAAATTGATTTCCAACTACCCACAAGAAGATTTATTAAGCAAATTTAGTCTAGGCAAAAGTGCCCCATAAACTCAACATAAAAGCTTGAATATAGCTAAAGTGCAAAGAAAAGAAACCAAGAGTCCTTTTTAAAATGCGTGCTCATTATATCAAAAAAAAAATTCTACTAGTGGACAAAACAAAAAAATTTTTAAAAATCTGCACACATATATATAATAGAGAATTTATTGTATATATATTTGTGCCTAACTAACTCTGGAACGCCTTGACCAATTTCAACCATGGTATACATATTAGTTACTATCTGCAATCAAATATTGGTGGTGAAGTGTATCACATTTTTGGGCTGGGGGAGGCGTGGCAGCCGATATTAGTGTTGGACCCACTGTTTTCGGTATCGCCGAGACGAATAGTGCTGGTAGTACACTCCTTTGGGTGAGTTATGTATACCCGCAGGGGGGGGAGTGGCTGACCGATATGAGTGTCGATTCTATGGTTTGCGGGATCGCTAAGTTCAATGGTGATGGTAAGACAGCTCTAGGGGGATTGGGTCGATAACTCTTGGTGGGGGGGGGGGGGGGGTGCTTACTATCTGGAATCAAATATTGGTGTTGAAGTGTATCACATTTTTTGGCTGGGGGAGACGTGGCAGCCGATATTAGTGATGGACCCACCGTTTTCGGTATCGCCGAATAGCGAATAGTGCTGGTAGTACACTCCCTTGGGTGAGTTATATATCCTCGAAGGGGTGGTGGTGGCTGACCGATATTAGTGTCGATTCTATGGTTTTCGGGGTCGCTGAGTTGAATGGTGATGGTAAGACAGCTCTAGGGGGATGGGGTCGATATCTGAGGGGGGGGGGTGACCGATGTTAGTGTTGATTTTATGGTTTTCGGGATCGCTGGGTTGAATGGTGTTGGTAAGACAGCTGTAGTGGGATGGGGTCGATAACTAAGGGGGGGTTCTCGGGTCCACCGAGATTAATAGTGTTGGCAGGACATTCCTATGGGTGAGTTGTATTCCCGGAGGGGGAGGGTGACCGATATTAGTGACCATAGTTTTCGGGGTCGCTGAGATGAATAGTGGTGTATAGAATGGTACTCGGCAACCATTTTGCGACGACTTTGGGTGTGAGGACATTGTCGCCCCTACTTCAAATTGGAAAAGATAGATTAGTAGCCGTGTTTCATGGTTATATTAAATTGACATCGATTTTTGAAATCTGCGCAGAACTAATAAATTCTATTTATCCGGCTTTTCTTCAAAACTATCACATTTTGTACCGGTTGCGAGAATGGGTCATTCTTGCTACTAAAAATGGAGAACCATCCTTGCCAGTATAGAGCCAAAAAACTGATTTTTACATAAAATTACAAAAGGGCCGGCCGTAAAAGTGGGCGTGTCCTAAAGAGGCTTAGAGC
Organism: Nephrocerus scutellatus; assembly: GCA_947095585.1. Taxonomy (NCBI): domain Eukaryota; kingdom Metazoa; phylum Arthropoda; class Insecta; order Diptera; family Pipunculidae; genus Nephrocerus; species Nephrocerus scutellatus. The sequence continues at coordinate 80,474,120 of OX352762.1, forward strand.
AAAAAAATTATTTTCTCATGAAAGTTTAGCAGGGGCGTGTTTAAAATTGGGCGGTCCTAAATATTGCTAACAAATTAAAGGTGAAAATTAGTTCTACATAACCGCAAAAATCGATTTCCAACTACCCACAAGAAGATTTATTAAGCAAATTTAGTCTAGGCAAAAGTGCCCCATAAACTCAACATAAAAGCTTGAATATAGCTAAAGTGCAAAGAAAAGAAACCAAGAGTCCTTTTTAAAATGCGTGCTCATTATATCAAAAAAAAAATTCTACTAGTGGACAAAACAAAAAAATTTTTAAAAATCTGCACACATATATATAATAGAGAATTTATTGTATATATATTTGTGCCTAACTAACTCTGGAACGCCTTGACCAATTTCAACCATGGTATACATATTAGTTACTATCTGCAATCAAATATTGGTGGTGAAGTGTATCACATTTTTGGGCTGGGGGAGGCGTGGCAGCCGATATTAGTGTTGGACCCACTGTTTTCGGTATCGCCGAGACGAATAGTGCTGGTAGTACACTCCTTTGGGTGAGTTATGTATACCCGCAGGGGGGGGAGTGGCTGACCGATATGAGTGTCGATTCTATGGTTTTCGGGATCGCTAAGTTCAATGGTGATGGTAAGACAGCTCTAGGGGGATTGGGTCGATAACTCTTGGTGGGGGGGGGGGGTGCTTACTATCTGGAATCAAATATTGGTGTTGAAGTGTATCACATTTTTTGGCTGGGGGAGACGTGGCAGCCGATTTTAGTGATGGACCCACCGTTTTCGGTATCGCCGAATAGCGAATAGTGCTGGTAGTACACTCCCTTGGGTGAGTTATATATCCTCGAAGGGGTGGTGGTGGCTGACCGATATTAGTGTCGATTCTATGGTTTTCGGGGTCGCTGAGTTGAATGGTGATGGTAAGACAGCTCTAGGGGGATGGGGTCGATATCTGAGGGGGGGGGGGTGACCGATGTTAGTGTTGATTTTATGGTTTTCGGGATCGCTGGGTTGAATGGTGTTGGTAAGACAGCTGTAGGGGGATGGGGTCGATAACTAAGGGGGGGTTCTCGGGTCCACCGAGATTAATAGTGTTGGCAGGACATTCCTATGGGTGAGTTGTATTCCCGGAGGGGGAGGGTGACCGATATTAGTGACCATAGTTTTCGGGGTCGCTGAGATGAATAGTGGTGTATAGAATGGTACTCGGCAACCATTTTGCGACGTCTTTGGGTGTGAGGACATTGTCGCCCCTACTTCAAATTGGAAAAGATAGATTAGTAGCCGTGTTTCATGGTTATATTAAATTGACATCGATTTTTGAAATCTGCGCAGAACTAATAAATTCTATTTATCCGGATTTTCTTCAAAACTATCACATTTTGTACCGGTTGCGAGAATGGGCCATTCTTGCTACTAAAAATGGAGACACCCACGTAGTAAACAATCAAATACTTGCCATGTTAATAGGCATAGCCACTGAATATAAGTGTATCGATACCGTTGTAGATACTGATGAGGAAGTTAATTATCTAACTGAGTTCCCAAATTCACTTAATTCGTCTGGATTGCCACCACATCGCCATGTTTTTCCCACGGAAAACTTTATTTTGCTTGCTCTGGGTTGGGTTGACCTAAGAATCTATTTATTCTTGCTCTTGAAGGGGAAACTAAAAACATTGTATACAACCATACAAATGTTTTAAAAATTTATCCGATTATCTTCAAATTTTATATGCATGTATATCTCCAGTGGACAACACTTTTTGTAAAAATGTTGGATACTCCGGGCCCCGGGGTCGTGTGGCCCAAAACCTTCTCTATAGAAAGCCCAACTCTACGCATACTAATGCTGTAAACCAAGACCAAACGCATGTGTGTTTGTGGGATGTGAATACAGTGTACAAAAAATAAGTAGTCGCAAAGAGCGAGAAACGTAAGATGTGGTAGTGGGAAACAGAAAAATTTTATATGAATTTTGTTCTTTAGTTGATTACTAATACAAATACGTTTTGTCTAAATGTAAGCATGGGTCATTCTTGCTACTAAAAATGGAGAACTATCCTTGCCAGTATAGAGCCAAAAAACTGATTTTTCCATAAAATTACAAAAGGGCCGGCCGTAAAAGTGGGCGTGTCCTAAAGAGACCTAGAGCAAAAAAATTATTTTCTCATGAAAGTTTAGCAGGGGCGTGTTTAAAAGTGGGCGGTCCTAAATATTGCTAACAAATTAAAGGTGAAAATTAGTTCTACATAACCGCAAAAATCGATTTCCAACTACCCACAAGAAGATTTATTAAGCAAATTTAGTCTAGGCAAAAGTGCCCCATAAACTCAACATAAAAGCTTGAATATAGCTAAAGTGCAAAGAAAAGAAACCAAGAGCCCTTTTTTAAAACGCGTGCTCATTATAGCAAAAAAAAAATTCTACTAGTGGACAAAACAAAAAAAATTTTAAAAATCTGCACACATATATATAATAGAGAATTTATTTGTATATATATTTGTGCCTAACTAACTCTGGAACGCCTTGACCAATTTCAACCAAACTTGGTATACATATTAGTTACTATCTGCAATCAAATATTGGTGGTGAAGTGTATCACATTTTTGGGCTGGGGGAGGCGTGGCAGCCGATATTAGTGTTGGACCCACCGTTTTCGGTATCGCCGAGACGAATAGTGCTGGTAGTACACTCCTTTGGGTGAGTTATGTATACCCGCAGGGGGGGGTGTGACTGACCGGAGTGTCGATTCTATGGTTTTCGGGATCGCTAAGTTCAATGGTGATGGTAAGACAGCTCTAGGGGGATTGGGTCGATAACTCTTGGGGGGGGGGGGGGTTTCTTACTATCTGGAATCAAATATTGGTGGTGAAGTGTATCACATTTTTTGGCTGGGGGAGACGTGGCAGCCGATATTAGTGTTGGACCCACCGTTTTCGGTATCGCCGAATAGCGAATAGTGCTGGTAGTACACTCCCTTGGGTGAGTTATATATCCCCGAAGGGGTGGGGGTGGCTGACCGATATTAGTGTCGATTCTATGGTTTTCGGGGTCGCTGAGTTGAATGGTGATGGTAAGACAGCTCTAGGGGGATGGGATCGATATCTGAGGGGGGGGGTTACCGATGTTAGTGTTGATTTTATGGTTTTCGGGATCGCTGGGTTGAATGGTGTTGGTAAGACAGCTGTAGGGGGATGGGGTCGATAACTAAGGGGGGGGGTGACCGATATTAGTGTCGATTTTATGGTTTTCGTGGTCGCTGAGTTGAATGGTGATGGTAAGACAGCTCTAGGGGGATGGGGTCGATATCTGAGGGGGATGACCGATATTAGTGTCCATTCAATAGTTCTCGGGTCCACCGAGATTAATAGTGTTGGCAGGGCATTCCTATGGGTGAGTTGTATTCCCGGAGGGGGAGGGTGACCGATATTAGTGACCATAGTTTTCGGGGTCGCTGAGATGAATAGTGGTGTATAGAATGGTACTCGGCAACCATTTTGCGAAGACTTTGGGTGTGAGGACATTGTCGCCCCTACTTCAAATTGGAAAAGATAGATTAGTAGCCGTGTTTCATGGTTATATTAAATTGACATCGATTTTTGAAATCTGCGCAGAACTAATAAATTCTATTTATCCGGATTTTCTTCAAAACTATCACATTTTGTACCGGTTGCGAGAATGGGCCATTCTTGCTACGTAGTAAACAATCAAATACTTGCCATGTTAATAGGCATAGCCACTGAATATAAGTGTATCGATACCGTTGTAGATACTGATGAGGAAGTTAATTATCTAACTGAGTTCCCAAATTCACTTAATTCGTCTGGATTGCCACCACATCGCCAGGTTTTTCCCACGGAAAACTTTATTTTGCTTGCTCTGGGTTGGGTTGACCTAAGAATCTATTTATTCTTGCTCTTGAAGGGGAAACTAAAAACATTGTATACAACCATACAAATGTTTTAAAAATTTATCCGATTATCTTCAAATTTTATATGCATGTATATCTCCAGTGGACAACACTTTTTGTAAAAATGTTGGATACTCCGGGCCCCGGGGTCGTGTGGCCCAAAACCTTCTCTATAGAAAGCCCAACTCTACGCATACTAATGCTGTAAACCAAGACCAAACGCATGTGTGTTTGTGGGATGTGAATACAGTGTACAAAAAATAAGTAGTCGCAAAGAGCGAGAAACGTAAGATGTGGTAGTGGGAAACAGAAAAATTTTATATGAATTTTGTTCTTTAGTTGATTACTAATACAAATACGTTTTGTCTAAATGTAAGCATGGGTCATTCTTGCTACTAAAAATGGAGAACTATCCTTGCCAGTATAGAGCCAAAAAACTGATTTTTCCATAAAATTACAAAAGGGCCGGCCGTAAAAGTGGGCGTGTCCTAAAGAGACCTAGAGCAAAAAAATTATTTTCTCATGAAAGTTTAGCAGGGGCGTGTTTAAAAGTGGGCGGTCCTAAATATTGCTAACAAATTAAAGGTGAAAATTAGTTCTACATAACCGCAAAAATCGATTTCCAACTACCCACAAGAAGATTTATTAAGCAAATTTAGTCTAGGCAAAAGTGCCCCATAAACTCAACATAAAAGCTTGAATATAGCTAAAGTGCAAAGAAAAGAAACCAAGAGTCCTTTTTTAAAACGCGTGCTCATTATAGCAAAAAAAAATTCTACTAGTGGACAAAACAAAAAAAAATTTAAAAATCTGCACACATATATATAATAGAGAATTTATTTGTATATATATTTGTGCCTAACTAACTCTGGAACGCCTTGACCAATTTCAACCAAACTTGGTATACATATTAGTTACTATCTGCAATCAAATATTGGTGGTGACGTGTATCACATTTTTGGGCTGGGGGAGGCGTGGCAGCCGATATTAGTGTTGGACCCACCGTTTTCGGTATCGCCGAGACGAATAGTGCTGGTAGTACACTCCTTTGGGTGAGTTATGTATACCCGCAGGGGGGGCAGTGGCTGACCGATATGAGTGTCGATTCTATGGTTTTCGGGATCGCTAAGTTCAATGGTGATGGTAAGATTATAGCAAAAAAAAAATTCTACTAGTGGACAAAACAAAAAAATTTTTAAAAATCTACACACATATATATAATAGAGAATTTATTTGTATATATATTTGTGCCTAACTAACCCTGGAACGCCTTGACCAATTTCAACCAAACTTGGTATACATATTAGTTACTATCTGGAATCAAATATTGATGGTGGAGCGTATCACATTTTTGGGCTGGGGGAGGCGTGGCAGCCGATATTAGTGTTGGACCCACCGTTTTCGGTATCGCCGAGACGAATAGTGCTGGTAGTACACTCCTTTGGGTGAATTATGTATACCCGCAGGGGGGGGGGGTGGCTGACCGATATTAGTGTCGATTCTATGGTTTTCGGGATCGCTAAGTTCAATGGTGATGGTAAGACAGCTCTAGGGGGATTGGGTCGATAACTCTTGGTGGGGGGGAGGGGGTGCTTACTGTCTGGAATCAAATATTGGTGGTGAAGTGTATCACATTTTTTGGCTGGGGGAGACGTGGCAGCCGATATTAGTGATGGACCCACCGTTTTCGGTATCGCCGAATAGCGAATAGTGCTGGTAGTACACTCCCTTGGGTGAGTTATATATCCTCGAAGGGGTGGGGGTGGCTGACCGATATTAGTGTCGATTCAATGGTTTTCGGGGTCGCTGAGTTGAATGGTGATGGTAAGACAGCTCTAGGGGGATGGGGTCGATATCTGAGGGGGGGGGGGTGACCGATGTTAGTGTTGATTTTATGGTTTTCGGGATCGCTGGGTTGAATGGTGTTGGTAAGACAGCTGTAGGGGGATGGGGTCGATAACTAAGGGGGGGTTCTCGGGTCCACCGAGATTAATAGTGTTGGCAGGACATTCCTATGGGTGAGTTGTATTCCCGGAGGGGGAGGGTGACCGATATTAGTGACCATAGTTTTCGGGGTCGCTGAGATGAATAGTGGTGTATAGAATGGTACTCGGCAACCATTTTGCGACGACTTTGGGTGTGAGGACATTGTCGCCCCTACTTCAAATTGGAAAAGATAGATTAGTAGCCGTGTTTCATGGTTATATTAAATTGACATCGATTTTTGAAATCTGCGCAGAACTAATAAATTCTATTTATCCGGATTTTCTTCAAAACTATCACATTTTGTACCGGTTGCGAGAATGGGCCATTCTTGCTACTAAAAATGGAGACACCCACGTAGTAAACAATCAAATACTTGCCATGTTAATAGGCATAGCCACTGAATATAAGTGTATCGATACCGTTGTAGATACTGATGAGGAAGTTAATTATCTAACTGAGTTCCCAAATTCACTTAATTCGTCTGGATTGCCACCACATCGCCATGTTTTTCCCACGGAAAACTTTATTTTGCTTGCTCTGGGTTGGGTTGACCTAAGAATCTATTTATTCTTGCTCTTGAAGGGGAAACTAAAAACATTGTATACAACCATACAAATGTTTTAAAAATTTATCCGATTATCTTCAAATTTTATATGCATGTATATCTCCAGTGGACAACACTTTTTGTAAAAATGTTGGATACTCCGGGCCCCGGGGTCGTGTGGCCCAAAACCTTCTCTATAGAAAGCCCAACTCTACGCATACTAATGCTGTAAACCAAGACCAAACGCATGTGTGTTTGTGGGATGTGAATACAGTGTACAAAAAATAAGTAGTCGCAAAGAGCGAGAAACGTAAGATGTGGTAGTGGGAAACAGAAAAATTTTATATGAATTTTGTTCTTTAGTTGATTACTAATACAAATACGTTTTGTCTAAATGTAAGCATGGGTCATTCTTGCTACTAAAAATGGAGAACTATCCTTGCCAGTATAGAGCCAAAAAACTGATTTTTCCATAAAATTACAAAAGGGCCGGCCGTAAAAGTGGGCGTGTCCTAAAGAGACCTAGAGCAAAAAAATTATTTTCTCATGAAAGTTTAGCAGGGGCGTGTTTAAAAGTGGGCGGTCCTAAATATTGCTAACAAATTAAAGGTGAAAATTAGTTCTACATAACCGCAAAAATCGATTTCCAACTACCCACAAGAAGATTTATTAAGCAAATTTAGTCTAGGCAAAAGTGCCCCATAAACTCAACATAAAAGCTTGAATATAGCTAAAGTGCAAAGAAAAGAAACCAAGAGTCCTTTTTTAAAACGCGTGCTCATTATAGCAAAAAAAAAATTCTACTAGTGGACAAAACAAAAAAATTTTAAAAATCTGCACACATATATATAATAGAGAATTTATTTGTATATATATTTGTGCCTAACTAACTCTGGAACGCCTTGACCAATTTCAACCAAACTTGGTATACATATTAGTTACTATCTGCAATCAAATATTGGTGGTGAAGTGTATCACATTTTTGGGCTGGGGGAGGCGTGGCAGCCGATATTAGTGTTGGACCCACCGTTTTCGGTATCGCCGAGACGAATAGTGCTGGTAGTACACTCCTTTGGGTGAGTTATGTATACCCGCAGGGGGGGGTGTGACTGACCGGAGTGTCGATTCTATGGTTTTCGGGATCGCTAAGTTCAATGGTGATGGTAAGACAGCTCTAGGGGGATTGGGTCGATAACTCTTGGGGTGGGGGGGGGGGGGGTGCTTACTATCTGGAATCAAATATTGGTGGTGAAGTGTATCACATTTTTTGGCTGGGGGAGACGTGGCAGCCGATATTAGTGTTGGACCCACCGTTTTCGGTATCGCCGAATAGCGAATAGTGCTGGTAGTACACTCCCTTGGGTGAGTTATATATCCCCGAAGGGGTGGGGGTGGCTGACCGATATTAGTGTCGATTCTATGGTTTTCGGGGTCGCTGAGTTGAATGGTGATGGTAAGACAGCTCTAGGGGGATGGGGTCGATATCTGAGGGGGGGGGGGTGACCGATGTTAGTGTTGATTTTATGGTTTTCGGGATCGCTGGGTTGAATGGTGTTGGTAAGACAGCTGTAGGGGGATGGGGTCGATAACTAAGGGGGGGGGGTGACCGATATTAGTGTCGATTTTATGGTTTTCGTGGTCGCTGAGTTGAATGGTGATGGTAAGACAGCTCTAGGGGGATGGGGTCGATATCTGAGGGGGATGACCGATATTAGTGTCCATTCAATAGTTCTCGGGTCCACCGAGATTAATAGTGTTGGCAGGACATTCCTATGGGTGAGTTGTATTCCCGGAGGGGGAGGGTGACCGATATTAGTGACCATAGTTTTCGGGGTCGCTGAGATGAATAGTGGTGTATAGAATGGTACTCGGCAACCATTTTGCGAAGACTTTGGGTGTGAGGACATTGTCGCCCCTACTTCAAATTGGAAAAGATAGATTAGTAGCCGTGTTTCATGGTTATATTAAATTGACATCGATTTTTGAAATCTGCGCAGAACTAATAAATTCTATTTATCCGGATTTTCTTCAAAACTATCACATTTTGTACCGGTTGCGAGAATGGGCCATTCTTGCTACGTAGTAAACAATCAAATACTTGCCATGTTAATAGGCATAGCCACTGAATATAAGTGTATCGATACCGTTGTAGATACTGATGAGGAAGTTAATTATCTAACTGAGTTCCCAAATTCACTTAATTCGTCTGGATTGCCACCACATCGCCAGGTTTTTCCCACGGAAAACTTTATTTTGCTTGCTCTGGGTTGGGTTGACCTAAGAATCTATTTATTCTTGCTCTTGAAGGGGAAACTAAAAACATTGTATACAACCATACAAATGTTTTAAAAATTTATCCGATTATCTTCAAATTTTGTATGCATGTATATCTCCAGTGGACAACACTTTTTGTAAAAATGTTGGATACTCCGGGCCCCGGGGTCGTGTGGCCCAAAACCTTCTCTATAGAAAGCCCAACTCTACGCATACTAATGCTGTAAACCAAGACCAAACGCATGTGTGTTTGTGGGATGTGAATACAGTGTACAAAAAATAAGTAGTCGCAAAGAGCGAGAAACGTAAGATGTGGTAGTGGGAAACAGAAAAATTTTATATGAATTTTGCTCTTTAGTTGATTACTAATACAAATACGTTTTGTCTAAATCTAAGCATGTATTTGTGTACGATCGGAACAGTTGGGCTTTCTATAGAGAAGGTTTTGGTGTGGCCCCATAAATATTTTTCAAAATATTAACTTGATTCTTTTCAAATTTTATATCCATGTCTATTTGCGATGGACAACACTTTTGAAAAATGTTGGAGCCTCCGGGCTCCGGGGTCGTGAGGCCCCATACAAATTTTTTTAAAAAATTAACCTGATTTTCTTAATATTGGATGGACAAACTTTTACAAGCAGTAAATTTTTGGAGTGAGCCCCGAGGGGTGCCCTTAAACTTTTTTTTAAAAAATTAGCCCGATTTCATCAAATTTTTAGCACATGTGTATTTCCGATGGACAAAATCTTCTGTAAAATTTTTGGAGTGAACGTGCCCTGAGGCGCGAGTTGTGCCTATAAATTTTTTAAATTAGACAGATTTTCTTTATATTTTAAACACATGTTTATCTCCGATGGACAAAACTTTCTGTAAAATTTTTGGAATGAACGGACCATGAGGCCCTAGGGGCCCAAAAATTTTTTTTTAAATTAGCCCGATATCTTCAAAGTTTAAACACATGTGTATTTCCAATGGACAAAACTTTTTTTTACAATTTTTGGAGTGATTGGGCCCATATACATTTTTTAGAAATTAGTCCGATTATCTTCAAATTTTCAACACATGTGTATCTCCGATGACTAAACTTCCTATATAATTTCGGAAGTGATCAGACCCCAAGGTAGTGGGCTTCCATACAAATATTTTTCACATCTGCAGTCACGAGAGTTTTGTAAAAAATTTGAAGTAAATGGGCTCTAATATTAATTTTTTCCTAATTTACCCGGTTCAAACTTTGCACACATATATGTATCTCCTTTTGGAAAATTTACATGAAAAATTTAAATTTTTATGGGTTTTTTTTTAAATTGAGTTTCATAATCGAGTACATCTACACAAAATTAACTTTTCATATGAGTGGTGCTTATGTTAAGGTGGCTATCAGTGGAGCCGACACACTTAGCCTAGTAATGGTCCATTGTGATATGAGTGTTTTACCTTCGGCAAATTTAAGTTTTGAGGTGACAACGTCTCACAACAAGGTATAAGGGGGTGCATGTTCAAAAAGTAAAATGTTATGTGATACACTGTTGTGATCAACAGAAGTGAGACACTGTTAAATGTCCCACTGTTGTGGTCACTGTTAAGTGAGACACTGTTAAATAACCCACGTTGTGGTCACTGTTAAGTGAGCCACTTTTAAATGTCAGTACTTTGGGAACTAAGCCATTTCCCAAGCGATTCTCATGAAATTCGGAATATAGGACTAATATGTGACTATAAGACTTGTTCCTATGGAAATTCTGGGATCTGGCCAATAGGGTTTGGGATTTTTGGAACCAAGCCATTTCTCAAGGGATTCGTATGAAACTCGGAATGTGGACTAATACGTGACTATAAGAGTTGTTCCTATGAAAATTCTGGGATCTGGCCAATAGGGCCTGGGATTTTTGGAACCAAGCCATTTCTCAAGGGATTCGTATGAAACTCGGAATGTAGGACTAATATGTGACTATAAGACTTGTTCCTATGCAAATTCTGGGATCTGGCCAATAGGGTCTGGGATTTTTGGAACCAAGCCATTTCTCAAGGGATTCGTATGAAACTCGGAATGTAGGACTAATATGCGACTATAAGACTTCTTCTTATGGAAATTCTGGAATATGATCAATATGGTCTGGAATTTCTGGAACAAAGCAATTTCTCAAGCGATTCGCATGAAATTCGGAATGTAGGACTAAGATGCGACTATAAGATTTCTTCCTATGGAAATTCTGGAATATAATCATTATTGTCTGTAATTTCTGGAACCAAACCATTTCTCAAGGGATTCGTATGAAACTCGGAATGTAGGACTAATATGTGACTATAAGACTTGTTCCTATGCAAATTCTGGGATCTGGCCAATAGGGTCTGGGATTTTTGGAACCAAGCCATTTCTCAAGGGATTCGTATGAAACTCGGAATGTAGGACTAATATGCGACTATAAGACTTCTTCTTATGGAAATTCTGGAATATGATCAATATGGTCTGGAATTTCTGGAACAAAGCAATTTCTCAAGCGATTCGCATGAAATTCGGAATGTAGGACTAAGATGCGACTATAAGATTTCTTCCTACGGCAATTCTGGAATATGATAATAATTGTTTGGAATTTCTGAAGCAAAACAATTTTCAAGCGATTCGCATGAAATTCCGAATGTAGGACTAAGATGTGACTATAAGATTTCTTCCTATGGAAATTCTGGAATATAATCATTATTGTCTGTAATTTCTGGAACCAAACCATTTCTCAAGGGATTCGTATGAAACTCGGAATGTAGGACTAATATACGACTATAAGACTTCTTCCTATGGAAATTCTGGAATATGATCAATATGGTCTGGAATTTCTGGAACAATGCAATTTCTCAAGCGATTCGCATGAAATTCGGAATGTAGGACTAAGATGCGACTATAAGATTTCTTCCTATGGAAATTCTGGAATATGATCTTTATTGTCTGGAATTTCTGGAACAAAGAAATTTTTCAAGCGATTTGCATGAAATTCGGAATGTAGGAGTAATATGCGACTATAAGATTTCTTCCTACGGAAATTCTGGAATATGATCATTATTGTTTGGAATTTCTGGAGCAGAACAATTTTCAAGCGATTCGCATGAAATTCGGAATGTAGGACTAAGATGTGACTATAAGATTTCTTCCTATGGAAATTCTGGAATATGATTATTATTGTCTGGAATTTCTGGAGCAAAACAATTTTTCAAGCGATTCGCATGAAATTCGAATGTAGGACTAAGATGTGACTATAAGATTTCTTCCTACGGAAATTCTGGAATATGATCATTATTGTCTGGAATTTCTGGAGCAAAAATTTTTTTCAAGCGATTCGCATGAAATTCGGAATGTAGGACTAAGATGTGACTTTAAGATTTCTTCCTATGGAAATTCTGGAATATTATCATTATTGTCTGGAATTTCTGGAGCAAAGCAATTTTTGAAACGATTCGCATGAAATTCGGAATGCAGGATTAAGATGCGACTATAAGACTTCTTCCTATGGAAATTCTGGAATATGATCGTTATTGTCTGGAATTTCTGGAGCAAAGCAATTTTTCAAGCGATTCGCATGAAATTCGGAATGTAGGATTAAGATGCGACTATAAGATTTCTTCCTACGGAAGTTCTGGAGTATGATCATTATTGTCTGGAATTTCTGGAACAAAGCAATTTTTCAAGCGATTCGCAGGAAATTCGGAATGCAGGATTAAGATGCGACTATAAGACTTCTTCCTATGGAAATTCTGGAATATGATCATTATTGTCTGAAATTTCTGGAGCAAAGCAATTTTTTAAGCGATTCGCATGAAATTCGGAATGTAGGACTAAGTTGCGGCTATAAGATTTCTTCCTATGGAAATATTGGAGTATGATCATTATTGTCTGGAATTTCTGGAGCAAAGCAATTTTTCAAGCCATTCGCATGAAATTCGGAATGTAGGACTAAGATGCGACTATAAGATTTCTCCCTACGGAAATTCTGGAATATGATCATTATTGTCTGGAATTTCTGGAACAAAGCAATTTTTCAAGCGATTCGCTTGAAATTCGGAATGTAGGACTAAGATGCGACTGCAAGACTTATTCTTATGGAAATTCTGGGATATGATCATTATAGTCGGGAATTTCTGGAACAAAGCAATTTTTCAAGCGATTCGCATAAAATTCGGAATGTAGGACTAAGATGCGACTATAAGATTTCTTCCTACGGAAATTCAGGAATATGATCATTATTGTCTGGAATTTCTGGAACAAAGCAATTTTTCAAGCGATTCGCATGAAATTCGGAATGTAGGACTAAGATGCGACTATAACACTTGTTCCTATGTGATTGATGATGATGTATTTGATTTCAATAACATACAATCAAGTTCATAGCTTGAGCAGATCGAAACAAACATATGCAGCAGTAGGCCGAGAATTCAGCCGCTGCGCAGTTTTTGCGGCATGTTGGTTAAAAATTCACTTTTCAGCCAATGCAGTAAAGAAAAATCGACTGCGCAGTTTACGCAGCCACTTTAAATTGTATACAAATAGCAAAATGTAAATGTAAATGTCGCTCTACAAGCAGACTGTAAGTCGGTTTAAAATGTAGCCGCAATTTCGTGCATACCGACTGCCTGCCAATTTTTTTGTGCAGCACAAGCTGCGTAACTCCTTAATTCTTTACCGCAGCCGTAGTGATAGTATAGTCTCTGTTCATTTTCTATCAGTGCTTTGCTCGTTCTATCAACATTGCATAAAATTATACAGTGCTCGCGTGTTTGGTCGATTAACAGAAAAAAAAATACTACTATAAGTTACAAAAAAATAGGCAGATAACAATGACAACCTGCAAGCTTCCTTACAACTATTTTCATTTCTTTTCGCTTATCTTATCCTTAGTCATGTTAAAAGTAACTAGAGTAAATAACTCTTCGATCAATTATGAAATTGAGAAATGAGAGAACCATGCAAAAGAAATTAAATAAAAAGTGAACCAGATAAAACGAAATTAATGGCGAATATTGCGTCTGTGCGTTTCAAAGCGATAAACATTTTGATGCATACATACTTCTATTTCCATGCCATACCACTTCCCCAACAACTCAATCACCCTCTCTCTCTCTCTCTCTCTACGGCTAATATGTGTATGTGTAGTACTAGTAATTGTATTGAAACCAAACAAACAAACAAACAGAAACAGGAAATTTTTTTTTTATGGATTTAGCTCTCTTGTTCTCTTTTAAGCATGTATTCTTAAAAAGCAAAACAGTTGGACATTCTGTAGAGAAGGTTATGAGTGACAGTTTCTGTTGGTTCATTGTCTGCTTGATCCCTTTCGGCTTTTTTTTACATTTTTAACATTCTGTTCGTCTTCTATCTTTATATAACAGACGGTTCGCCATTCACTTCTTATTAAATTAACTATGCTTATCATTGTACTGACTGTATACTAATACGAAATCAAACAATAATCTTTAATATACGGTTCATTTCTCATTGTTGATAGAATAATGACTCTGAAATATCCTTTCAGTACCATACGGTACTTTTCCACATTTACACTTTTGTATATAATGATTATATGATGCCATCACTTTCTATACAAATATGGAAGTGATATGACCTCAGGTTAAAGAATTTACATGGAAGATTCTAAACATTTTAAGTAGGTTTTTTTTAACAAAATAAAAGCCTGCGTCTCGTAAAACCCTATGATGCTTTTGCATTGCGTAAAAAAAAAAACGTATCCGTCAAAATGCATCTTGTATTTACTTATTTGGAATTGTGAAAACCTGCTGTTTGGCTGGTTTTGGCTGGTTTTGACATTCGAATTCCGAACTCGCTCGGCTAATAAAATGCAGCTTAAGTTTATTTATTTATTTTTTGTACAATACTACAACAGGGTAGTTATATATAATTAAAAGTAATTCCACTGTACAAACAGCCATTAATTCCGTTGTATTACAGTCTAATATAATATGTAAAAATAAATTGTTTAACACTAATAAGATATATAAAAGTCATAAGCATACACACCGAAACTTATTATGAAATAATGGGAATGAAAATAATATCAACGAGATTTATAAATACCTAACAACAGACCCTGTATCTAGAAACTGTCAAAACATGTAATGCTTTTAATTTTTTTTTAATTGCGTTTCATAGTCGAGTACCTCTACTCTACACAAAAATTAACTTTTCATATTAGTGGTGTTTATAATAATAATATTTGGCGCGAGTGACCATTGCGGTCCAAGGCCTAGCTTCTCGCGATCATTTGTGTTGCGCATTTATATTTTTAGACACAAATGGAAGGAAAGGAACCTACAATTTAAGGCCGGCACCGAACGGCGAATTGAGAAGCTTTCCGTGACCCGAACGCGAAATGGCTCACATCATCGGGCGGGTGCCCATATAAATTTTTAAATTCTCTATATTAACTTCACTTGCCCGTGGGTCGTCGGTCGTCTGTCGTGGATTCTTGCGATCAATTTTTAACCCACTTCCCATGGTCCGATTTTATTGAAATTTTGCACACATGTGTATTTCCGGAGACAACACTTTCTATTAAATTTTGTGGCCCCTCGGGCTGCGGGGTCGGGGGGCTCCCATACAAAAAATTTAAAAAATTTACCCGATTTTCTTCAAATTTTACACACATGTGTATACCCAATAAACAATACTTTTTCGAATTTGGTAGTGATCGGGTCCCGGGTTCGGCCGCAAGGCCCTTATACATTTTTTAAATATCTATACTGGCATCAGATACTCGTCGCCCTTTATGGACTGTGTGCGGTGTGTGCTGCGCAGTCGGCTGCGCTGCATCGCTGCATGGTTTTGGTGGTAGAGACAGAGAGAAAACTTAGCTCACGCACAAATTAACCCAGCAAATGAAACGAGACATAAATGTTTTATGCTTAATTCAA
Organism: Nephrocerus scutellatus; assembly: GCA_947095585.1. Lineage (NCBI taxonomy): Eukaryota > Metazoa > Arthropoda > Insecta > Diptera > Pipunculidae > Nephrocerus > Nephrocerus scutellatus. The sequence goes on from OX352762.1 coordinate 80,489,753, forward strand.
CTTACATTTTTAACTTTTATTTTTATTGATGTCGTTTTTTTGTTGTCGATATCAACTTACAGATAGAACAACAAGTTTTCGCAATATTCTGTCATTTCGCGTTTTCATAAATTAGTTCAGCGCAGTCAAAGAGTTCTTAAGATAAATGTTCGTGTTTCTTATTTGCTCAGAGTATGAGCGTGCTCTAAGTGCTCAGAATAAAATGATCTGAGCATTTTCAATTTTAACATCTGATGTCAAATGTCTGTTTCGATGATTTTCTCCTACAATAAAAAAAATGGCCCAGTATCGAGGGGCTTCCAAAATCAATTTCTGCGATTAGAGAATTTAGAGAAAAATTTTAATTTTTATGGGTTGTTTTTTAAAAATTAGCTCGATATTCTTCAAATATTAAACACATGTGTATCACTGATGAACAAAACTTTTTGTAAGTTTGTTGGGAAAAGTGATCGGGCCCTGAGACCCGACTTTCTTCAAATTTTAACACATACCCATCTCCTATTAGAGAATTTACATGAATAATTTTAATTTTTATGGGTTGTTTTTTATTTCCATTCAAATATTGACTTGTTTATGACAACAAAAAATAATACTAAAACAAAACAAAAATAAACGTATTAAGCATTTTTTCAGTTGTTGTGTACATACTCCGCAACGAATATGGGTCATAATCGATAGGACGTTTACCCCAAAAATTGCACAAAAACAATCAACACGGGAAATTATTTATAAGCTTTAATTGCATTGCATTAATTAACCCTGTTACATTTATTGTTAGTAAGCATAAATTGCACAATAATTTAGCCTGTTACATTTTTCTTAGTAAGCATAAATTGCACAATAACAATTTAGCCTAGTAAATTAAAAGCAAAATAAATTGTATAAATAGTAACAGAACATTAGCATTATAAAGTCAGAATAAGTTTAATAAGTAATAAGTTTTCAATTAAACAGTTCAAATGTATTGAAAAATTTTCTTGAATTTTTTGTGATTTTTTCCACCACGTGTTTCTTTAATGAAATTAGTTCCAGGTTGTATTTCAACTTCTTCTCTACCTATACTTAATATATCGATAGTACTTTGCTTTAGAATTTTTTCTTTAATGAATTATATTCATCATTTTTTATAGTTCGGTTTTTAAAATCTATTGGTTTCTTATCTGTAGTAGAATGAGGCGTTTCTACGGTATCCTCGGGAACGGTATTTTTGCCCCACCCACCGCCAACGCCCACCTTCCACCCCAACCAATGTGGGCGGGGTGTGGGGGCGGCGCTCCCTTTGGGTTGGGGAGGCATCCAAAGTTTTGGTTTTTTTTAGAAAAATGTATTTTTCTAAGTATTTAGAAGGAGGTATGGGTGTTAATTGGTATCATACGAAAGGTAATAAAAATACCTTCCATTTGAAATGGGCCCAATAGAACCCCCCTTGACGGAGTAAGAGCAAAAAACAGACTTTTCCATAAAAGTGTAAAAAGGGGCGTTCTTAAAAGTGGGTGGGGCGAAATATTGGTATCAAATGAAAGGTGATAATTAGATCTACACAGCCATGCTATTCTTAAGGGCGTGGCTCATCGCAATCGCAATCAATTTATAATGCGTTTATATGCAACGTTATCTAAAAATGGTTACCCTCTACCATCTGCTGGCCGATACCATATTATGCTTACCCCATACCCCATTTTTTAAATGGAAGGTATTTTTATTACCTTTCGTATGATACCAATTAACCCCCATACCTCCTTCTAAATACTTAGAAAAATGCATTTTTCTAAAAAAAAAACTGAAAACTTTGGATGCCCCTCCCACCTAAAGTGGGCGTCTCTCCCAAACAAGATGGCGATTTTCGCAAATTGATCAATTAGGGCTTTATGGTGAGGGGTGTCAAGAAGGCCAAATCGAAGAACGCGTGTACCGTAGTTTAGCCACCTTTTCAACTTCAACTATGAAATTACCACAAGCAGTTAACAGGCAGCCCATTGAAAAAAAAAATTTAGTTTCTTTTGATTTTGAAAAAGTTTCTTTTAATTTTGAAAAAGCTTCATATGGATTTGAAAAGGCGGTCAGCCATCAGCAGAAATAGGGGGAATAACACAGAATGCTCTAGAATTGCATGTGTCCGTAACTATCTCTGACTGGTGGAAGTGCGATCAAACCTCCACGTGGTGGCCGCTGGTAATTTTCCTCCAATGCAGGAAAAGCTGAATGATCGGGCTAGTCCCTTCAAAGTAAGGTTGGAGCGTGGCCAATAACCTCGCCTGTAAAAAAATTATTATTACGGAACTCGAACTGCACAGCAGCTAGCCGATACCCTCTCCAAATATAATGCTGACTTAACAGAAATTCAGGAGATGCGGTGGACAGGGAATGGTGTCTTACAAAAATCAGAATATGTCATATATTACAGCTGTCATGCAAGCCATCATGTGCTCGGGGCGGGGTTTCTAGTCAGCAAAAGAATGAAACCCACTCCCTTATTTTAGATGATGCAACAGCGTTGGTTCAAACAATTACGACACACAAGGGGGCGTTCAAGGTCAAACGTCTTCAATTCGGTATTAGTACTGCACCAGGAATTTTCCAAAATTTTATGGAGAATCTACTTCAAAGGATTCCAGGAGTTATACCATATTTCGATGATATTATTATTAACGCATCGTCCGACACCGATTTACGCCAGAAATTGATCGACATATTCCAAAAATTTGACAAGGCTGGTATTCGTCTAAAACAAGACAAATGTCAAATTGGTTGTTCAGCTATCGATTTTCTCGGATATAGAATCGATTCCTGAGGTCTTCACCCAATGCAACAGAAAATCGACACTATTAAAAGCACCCCACCGCCAACGATCATAGTGGTTGTAAAAAAGTTCCATGACTTTTTGTACGGTCGTAAATTCGTTATATTAACGGACCATAAGCCACTTCTCGGACGTTTTACCGCAGATGTTCCAACTCCACAGATCCTGTCGCCAAGAATGATCCGTTGGAGTACTTTCCTGAATGCCTACACATTTAAACTTATCTACCGTGCAGGGAAAGAAATGGGAAATGCAGATGGTTTAAGTAGACTTCCCGTTCAGGGTACTAAGATCGTTACTGAAGAAGAGGAAGTGCTGCTTATAGATACGGCACATAAGCCGACCGTTCATGCTGAAGACATTGCCGCTTCAACTATCAAGGATCCAATTCTCTCGCAAATCCTACAGTGGACACTACGTGGCTGGCCAGAGAATAAGCCCGCAGAGCAGTTCCAGCCTTATTGGATTCGTCGTGTTGAAATAAGCACACTCAAGGGGTGTTTACTCTGGGGGTACAGGGTAATAATTCCAACATGTATTCGGGCACAAATGCTATGCGCTCTACATACTGCCCATCCGGGTATTGTGAGAATGAAGGCGCTAGCGAGGATTTATTTGAAAATGTTGTACGTTTGTGCACGGAATGCCAATCAACCCGTCCAGAGGTGGCACAGACAACCGTGCATCCATGGGAGGAAACGACGAAACCATGGTCGAGATTCCATATCGATTTTGCCGGACCTCACCGTGGTAAGATTTACTTTATACTAATCGATTCCTATTCCAAGTGGTTAGAGGTCGTTCCAGTAGCATCAACATCAGCTGCTTGTGCCATACAGGCCCTCCGCAAGATATTTGCCACCCATGGAATTCCGGAGATCATTGTGAGTGACAACGGTAGTGCATTCGATTCCGTTGAATTCCGACAGTTCTGCGATATCAATGGCATTCGCTCTGTGTACGTGGCTCCATGGCACCCACGTTCTAACGGGCAAGCGGAGATAATGGTCAAGTTGACGAAGGATTTCCTGAAGAAAGAGGGTTCGGGTGATATTCAGCAACGCCTGTCGAAGTTCCTACACCATCATCATGCAACTCCATCTACTGCGACTGGCAGATCGCCTGCCGAACTTCTATTTAATCGGCGCATTCGAACTTTCTTCGATCATATTCACCCGGACAACACTCACGTTCATAAGGCCAAACCAGTTGTCGATCAGCCGAGGAAACTCCCCGACGGGTCAGCAGTTTGGGCGCGAAACTACTCATCAGGTCCGAAATAGATACCTGCTTCCATTACCAAAACAACAGGCCCTGTAGTGACTGAACAGGGCCAAACGATAAGACGTCACGTTGATCAGTTGCGACATCGAACCACCCAAGAAGAGATTGACCATTCATCAACCGTTCCATTAGGTCAATCGCAATCGCAATCGATTCTTCCAGGTCAGGTAACCGATGCTGAGAAATCTCAACCTACACCTGACGTTCAAATTCCGATAATAGACGATGTTCCACCACCGCCTGATTTTCAACTCTCAACGTCAGGTACCCAGCAAACTGTAGATTCATCATCAGCCGTCCAACATCCTACAATACAGCCAAAGAGACGAGCTAAGAAGACATCGGCTGAAATCGATGAGGCTTCACTTCGTCGCTCAGCCAGACCGAAGACAGCACGTCCTACGTACGGCTCTTAATTTGAGGTGGAGGGGTGTAATGTACTCGCACTTAATGTACGTAATACATAGCGCTACACTCAAGCTATGCTGTGTACTAAGATTACATATGTACCGCTTTTTACATCATCACTTCATCATCAGTGTTAGTTGGCAATCACGGCAGCGAACAGTTCATTTTAGTTTAGTCATCCTCCTTCTAAATACTTAGAAAAATGCATTTTTCTAAAAAAAAAACTGAAAACTTTGGATGCCCCTCCCACCTAAAGTGGGCGTCTCTCCCAAACAAGATGGCGATTTTCGCAAATTGATCAATTAGGGCTTTATGGTGAGGGGTGTCAAGAAGGCCAAATCGAAGAACGCGTGTACCGTAGTTTAGCCACCTTTTCAACTTCAACTATGAAATTACCACAAGCAGTTAACAGGCAGCCCATTGAAAAAAAAAATTTAGTTTCTTTTGATTTTGAAAAAGTTTCTTTTAATTTTGAAAAAGCTTCATATGGATTTGAAAAGGCGGTCAGCCATCAGCAGAAATAGGGGGAATAACACAGAATGCTCTAGAATTGCATGTGTCCGTAACTATCTCTGACTGGTGGAAGTGCGATCAAACCTCCACGTGGTGGCCGCTGGTAATTTTCCTCCAATGCAGGAAAAGCTGAATGATCGGGCTAGTCCCTTCAAAGTAAGGTTGGAGCGTGGCCAATAACCTCGCCTGTAAAAAAATTATTATTACGGAACTCGAACTGCACAGCAGCTAGCCGATACCCTCTCCAAATATAATGCTGACTTAACAGAAATTCAGGAGATGCGGTGGACAGGGAATGGTGTCTTACAAAAATCAGAATATGTCATATATTACAGCTGTCATGCAAGCCATCATGTGCTCGGGGCGGGGTTTCTAGTCAGCAAAAGAATGAAACCCACTCCCTTATTTTAGATGATGCAACAGCGTTGGTTCAAACAATTACGACACACAAGGGGGCGTTCAAGGTCAAACGTCTTCAATTCGGTATTAGTACTGCACCAGGAATTTTCCAAAATTTTATGGAGAATCTACTTCAAAGGATTCCAGGAGTTATACCATATTTCGATGATATTATTATTAACGCATCGTCCGACACCGATTTACGCCAGAAATTGATCGACATATTCCAAAAATTTGACAAGGCTGGTATTCGTCTAAAACAAGACAAATGTCAAATTGGTTGTTCAGCTATCGATTTTCTCGGATATAGAATCGATTCCTGAGGTCTTCACCCAATGCAACAGAAAATCGACACTATTAAAAGCACCCCACCGCCAACGATCATAGTGGTTGTAAAAAAGTTCCATGACTTTTTGTACGGTCGTAAATTCGTTATATTAACGGACCATAAGCCACTTCTCGGACGTTTTACCGCAGATGTTCCAACTCCACAGATCCTGTCGCCAAGAATGATCCGTTGGAGTACTTTCCTGAATGCCTACACATTTAAACTTATCTACCGTGCAGGGAAAGAAATGGGAAATGCAGATGGTTTAAGTAGACTTCCCGTTCAGGGTACTAAGATCGTTACTGAAGAAGAGGAAGTGCTGCTTATAGATACGGCACATAAGCCGACCGTTCATGCTGAAGACATTGCCGCTTCAACTATCAAGGATCCAATTCTCTCGCAAATCCTACAGTGGACACTACGTGGCTGGCCAGAGAATAAGCCCGCAGAGCAGTTCCAGCCTTATTGGATTCGTCGTGTTGAAATAAGCACACTCAAGGGGTGTTTACTCTGGGGGTACAGGGTAATAATTCCAACATGTATTCGGGCACAAATGCTATGCGCTCTACATACTGCCCATCCGGGTATTGTGAGAATGAAGGCGCTAGCGAGGATTTATTTGAAAATGTTGTACGTTTGTGCACGGAATGCCAATCAACCCGTCCAGAGGTGGCACAGACAACCGTGCATCCATGGGAGGAAACGACGAAACCATGGTCGAGATTCCATATCGATTTTGCCGGACCTCACCGTGGTAAGATTTACTTTATACTAATCGATTCCTATTCCAAGTGGTTAGAGGTCGTTCCAGTAGCATCAACATCAGCTGCTTGTGCCATACAGGCCCTCCGCAAGATATTTGCCACCCATGGAATTCCGGAGATCATTGTGAGTGACAACGGTAGTGCATTCGATTCCGTTGAATTCCGACAGTTCTGCGATATCAATGGCATTCGCTCTGTGTACGTGGCTCCATGGCACCCACGTTCTAACGGGCAAGCGGAGATAATGGTCAAGTTGACGAAGGATTTCCTGAAGAAAGAGGGTTCGGGTGATATTCAGCAACGCCTGTCGAAGTTCCTACACCATCATCATGCAACTCCATCTACTGCGACTGGCAGATCGCCTGCCGAACTTCTATTTAATCGGCGCATTCGAACTTTCTTCGATCATATTCACCCGGACAACACTCACGTTCATAAGGCCAAACCAGTTGTCGATCAGCCGAGGAAACTCCCCGACGGGTCAGCAGTTTGGGCGCGAAACTACTCATCAGGTCCGAAATAGATACCTGCTTCCATTACCAAAACAACAGGCCCTGTAGTGACTGAACAGGGCCAAACGATAAGACGTCACGTTGATCAGTTGCGACATCGAACCACCCAAGAAGAGATTGACCATTCATCAACCGTTCCATTAGGTCAATCGCAATCGCAATCGATTCTTCCAGGTCAGGTAACCGATGCTGAGAAATCTCAACCTACACCTGACGTTCAAATTCCGATAATAGACGATGTTCCACCACCGCCTGATTTTCAACTCTCAACGTCAGGTACCCAGCAAACTGTAGATTCATCATCAGCCGTCCAACATCCTACAATACAGCCAAAGAGACGAGCTAAGAAGACATCGGCTGAAATCGATGAGGCTTCACTTCGTCGCTCAGCCAGACCGAAGACAGCACGTCCTACGTACGGCTCTTAATTTGAGGTGGAGGGGTGTAATGTACTCGCACTTAATGTACGTAATACATAGCGCTACACTCAAGCTATGCTGTGTACTAAGATTACATATGTACCGCTTTTTACATCATCACTTCATCATCAGTGTTAGTTGGCAATCACGGCAGCGAACAGTTCATTTTAGTTTAGTCATTATTTTAGTTACGAATAAAGAATTAGAAATTGAACAAGCTTGTGTCTAGTTTATTCCCAAATAAAACACCCACCGTTATCGGCTTTAATGCAGTAAATGAACGGCTATGTACCCTTCGCGTGCGGGGCAAATTTTAAAACATAAGCCTCATAACCGTTCACACACCTACAGAGGATTCCCAAGATGATGAAAAAGAAGAATTCTTTGAATCAGTCCAACGGGAACTCCATGCCTGCCCTCAGTATGATGTAAAAATCATTCTGGGGGATATGAATGCTAAAATAGGTAGGGAGCCAGTATTCAGGCAGTACATTGGCACTCATAGCTTACACGAGAACACTAATGACAATGAACAACGAGTCATAGAGATGGCAGAAGCAATAATTTGGTCGTTGCGAGTACAAGGTTTGCGCGTAAAAATATCCACAAAGCCACCTGGGTATTTCCTGATGGAGCCACTCGCAACCAGATGGACCGTGTGTTGATAGACTACCGCCACAACCCGAACCTGATGACACTACGAACGTACCGAGGTGCCAACGTCGACTCGGACCACTATCTTGTTGGTATGGTGCTCCGAGCACGGATTGCATCATCACGGAAGACTACATCCGCGAATCAGATTCGAGTCAACACGGCTGCCCTCCGCAATGAAGAGACCAGAAACAACTACGGTCAAGCGATAGGACTCGCCCTAAATGCAGGGAGAGTAAGTCCTGGGGCTGTCATTAGTACTGCTGACTCCATCTTAGGCAGTAGTCGTAGAGATCGAAACGACTGGTTCGATAACGAATGTAAGAATGTTGCGTACCGAGCAATGCAACAATCTCATAGAACGCGGGCACGCGAAGATGAATATAAAGAGCTCAGAAGATATGAAAAAACAGTTCACCGGCGAAAGAAAGCAGCCTGGGAGAAGAATCTCGTTCGTGAACTGGAACAGTAGAGAGAGCAAGGACCGCACCAGGCGCGGAAGTTCTACCAAGGGTCCGCGGTATGACGCAATATACACCGCGTTGCACATACTGCAAGGACAAAGAGGGTAATCTGATCGCCGATCTTAAAGGCATCTTAGAGCGATGGGAAGAGCACTTTCATGAGTTGCTAAATGGCCAGCTAACTGAGGAATTGGAGGCTCCACCAATGACTGAAGATCATACTATGCTGCCGCCACCAAACATAATCGAAGTTAGCAGAGCGATAAATCGGCTCAAAAATAATAAGGCCCCGGGATCTGATGGGATTCCAGCGTAACTGATAAAAATAGGAGGCCCCACATTACGCCAAGCAATTCATGAAATAATAGTGCAAGTATGGGAAGAAGTTATGCCAGAAGACTGGCGAAGAGGCATCCTGTGCCCCATACATAAGAAGGGAGATATCACAAAATGCAGCAATTATCGCGGTTGTTGAGTACCGCGTATAAGATTTTCTCCTTTATCCTTCAAGACAGGATAGCCCCATTTGCTAAAGTCATCATTGGTCCATACCAGTGTGGCTTCATCCCAGGCAAATCAACAACTGATCAGATTTACACCCTAAGGCAGGTGATGGAAAAATGTCTAGAGTTTCAAAACTCACTACACCATCTTTTTATAGACTTTAATGCCGTCTATGATAGCATAGCCAGAGTAGAACTTTATTAAGCCATGAGAGAATTCGTAATCCCAAATAAACTGACACGACTATGTAGGTTAACCATGACCAATGTTATAAGCCAAGTAAAAATATCCGGATCACTATCAAGCCCATTCAACTTCTATAACGGGCTCCAACAAGGGGATGGACTGGCCTGCGTCCTCTTCAACCTGGCGTTGGAGAAAGTGATCCGAGACTCTGACGTAACGGCGAGAGGAACAATCCTCTATAAGTCCATTCAGATACTGGCTTACGCAGACGATATTGACATCGTTGGTAGAAATCAAAGAGCTGTACAGGAAGCTTTTATCCAGATAGAGCAGGCGGCACGAAATCTGGGGCTGCACATAAATGAGAGCAAAACAAAGTACATGGTGGCCACGTCTGCGAGTAGAATATCCAACGTTTGTCCCTCATTTCAGATAGTGGGGCGCGAATTTGAAGTAGGGCAATCCGTTTACTATCTCGGGTCAACTATAGCAGCCGATAACAGCATGGGACCAGAAATACGCGCACGGTTGCTTAAAGCCAACAAAGCCTACTATAGCCTGTCAAGACTCTTTAAATCCAGGAACTTAACCATAACATCCAAGCTGCTGATATATAAGACAATGGTCATACCAGTACTTACATATGGATCCGAGACTTGGGTGCTTAGCAAAAAGCATTCTGACCTCTTTGCCGCGTTCGAGAGAAAAGTCTTACGGAGAATTGTTGGCCACGTATGTGAGGAAGGACGATTCCGGAGACTCTATAATTGTGATGTATTCGCGTGTTGTAATTAAAAGAAGACCGTGTGTTCACGTTGAAGGCAAAATGAAGAGAGAGATTTATTTCAATATCATATAACATTATTCCTTCTGTTTCACATCAGAAGGAGATGGTATCAAGACAAACAAAAGTGTTGCCAACTATTCAATATCATTAACTAATTAATACTTCACATGTCCTCCCTTAAGCTTATATTGTTACAATGATTTTGAATATTAAGAATTGTTCAATGGATTGCAACAAAAAGCAAATAAAAAATTTTATATACATTTTTACATATTTGAATAAGAATTTCCACAAAATTTATAAAGCTTTTGATGAAACTAATGTTATTTCAAGTGGACTAAATTCTTAATCTTACAATTATTAGGATTAACATGATTTATCTCTTCTAAGGACTTTTCCATCTTGGCGTGGTCTCAATCTTCTTCCAGTGGCTGCCTGAGGAGTTCTATTCAAAGAGGCAATATCATGATTATCATTTGCCGAAGGCGATATTTTACAATTTTCTTGTTCTTCAACTTCAGAGGGCATCACCTGCGTGTTGGTTTCGATTTCATTTCGATTGATGTTTTTCTTGCGGATCTGATCCAAGTGCCGCCTAATTACTCTGCTGTTATTCAAAATGCAACAATACGATCGAGGACCTAATTGTTCTTTAATGGTAGCTTGAGTCCAGCTTTGCTTGTTAGGGTTTCTATAATCTCTTACAATAACATTCTCCCCTTTTGAAAACAGAGCCCTGCGTTTACCCTTGTAGTTCAGTATGTTTTTATCTTGACTTTCAAATATATACTTTCTAGTTGTTGGAGGCTTTAAACTACTAAAACGCGTTTTCAAAAGTCTTCCAAAGAAAAGTTTAGCAGGGGATTCACCAGTTGCACAATGTTTGTTGTTCCGATAATCGATCATAAATCTATTTATAATGGTATCCAAGCAAGTATTTTTGTTATCTTTAAGATTTGCAAATATTGATTTTTTTAAGGTTTTCACAAAATTTTCTGCCTGACCATTCGTTGCCGGATGTCCAGGAGCAGTATAAATGTGCTTAACACCGTTGTTTCATAAAAATTTACAAAACTCTTCGGAAGTAAATTGCCGTCCATTGTCACTTACAAGAACATCAACTAACCCATAACGACAAAATAGTTCCCTCATCTTGGTGATGGTAAACACCGAAGTTATTTCTTTAGTTTTGAAAACTTCAACCCATTTGGAGTATGAATCAATAACAATAAAGAAATAATAGTTTTTAATAGGACCAGCAAAGTCTACGTGAATTCGGCTCCAGACGGAATCAGCTGGATTCCATGGTATTAAAGGAGCTTTCTCAGGGCTTTGCTGCAATTTTTGACAAGGAATGCAGTCACGAATTAAACTTTCTATTTGGCTATCCATTCCTGGCCACCATACGTAGGAACGTGCTAACATTTTTGTTTTAACAATTCCTAAGTGTGAAGCATGAAGTTCCTTGAGAATGAGATTTCGTAGCTTTTTTGGTACCACGGATCTATAACCCCGTAGAACACAATCATATTCCACAGAAAGTTCATTAGCCTTATTTTGAAATGGAATGAAATCATCACCTTTTAATTTGTGAACCGTTCCGCTTTGAATAGCTTCACTTAGTTTTGATAAAACTGGATGACGTCTTGTCTCACGAGCTATCTCTTTGAAACTTAGATGAAGATTATTTTCTGATTCAATAAAATTTATATAATTACTTTCTTTAAAGTCATTGGTTGAAATAGACTGTGGCATCCTTGAGAGCACATCAGCATTATTTAAAGAACCTTTAATATATTCAACCGTGTAATTGAATCCTGATAAAATAAGTGACCATCTTTGCATACGAGCAGAGGCCATAATAGGTAAACCTTTATGCTCGCCGAATATTCCTAATAAAGGTCTATGGTCAGTTCGCAAGACGAATCTGTTACCTAAAAGGTATTGTTTTAGTTTTGTTACGCAGAAAATTATAGCAAGTGCTTCTTTTTCTAAGGTGCTGTAATTACATTCACTCTTAGTTAAGGCTCTCGAAACAAAAGCTATTGGTCTAGTATCTTTCTGAAATTTATGGGAAAGAACCCCAGCTACTGCATTATTGCTGGCATCTGTGGTTAAAATTATGGGTAAGTCCGGGTTAAAATGTACCAAGATTTGATTTGATGTGATTTCAGATTTTAATAAATCATATGCCTTCTGGCAATCATTAGACCAATTAAACTGGATATTCTTACGAAGAAGCTCGTACAATGGAAACATTTTCTGAGCAAAATTGTTTATAAATTTTGAATAATAATTTACCATGCCTATAAAAGCTCTGAGTTCCGAAACATTGTTTGGAATAGGTGCCAACGAGACACTTGAAATTCTATCATTGTTTTTACTCAGGCCATGTTTGTCAATGGAAAATCCTAAATAACAGATTTTGGATTTAAAAAATTCACATTTGTTCAAATTCAACTTAAGACCAGCCAAGCTGAGCTTTCTCAAGACTAACTTTAATGTGTCAATGTGTTGTCGCATATCTCTGCCTGTTATGGTTATGTCATCTTGATATACTACAACATTTTTTATTCCGCGTAATAAATTTTCCATTATTCTTTGGAAAAGTGCCGCAGCTATTTTGACTCCATAAGGTAATCTCTTGACTTTAAGTAAGCCTATGTGAGTACTCCAAGTACACAAAAGTTGTGACTCTTCATCCAGTAAAAACTGGTTGTACGCATTTGATAAATCAAGCTTTGTGAATAATTCACCTCCTTCTAAGGAAGCAAAAATTTCATCTATGCGTGGTAACGGATGAATAAAATTTAACAAATGTTTGTTAATAGTTACTTTATAATCACCACATATTCTTAAATCACCATTTGGTTTTAAAATTGGGACCAAAGGTGTACCCCACTCGGAGTTATCTACTTGTTCTAGTACCCCCTCCTGAATTAACCTTCGCATTTGTGTTTCCACCTTACTTTTCCATGCCAATGGTAATGGTCTTGGTTTGAAAAACACTGGCTTTGCAGCATCGCAAACCTTTAAAGATATTTTGCAACCGTTATATGACCCTAGCCCTTCATTAAAGACATTCGAAAATTCGAATTTCAATTGATCAACAATTGTAGGAAATTTTTCTTCAATATTGACTGAGTTTACTTGAACTAATTCAAAGTTAAATAAACGTAAAAACGTACGACCAAGCAAAGGTGGACTCTGTGTTTTGCAAACTACCACTGTTGTGTTTTTAGTTATACCTCGGTACGTTATTGTTGAATCGTACTCACCTAACAGTTGAATTCTGTCCCCACTGTAGTCTACATAAGGCACTTGACATTGCCTGTGAGGCTTTTTCTGTTTAGATTGTTCGTAAAATGAAATTGGAACCAATACACAGGGTGCTCCAGTATCACAAACAACTTCCATCTGTATTCCATCTAAAATGACTTGCACGGAATAAATGCCACTAGAAGAGGATTTTGAAGCCACACTGTAAACAGAAGAATAAAATGAATCACTATTGAGTTCAGTTAAAGAATTATTGTTGGAATTCGATACATAATTTACGGGTTTTTGTGTTTTAGAATTACACACTGATGCTAAATGTCCTGTCTTTCCACACGTATGACATTTACTGTATTTATATTTGCAAGACTGCGAATCGTGATTTCGCCAACCGCAATGAGTGCAAGTCTTTCGTTGGAATTTGTGTCTGCTTTCACCAACACTGCCTCGGCCTGCTCCAAAAACGCTGCTGTCAAAGTCAGTATTACTGCTTCCACTGCCTCTATTTGATTGGTTGCTTCTTCTTTGATTCCTTGTGAACGTGCTTTTTTTTTACAAAATTTACGATTTCTTCTTTAAAAACCTTTGAAGTAATTTTTGTTTCAATTATCATAGCTTTTTTTAGTGCATCTGTAAGCGTTAATTTTTCATCTTCTTCACATAGTCTTTCAAAAATTGCGCTCGGTAAGCTCATGATGAATTGGTTAAGTACAAATGCATCAAGGTGTTCGCCAAATTTACAATTCAATGCCAACCCTTTTACTCTAGCAAACCACTCCGCAACTGTTTCACTATCATGTTTAGTTGAATCACTGAATAGTTTTCGTTCACGGAAAATTATTGTGGGTGGAGTGTAATGCGTGCTTAATATTGTACACAGTTCTTTGTACGATTTCGAAACTGGAGATTCCGGACTGCACAAGCTATGTAAAACGCCATATGGTGCTGCTCCAATTGATTCTTCTTTTGGTTGTCTTCAACACAGTTAATTTCGCAGAAGTGAATGTCGAGTTTTTCCTTCCAAATGAAGAAATTTTCAATTTTGGGGTTAAATTCTGCAACATTTGCCGTCTGGAACAACGTGATCGCATTGCTCATGGCAATTGGTTCTGTAGGCATTATTAATAGAAAAAATATTTCTAGCCTCACACAGGTAAACTTTTATTTTCTAAGAAAATCTTAATTCTTTTTGCAATTTTATTATGATTGCTTTTATTTTTAACAAAAACTTTTTTTTTTTGCCTCGTCGCCAATTATGTGATGTATTCGCGTGTTGTAATTAAAAGAAGACCGTGTGTTCACGTTGAAGGCAAAATGAAGAGAGAGATTTATTTCAATATCATATAACATTATTCCTTCTGTTTCACATCAGAAGGAGATGGTATCAAGACAAACAAAAGTGTTGCCAACTATTCAATATCATTAACTAATTAATACTTCACAATAATTATGAGATCTACGAGCGTTACCGCGATGTCGACATCGTGAAGAAAATTAAGCTCGGTAGGCTCCGGTGGGCAGGACACCTAGCTCGCATGAGCGAAGAGGATCCTGCTCGGAAAGTCCTTTGCGGAAGGATTTATGGAACACGACAGCGAGGCCGGCCAAGCCTACGCTGGAAGAATGGCGTAGACCAGGACGCCCAGAGTTTAGGGATGCCAAACTGGATGACATCGGCTCGAAATCGGTTACCGGTGGAGAGACTTTTTGCGGGAGGCCAGGACCGGACCCCGGTTGTAGAGCCAAATATGATAATGATGATTATTTTTAACATTTTTTCTTTAACTGTATCCTTGTCTTTGTTGGGATCATGTTTTAATAATCTTATATGTTCGTTAATTTTGTTGTGTAGGCGTTCTACATCTGAATTAGATGATTGTTATTGGATTTCTATATGTTCGTTCTGTAAAAATTCTCTTAATGGAAGAGCTTTGAATACTAGTTCGTTGCCAACTACAATTTTATTTATTGATCCTATTTTGGAAAGTAGAACAAGAATGGTTCTTTTGAATTTGGTTCAAGTTCTTGCTGTAATTTTTATAGCTTGTGCGAATTTACTAAATTTGTTGATTAATGTAACGAAAATTTGTTTCGAGTGTATAGAATACATCAGCGTGAATAATTTCGTTAGGAGCTGAGGGTGTTTCTGTTAATTGATATTTGTGTTTAATTGGTTTACGTTCATATTTTTTTAAGTTTCATATTTCGCAGTTTTTAATAAATTGAATAACTCTGATATTAAGTTTTGGATTGTAATATTTTAAATGTAACTCTTTGTATACTTCTAGTTCTAACTATTTTTAATTGATTTTGTGCTTCAAAATGTGTTTTATAAACATCTTCTAACATTTTAAGAAACAGTTAATTTTCTATGTAGATGCAATTAAGAGATTTTGGATTAAAATGTGATTTCAAGAGTGTTAATGCAGTTTCTGCATCTTTCCTATATTTCTTGAAAATTCTTATTTGTTTTATTCGTAGGAAACCAGAAATTGTTTTAAAAACTGCTATTTCTATTTTAAATATGTTTAAAAGAGATTTGGTGATTGGAAATATATTAATGTTTTCGATTTCTCCATTTTCTTCATTGAGATTTATTTCTATTCTTGAAAGAGCATCTGCGTTTTTATTTAGTGATCCTTTTTTATATTTAACTAGCTGTTCCCGGGCGCTTTGCTCACTTACAGGAAAAAAATATATACTTGTTTATATGAAGATAATTTGATAAGTTCTGCCAATTCTAGTTCTAACTATTTTTAATTGATTTTGTCCTTCAAAATGTGTTTTATAAACATCTTCTAACATTTTAAGAAATTGTTCATTTTCTATGTAGATGCAATTAAGAGATTTTGGGTTAAAATGTGATTTCAAGAGTGTTAATGCAGTTTCTGCATCTTTCCTATATTTCTTGAAAATTCTTATTTGTTTTATTCGTAGGAAACCAGAAATTGTTTTAAAAACTGCTATTTCTATTTTAAATATGTTTAAAAGAGATTTGGTGATTGGAAATATATTAATGTTTTCGATTTCTCCATTTTCTTCATTGAGATTTATTTCTATTCTTGAAAGAGCATCTGCGTTTTTATTTAGTGATCCTTTTTTATATTTAACTAGCTGTTCCCGGGCGCTTTGCTACCCGCTCACTTACAGGAAAAAAATATATACTTGTTTATATGAAGATTATATACAGGGAAAACTACATTTTCCACCCCAGCGCCACCTATCGGGTCCAAATTTTGTCAACGACTTTTTTCTTTTTATTTAAATATTATATGGTGTGAATTTGAGTCAAATCGTTCCATAAATAAGAATTTTCGAAAATTACGATACCAGCGCCACCTATCGGGGCTGAACCTACTCTACAACCTTCGTGTAGCAATTACGAACAAACTCGCAGAAGGAAGTATCCAATTTGGTCTAGCCGTTTTCAAGTTTTAAGCATCCGAACAAACCACGATTCATTTATATATATATATAGATTTCGTAGTCAAATTTTGATAATTTTAGTCTCCATCTTACAAGTTTTGAATTGAGTTCTTTAATTGAGAAGAGTAGTTAATGGTTTATGATCAGTTTCGATCAAAAATTTTCGTCGGAAAAGATATAGTATGAAATATTTTGTTTACCAGATAATTGCTAATATTTCTTTTTCTATTGTACTGTAATTAATTTCATGTTCATTGAGTGTACGGCTAGCGCGCCTAACGCGTAGTTACTATCATCTGTTGTAAGCTTAAATTTCTTAGTAAAGTCAGGATATGTTAATATTGGATCATGTGTTAATAGATTTTTAAGTGTTCAATACACTTCTTGATATCTTATGTCTAAAATGTTTATTTTAGAATCCTTTATTAGAAATAATGTCATTAGTTTCGCTATCAGTGAAATTCTTTAAATCAGTGAAAGTCTTTAATAATTTATTAATTTATTATAAAGTATTAGCATCATGATGAATCGCAGTCCGGTTAATACACGTAAAACTCCGCTTGCGTCTACAACTATTGCCAAGGAAATGTCGCTACACGAGCTAGCCAAGCTTATTAAAAATATCGAAAAAACGCTTACTGATGCATTTGAGAAAAAGCTTTCCAAATTAGAAAAAAGCATTTCAAGTAAATTTATGGAACGAATTGATGCTCTGGAGAAGCGCTGCGCGGACCTTGAACTTACCGTTCTAAAGAATGGCATCGAGTCGCAGAGGAAAGAATACCAATCTGATGTCATCCTTCGCGGTGTTCCAGCTAGAGGTGATGAAGACCTTCTTTCCATATTCTCCAACATTGCTAAAGTCGTCAGTTGCGAAGACATCAAGCCGGTTAACATTTTTCGTGCCCCCACCAAAGTGAAAAACAGAAGTAAAGCCTCAAACAAGAGAGACTCTGCTGCCATCATAATTAAGCTGCAGAATCGTTTTGATCGCAAGCACTTCCTTACTAAATTCTTCTCGCACACTAGAAATATCAAACGCAGGCTGTCTCTGCATGATTTGGGGATCGTTGCTCAGCCCTCCAACTACACACTTCGTAAATATAACGGAAAGTCTGTGCCCTCATGACAGAAAAATTTTTGATTTTGCAGTGGGCTTAAGAAAAGAGAATAAACTTTTCTCTGTATTCTCGCTTGGAGGGAAAGTATGCGTTAAGGTAGCCGACAACTCACCGAAGCAGTTTGTCAGTTCAATAGAAGAAGTTACAGCTGTAATAACAACCACATCAACATCATAAAAAGATCATTCTCTTTATTAATTATCTTTATTAATTCTACTTCTTACTCTATTCTAATGCTCTCATATTTTATTTTTTACTCTCTTCGCCCTATGCGAGATCTTAAATTCCTATTTATTGTTTACCTTAGTTTCGCTGCTGCTACTTTTATTTTTTGCTGTTGCCTCTTTAATTTGTTTTGTTCTTTAATCGATGTTGCCCGCCTACATTTTATCAGGCCGTGTTATGTAATCCATGCCTGGCAATGAGAGGGAATCTAGATCTGTAAGCATGGTGGGTGAGAATGATCGTAGTGTATTCAATATTCTTTGTGAATACCGCAGTGGTTTTAAATTATGTCATTTCAATGCTCGTAGCTTATTGGCATCTTTTTATGAGGTAATTGATATGTTTGCAAGTTGTGGTTGTGACGCTATTTGCATTACTGAAACTTGGCTTAATAGCAGCATTGATGACGCATCTGTTGAGTTGCCGGGTTATCGGCTTATCAGAAGAGATCGAGTAAATCGGCGTGGTGGGGGAGTGTGCATTTTTGTCAAAGCGAATTTAATAATTAAATTAATAGAAGCTTCACTTTATGAGGAGGAGGTAGAGTTCCTTTTTGTTGAAGTTAGTGATTGCATCACCTCTTGTTTTGTTGCTTGTGTGTACAACCCTTGTCGCACTTTTTCCCTTGAAACTCTCTTCGATCGTTTAATTCTATGTAGTGAAACGTATAATGACGTTATAGTCTGCGGTGACTTCAACATAAATATTATGTCCAGCGACACTGTGTTTTCTGATTTTTTGGGTAAAATCTGCATGGCAGGATTGTCCGTTGTTAATAATACTTACCCGACTCACTTTTCCATTCATAATCCAACTTTAATTGATGTATTTCTTGTCTCAGATAGTTCGAAAGTTCTAATGAATGATCAGATATCCTTATCTGGTATTTCTGATCATGATTTAATATTTCTAACATATAATTTACAGTTGAACTCGATTGCTAATGAATCGTTTTTTGAATATCGGGATTTTAATAATTAAAATTTACAAGCTTTACATAATAATGCTTCACTAATTTCTTGGCAGCCCTGCTTTTGATTACCCAGCATTGAGGATAAAGTGACTTTCCTTCAAAACACAGTAAGTAATTTATATGATATGTGTGTACCTATTAAACGAGTTGTAGTAAAAGATGTTAGGTGTCCTTGGTTGACTAACAATATTCGTAGCTTAATAATGATTCGTAACAAACGCTATAAACGGTGGAAACGTTTTCCGTCTGACTGTAACAGACGTGCTTTCTGTTTTTGCGTAACAAGGTGGTATCGTTAATTAAAAAGTCTAAAATCAATTTCTACTCTGAAAAGCTTGACTACAGGCTACCAGCTAAAAAACTTTGGAAAAATATAAGCAATCTACGTGTCTGCCCTAAAAAGGCTCTGGGGATATGCAATATTGATCCAAATGAACTTAATAGGTTTTTCGTCAGAGCTGGTTCTGGGTCACCACCCCCCTATTACCCCACCGAATTGGATTTTCAAAAAAATATTCATTTACCAGCCCAATTTTCTTTTAGAACTTTCACCTATGTTGACGTTATTCATGCGATCAAGACAATTAAATCCAATGCTTCTGGCTTAGATAATATTTCTTGAAAGCTTATCAAGCTTATTGTTCCACATATCATTAGTTCACTAACGTACATTTTTAATCAGTGCGTGTTGCACTCTTATTTTCCTAAATCATGGAAAGCCGCAAAAATAATACCCGTTGCTAAGAGTGCTAACAGTACTACCCTGCCGGAGGATTATAGGCCGATCAGTATACTGCCTTGCCTCTCTAAAATTCTAGAAATATTGATAAAAGAACAAATTCTGTCATATGTTGAAACTAATAGCTTGCTAACTCCTTTTCAATTTGGTTTTAGAAAACGCCAAAGCTGTAATACAGCATTATTAAAAATACTGGATGATCTTCGCATTGATTTTGATAAGGGCTTCATCTCCATTTTGTGTTTGCTAGACTTCTCAAAGGCATTTGACTGCATCAGCTTCCAAATTATGTGCGATAAATTAAAAGTATACTTCGGGTTTAGTAACTCTGCCGTTAAATTTGTTTTTGATTACCTTACTGGTAGAACACAGCGAGTATTTGTAAATGGTCAATACTCCTCTACACTCGAACTTAAGACTGGAGTACCACAGGGATCTGTCCTAGGCCCACTTCTATTTGCCTTGTATATTAATGATCTAACAAATCTTTGCAAATCTGTTTCCGTGCATATGTACGCTGATGATGTACAAATTTACTTCTCACGACCCAGAGGGCTTATGGAAGATTGTGCTACCAGATTTAATGAGGATCTTGGCCGTATACATGAGTGGGCTCGTAGAAATTGCCTGCGACTTAATCAAGCAAAAACACAATGCCTGTTAATTGTCCGGTCCTTGCCACTGGCTAATGACTTACCTAGCATAATGCTTGATGGCAATCCAATATTGCACTAAGGTTAAAAATCTAGGTGTAATTATCAACAGTGGTCTGTCTGCTAATGACCATATAAACTCAGTTGTTGGCAGAATATATGGTACCCTTCGCTACCTGTGGAAGAGTGCTGTTTACACTCCCCAGGGTATTCGTTTAAAGCTGGTTCAGACACTACTAAAACCACTTCTAGCGTACTCCGAGAATATTTACTGCTCCTTGGACTCAATTTCTTTTCGCAGACTTCAAGTTGCTCATAATGCCATGACTAGATATGTTTTCATGCTTCCTAGATATAGCCATATTTCTAGTTATAACACAGCTATCCTCAATTGTACGCTAAAAGACTACTTCATCATTAGAAACTGTATTTTCATTCATAAATAAATCAATAAAATACTATATTTTCGAAAGCCTAGTTACTTGTTAGATAAGATCCAACTTTTGCAGACCACTCATTGCCAATGTCTGTGCATTCCTCGATACAACTACTTGAATAGTCAGCGCATGTTCTTCATCCATGCTGTCAGATTGTGGAACTCTCTTCCCGTTTCCTTGAGGGTAATTAATAGGTCTGGTAGCTTTAGACAGGCAATATACGAATATTTTAGAGACAATCCTAGGTAAACATTTATTTTATGTCACATTTGCAATTTAATCATCTTAGCGGCTTCTTATATCTTTCATTTCATTCTTTCTGTTCTTTTATTAGTTTTTATTTTATTTTTACTTTTTTTTTATTTTTTCTATTTTTTCTTCATCCATGCTGTCAGATTGTGGAACTCTCTTCCCGTTTCCTTGAGGGTAATTAATAGGTCTGGTAGCTTTAGACAGGCAATATACGAATATTTTAGAGACAATCCTAGGTAAACATTTATTTTATGTCACATTTGCAATTTAATCATCTTAGCGGCTTCTTATATCTTTCATTTCATTCTTTCTGTTCTTTTATTAGTTTTTATTTTATTTTTATTTTTTTTTTATTTTTTCTATTTTTTCTTAACTTTCTCTTTTCTTAGTTATTATTTTATTATATTGTATAATAATATTATTGTATTATTATAATATTTTTTTTTTAACCTATTAATATAGGTATTATTTAATTGTCCGACATTAGTATATAATTGCTTGTACTACTAAAAGAATGTATGTTCTTATTGTACTGTATTGTTTATTTGATATAAATTAAATGAAATTAAATGAAATTAAATGAAAATAAAAATTTATATAGTAACCAGTGAGTCCTAGGAATTGTTTAATTTGTTTTGTAGTTTTCGGAATGGGAAAATTTGTCACGCATTCGATTTTTTAGGGTTTGGTTTTATACCGTCCTATGTTTAAGAATTCTAATTTGTCTAATTGAATCTTTAAATATCATATTAATATGATTCTTAATGATATTATTCCTAAGTCTTTGAAATGTCGCTGGGGCTGTCTTCAGTTCAAATGACATTCGTAATAATTCATAGTGTCCTCTTTCTACATTAAAGGCGGTTTTATGAACATCCTTTTCCTCAATTTCTATTTAATGAAATCCCTTAGCTAAATCAAGTGTTGTGAATTACTGGCATCTGCCCAGTTTCTCTAAAATTTCATCAATATTTGGTAGAGGGTACTTGTCGTCTGTTGTAGGTTAGGTTAGGTTGAAGTGGCCGTCAGTTAAGACCGACGCATGAAGGTCCGTTGTGATGCCACAAGGATCTAGAAAATCCTACGCCTACTTGTTGAACCAGTTGGAGCTTGGTATGAAGCGCAATAGACTATTAATGTCAATTTGGTTTAGATCGTTGAGATCGTTGAAAAAGAACGCTCCCAGATGGAGCTGCCGCCTATTCGAGAGGGCTGGGCACGTACAAAATAGATGTAGAGTGGTTTCCTCCTCCTCATCATCCATGCAGCTTCTCAGAAATCGTTGGAAAAGACTCCTAGTCTGTCTGCATGCTTGCCTATGAGACAGTGTCCAGTTATGACACCTATAATGGCACTAATGTGCAGTCTGTTTTGAGAGATCAAACACTTGGAGCATTTCGGATCTAGCATGATCCAGATCTGCTTCGTTGCTATGCAAGTTGCGCCGTTTGACCATCTATAATTAGTTTTTATTATAGCATCCCGTTTAAACATGAGCTTGCACGTAGCAATCGGCATGCCTAGTGAACCATACTCAGGCAATAGGGGTAGTGTGGTTCCATGTTTGGCGAGTTCATCGGCCATACAGTTACCAGGAATATCTCTATGCCCCGGCATCCAGCACAGGTGAATGTTGAATTGCTCCGCCATCTCCTCAAGAGACGATCGGCAATTTCGGGCCAGAATTGAATTAGTAGAGACAGATTCCATGGACTTTAGCGCAGCCTGGCTATCCAAGAAAATGTGGACACCCTTAACAGATATTACATTACTCTCAAGCCAAGACAAGACTTCCTTAATAGCCATGATTTCCGCCTGGAAAACACTACAGTGATCAGGAAGACGGATCGAGAGACTTAGATTTAGTCTTTTTGAAAAGACAGCTCCGCCAACCCCTTCATTAGTTTTCGACCCGTCTGTGTAGAAATGAATTCCTTCATTTTCCAAGTAGATACTTTCCTCCCAAGAAGACCAGGAGGCGATGGTAACCTGGAAGTTTTTGTTGAAGTGGAGCTACGGAATTGTATAGTCTAAGTTGACAAGTGGAGTCCTGACTGAAATCAGGATAGAAGTGTGGCCGAAATCATTCACGGTCCACTGAGGAATTGCTCTGAGGCAAGTAGCCGCGGTTGCAGCTACTTGTCTGCCGAATATGTCGAGTGGAGCAAGGTTGAGCTGAATCTCCAGTGTAGCAGAGGGAGTTATACGAAGCGCCCCGCTCACACAAAGACAAGCTGATCTTTGGACTCTGCTTAGTTTGTCGCGATTGATCGCTTTATCTAATGCAGTCCACCAAACAGCCACACCGTATAGCAAAATAGGTCTAACTACTGCTGTGTACAGCCATTGAGAAATATGCGGTTTACTTTCTATGGCTTTTTTGCTTGAGAAGAGTGCCACTGTGGCTTTCTTGTATGTTGAGTTTCCAGCTCAGCTTCTTATCTAGAATAAGACTAAGATTTTTGGCCTTATCGGAGAAAGTCAAGCTTGTTCCCTTGATGGACGGAGGGTTGACAAGTTGATTTTGTACTTCTTCGTATAGAGGACAAGTTCAGTTTTTTGGGGGTTCACCCCTAGACCACAATGATCTGCCCAGCTTATTAGCTTATTTAGAGCACTCTGCAGAAGTTCTTTCAGGGTGTGTGGGTGCTTTCCTGAGACGGCTATGGCAACGTCATTCGCATAGGCGATCACTCCGCATCCCATCCCCCTCAGGCTCATTCACCACCAGGTGCCAAAGAAGTGGGGACAGGACACCTCCTTGCGGGGTGCCTTTGCTGATAAATCTTTTGGCAGACGACAAACCAAGTTTTGAATTTATGATCCTACTTGTGAGTAGAAGATCAATCAGGGTGAGTCGTTCACCCCCAAACTCGACAGCGCATCCGTGATCGCAGATGTTTTGACATCCAGGAAAACCACCATTGAGTAATCCTTATGATGAAGGGAGTTTTCAATGGAACGTACTAGCGTATGCAGAGCTGTTTCTACAGATTTGCCCTTGCAGTACGCGTGTTGATCGGCGGACAGAAGTCTTATGTTAATACTAGTATGAAGGTGGAATTCGATCAGTCTTTCTAATGTTTTTAAAAGGAATGACGAAAGGCTAATGGATCTAAGGTCTTTTGGACTGATGTGGGAATATTTACCTGCTTTTGGAATGAAGACCACTTTCACTTCCCTCCATATAACTGGAATATAGACCAGATCAAGACAACTTTTGAAAATTGTCTCAAGCAAAGGAAAGATAATGTCCGAAGTCCTTTGCAGTTCGGCCGGAATTATGCCGTCTGGTCCTGAAGATTTATATGTTTTGAAGCTATGTAGTGCCCAAAGCAATTTGTCTTTACCAATTATATCTTGAGATATGGTAATTGATCTATTTAGATCAGTGTTGTAGGTATTATGAGAGCTATCTGGGAAATGGGTATCTAGAAGCGGATTAAGCCATTCTTCGCTAGAAGTAGTCCACGAGCCATCAGCTTTTTTCAGACAGCTAGGCATTATTGGATTCGTTGAGAGGATTTTCCTGAGCCTTGATGCTTCCGAAGTCTCTTCCATTCTGCCGCAGAAGAGTCGTCAGGATGCGCGTTTGGCTTTCCTCAATTCTTTTTTATACACTTTAAGGGATTCTTTGTAGGCATCCCAGTCAGTCTCTGTTCCTGTGAACTTGGCGAAGTTGAAAAGCTTTCTACAGCTTTTTCTAAATTGGCCCAGCTCAGAGTTCAACCAGTGTGGTCTCTTCTTAACCCTAGGTAGAATAAGAGGACAGAAAGCGGACATAGCTCTATTTAAGGCCAAGGTGAGTTCCTTGACCTTATTGTCAATCTCAAAAAAGCTAGTGGGAGCATAACTTGTCCCATGGTTAAGATGACGTCTAAGCGTGTCTCTATACTTGAGCCAGTCGGTTTTGCGATAATTTCTGAATACTTATTGGCAAGGGGGTTCATCGTCCAGACTA
This sequence comes from Nephrocerus scutellatus, assembly GCA_947095585.1. NCBI lineage: Eukaryota > Metazoa > Arthropoda > Insecta > Diptera > Pipunculidae > Nephrocerus > Nephrocerus scutellatus. The sequence goes on from OX352762.1 coordinate 80,514,838, forward strand.
AACTTAATGTACGGTGACATGAGATAGAGTGCTCAGCCGAAACCTTCTAGTTTATTATTTTGTGGTGAATTGAGTCGGAGACAAGTGTGATGTCTAGGACCTCTTGTCTATTTTTGGTAATGAACGTTGCTTCATTACCTATATTGGAAACAAACAGGTTAGTACTTAAGATATAATCAAAAAGTAGCTCACTTCTGTCGTTTATGTCAGTACTGGCCCATACCGAATGGTGCGCGTTGGCGTCACATCCGATTATTATGCCAGTTTTCTTGGATTTCGCTTCCTCTATTAACCTCTCCAGACTGACACCTGGTAGAGACGCAGTCGTGTGCCAGATATGCCGATGCCATCAGATATGCACCCTTGGCTTTCACATATAGTGGATAGTAGTTAAGAGTCCTGAGTCTACAAACTCGGTTGTTGATTACCCAAGGCTCTTGTATCAGGACTATATCTTCTCCGTCTTTACAAATACGGAGTAGAAGGGAGGCCGAAGCCTTTTTGGAGTGCTGGAGATTAACCTGTACAAACCGCAGCATTATTGCTACCCTTAGGCAGAGAAACCTCCACTACAGTTTAGTCCAGCTCATCCCCCTCCGAAGTCGAGTTGAGAAGCTCGTCTTCATTGGTATGTAGATTCCCTAAAAAGAAGGTCATCCCACTCCAAGTCCGACTGAGTGTCAGTCATGGAGACGGAAGACTGCGACGAATTGGCCGAAGCTTGGGGACCGTCATCAACTATCATGGAGACAGGAGACTGTGACAGGGTAGCCGAAGCTTCGGGAACAACGTCATCCATCGTAGGGGAGGTGATGGATGTTCCCGGTTCAGGAACATGAAACTCCGAGTCCGAGGGATGAGTGGGTGGTTTACTGGCTTCTATCTCATCCTTCTTATAGACCCGAAGTGTGATGTGGTTCCATCCAAACTGAAACACGCCTTTGGTCCTCGCCAGGGGAGCAAGGTATTCCTGGTTGATCACAAGTATCGTGGATCTGTAGTAGCCCCTACGCTCCTCTATCTTAGCGACCTTCCAGTCGTGCGTCGGAAGGGAGGGATTGCTTAGCCGTAAGATTTCGAGTATTCCATCGGCAGTGGGGGGTTTGATAGGAATCCAAGTCCACGCTCTTGGTCGGCTAGGGATATCCTCCTTTGCAACAACCACGAGCTTGGCACTAGGCCAAACCTCCCCAAGACTGCCAATAGCCAGTTTAAAGAGATCTCGAATCTTCACACGCTATTAGCTTTATCCGGCCTTGATGCTAACCACCATCGTATGTGGTCGGAGGAGGTCTAGTGCGACCCTTCATAAAGCTCGCGAAACGGTCTGTAAGTTTGACATTTATTTGTTGCCACCGATCAGGAGAGATGGATCCGTCTGTGTCGCTACGATCAATTATCGCAACAACGATCCTGTCTTTTAGGACTTCACTAAAGGACCTCAGAGATGTAATGGTGGAGTGACTAGGAGCGGTTGCACTATGTGCCTTGAGTCTTTCTGAGACTGGAATGACCTCCTCCACCGATCTCTGTCGCTTCGACGTAGAGTCTCCGCTAGTCTTCATGCTGTCCTTAACAAGAAAGTCTTGGGCCCATTTAAGCTTTTCGATTTGCCTCGACGTCCTTCTGGTCTCCGGAATAGCTCCGAGGGCCTTTAGTATCCGATTGAAATTACGCCGGTCCTTATAGAGCGACCTTGTTGGAGCGCGCTGTTGCGAACTATAACTACAAGATGCACTCCCAAGTGAAGTAGTCGGTACGACTTTACCCCCTATGTTGTTGCATGTGGCAGAAGGGCCATGAGGTGCCATAACCCTGCCACTGCTGGTAGAAGAATTCCCTTTAATAGCCGCTCTGCCCTTGTCGGCAGTGAATAAACCTTTCTTGATAAAAAATATCCGAGTATCGATTTATTATTTTTGATCATTTTTGTTTTTCTTCTAATTTGTTGTTTCATCAGTGGTATAATTTCAAGTTCATCCAGTTCAAGTACACAAAAGTTTTTAGTAGTTACTTGTTCGATTTCATTAGGTCTAATTTCAATAGGGCCTATGCATTTTACATTGGTTTGAATTTCAATCTTATGATTTTCAACGTTGTAAATTCCTTCACAAGCAATAATTTTACCTTTTAAGAACATTTTCTTCTTGAGATAGGTTAAACCTTTTTTTGGTTTACTAATGTGCTGTTTTGAATTTTGGAACAAGATCTTTATTGTTTGGCCAATTATTTCTAATAGATTTTGTTTATTATCTAATTTAGCGTAAAATCGTTTCAATATGTCATTGCCAATGATACCGTCATATTTATCATGGAATGCACAAACCAAAAAGTCGATTTTTTGCTCAGAAATGCCATACTCTTAAAGAAGAGGAGCTGATACTCTTTCGGTTACATGTATATTATGCTGTAATGTTTTAATTTATTGGCACTCTCCATTTAGGGTTACAAAGGCCTGGGTTTATAATAGAGTTTGTTGCCCAGTATCGTAATAAATTTTAATTGATTTTTGTTAGATTTAATTTTTACATATGGTAGATCTCCTCCGAGGCTCGTGAGTGAAAATTTTCGCTTGTTTCACATTTATTAACATCCATGGATTCAACAGTTTGATTTTTTTGAACACTTGGTAAATTATCCTGAGTGTCGCCTAAAAATCTATTATTGTTTTGTTGTCTACTATCGTATCTATAGTTATTGTTAAATTGTCTATTCCTGTTCTGATTCTGATTATGTCTATAGTTATTAAATTGTAAATTTTTATTTTGGTTTTGGTCATACCTGTGGTCATTAAATTGTCTGTTCCTATTCTGATTTTGTTCATACCTATGGTTGTTAAATTGTTCGTTTTTATTTTGGTTTTGTTCGTATTTATTATTATTTAATTGTTCGTTTCTGTTTTGATTTTGTTCGTACATGTTATTGTTAAATTGTGTTATTATTAAATTGTCTGTTTTTATTCTGATATCCTTGTTGGTTATGGATTTGGTTATTGTATTTATTGTTATTAAAGTTACGCGTTCGTCTATTGTTATAATGATTTATTTCATTATAAGATTGGTCTAGGTTTGAATGGTCTGCGTAACCTCCTTGACTTAATATGTCGATTGCAGAGCAGAGCTTTTCAACTCAGCTGCCGAGCATAATTCCTTATTGAATATGCATCTCCTTAACCAAATAAGTGCTTGGCATTCGCAGAGAACGTGTTCATCCTCCGCACAGAACCTAAATTCTGTCACAGAGTCCACACCAATTTTATTAAGATGATACTTAAGCAACAATGACCAGTTAAAAAACTCACTAGCGAAGTTTGCTTTCCCAACAGTTAATCAGTTTTGTGGCGGCACTCCAATTGACGCCACAAAAGGGTTCAGGTCCTATGAACGCAGATTCCGAACCAGCCCAAGCCAGTTCATCTGCAGTTTCGTTGCCTGCAATTCCTCGATGACCTGGCACCCAACCGAGCTTAACCCTGTTGTGTCTGGCCAGAGATTGCAGTACATCGTAGCAGCTTTTAACTGTTAACGAGTCCATTGAATTGGACGACAGAGCTTTGAGTGCTGCCTGGCTATCTGAGTTATTTGACGTCGCTGGAGTACGTTAGAGTGGTGCCTTTAATGGTGATTGGTCCTAAGTCAACCAATCTTCTTTTTGTGAAAGGCACTAGAACCGTTTTGCAATGATGGATGGATAATACTTCCCTGCTGCACCAGTCCAAAACTTGTAATAGAGCACATTGCATGACAGCAGAAATGGTCGTGCAGTGCCTAATAATAATCGCCAAGTCAACAGCATAGCCAATGGCGATGTAGCCTGATCCGTGAAGATCAACCAAAACTGACTTGAGTGCAGAGGAGCTGATTGGTCCGTATGATTTAGGTAGCTCACTTGCCCTATTGCCAGGTTTGAGGATAAAAATATTATTTACCTGTCTCCAGATAGTAGGGTTGTATCCCCAATTGTCTTGCTTGCTCTAAATAATAAAATCAAGCTTGGCAGGATTGCATCGATCGCCTTCTCTAGAAGAGCAGGAAAGATGCCATCCCCACCAGGGGCTTTGAATGGTTTGAAGGAGCCTACTGCCCATCTAACCTTATCTGGGGTGAAAATCTTACCAGATAAACTATTAGTTCTACTAGCGATACTAACCCTTCGGTCAAGCGTGTTCGAATTTGTGTGTGGTACACTGTTATACGAGCCGGGGAAATGAACCTGCAGAAGCGTTCTTAGTGTATCCTCACGGTCCGTCGTGTAGGTGCCACCGGTCTTTTTCAACAGATCCACACAATTCGTCTGATCCCTATCAAGTGCCTTGTGGATTCGTGCAGCTGTTGGCATTTCAGCGATGTTCTCGCAACATTTCCTCCACGTGGCCCGTTTAGATCGTCTTAATTCAGAGTTATACTCTGTGAGGGCGAACTTGTATTCGTCCCAACTCTTCGTACGTTTAGCAGCGTTGAAGAGTCTTCTAACCTTCGTCCTAAGTTTGGCCAGTTGGTCATTCCAACGGGGAACTTTACGTTTACAAAGGTTGGTTTTGACGACATAACTGCCATGATAGGAAGCAAGTAGCATATCATTTACTTGGTAAGCTGCCTCGTCTAGGTCCTCTGTGGAATAGTTGAGACAAGCAAATCTAATTTGGAGAGGACTTGTCCTCGATATAGATTCCAGTCCGTTGACTTAGGATCATATCTGGGAGAGGCATATGCCAAAGCGCCTGAAATGTCAAACCTGATGTGTTGATGGTCTGACAGCGAGGCCTCGTCTGACACATGCCAATTTTTAATGGAGTTAGAGATAAATGGACTTGCGAGTGTGAGATCTAATACTTCTTCGCGAATCGCATTTATGAAGGTTGGTTTAGAGCCCTTGTTCACAATATCTACATTATTACTAATAAGATACTCTAAAAGACACTCACCCCTTCGATTGATGCCGCTACTGCCTCAGACCTCATGGTGTGCATTGGCATCACACCCTATAAGGTATTGGATGTTCCGATTTTTGCAGTGCATAATTAGCTGTTGCACCTCTGTTGGCGGAATGTTTACTTTATCGCCGGGGAAGTATGCTGAGGCACATACTATATTCTGTTTTCCCCTCTCAGTCGGAACCTCCACCAGTACGGCAACAAGGTCTTTTGTTATGAATTCTGGAATGGGAAGAAAGTTAATATTAGATCTGATAAGGCAGGCCGCCATTGGTACTGCCTCCCCACATTTTACGATTAACTTACCTGTCCCATCCCGTAGACCTTTCACCTGTCCGCTAATAGCCCAAGGCTCCTGAATGAGGCCAAGTGCTATGTTATCCTCGACGAATCGCTTGCTAAGTGTAGCGAACGCCCCTTTAGCATGGTACAGGTGCCTGTAACACCTTGATGGTGCTCATCCTTCCTCCTTTTGATAATTGGCCTGCCAGATTAAAACTGGTTTTACAGGTTCCGGACCCGCTGTGATCAACCTGCCCGGTAGAGCTGGCGACCGAAGAGGCTACCTTCTGTACCGCGGGCGTTGGTTCGGAACCACTCAGACTAGCTTGCTCAGTAACATTGCAAGTGGAGCAGTCTTTGTGAGAGGTAGTCTGGTCAGATACTGAATTCTTGTCGGTGCTCTTAAGGATCAGCTTAATCTGACCAAAGCTGTACCCTATCACACCTTTGCAGGCGTTAAGCCTAGTCATGGAGGCGTCGTCAACCGCTAGTATGAGGCGCTACACTACTTCTGCCGACACTGACACCTCCAGTACAACACATACTTTGCTTCTATACAGTATTTTTACTCTTGCAACTACGATCCATCCTCCACACTATGTCAAAATGGATTACTAAACACGATTCTTCTAACTTTAATTATTTTATTAAAATATTTAAAACCACTTTTACTGAGCAAACGAGTACTCAATAAGTTACTTCGATGATTGAAAAATCCAGAATGCGTGTCTAGAAGAACATTGACAATTAAAGTTGGAATCTGCTTGGCGTTTTTCAGCGACATCTGAATGCAGCAGGCCGCAAGAAGCTGGAATGTTGGTGCCTTCGTAAATGAATTTCAATCTTAAGGATTAGGGCAGACACACAACTTTTATAAAACAAAAATAGTAATCATTAATATCTGAATTCGCATTGGTAGTTTAATTTGGCTCGGCTGAGCAGTATAATTTGCCACTGAGCCACGGCGCCCATAAGTGGTGCTTACCCATGGCAAAATTAAGTTTGCTCTTGAGGATTGCGCAAATACAAGTTTATGTTACAATACAAGCATCAATTCAACGACTTCGAAGTCGTTGACTTTTTTTAATTTGCTTCTTTAAATGGCTTATTCGCTTCATTTTATATATAGATGACCTTAATACGTACAGTATTTGCAAATACCTATCAATATGGATGCAGTTTTACATATAAAAAAATAAAAAAACATAGACTTTTTCTATAGAGTTAAACCAAAAATATAAAACAGTCAATCTTTTGAAAAAGCACTGTTGCAGATAAATATAAAATTAGCATAAATTGATTAATGTGTTACAGTGTGTCTTGATTTTGTTGGTATAATTTTGTTATTGTGAATTGGTTATTAATGATACATAAATGATTGCAAAACTTTGAACTAAGGCAATGAATTCAAAAGTTGCATTTTATTGGTACCGTAATAGGAATAGAAATAATCGTATGATTTGCATACGGCTTATATACTTTTTGTGTGTGCTGTCCAACTTCTGTGTTTGTTTTTGGATTTTGATTTTGTCCTTGAATTTAGGAAGTAACATGTTGATTTCTTAGATTGAATTTTGAGATAAGAAGGCGTTCATGTTAGAACATGCGCAATTGGACATCTGGCAGACCTTGATCGTGTCCTTGAGTTTGGAAAGACGTAACCATGTTGATCTCTTAGATCGCAATTTATGATAATAGGTAATTCATGTTAAAACATGCATACGATTTATTATTGGACTTTGGTTGTCCTTGAATTTGGATATGAAACTTCTTAGATCAGAATGCGTCACTCTTATAATGTCCAGTAGGACTGAGCTTTTGTTATATGTAGCATTATGTGCATTACTTTTATATTTTGCAGTTTGACTGCGCACTTGTTATATTATGAATAAAAATTATTATGAACATTATGAATACATATTTATATTATTTGAAATGTTTGTGGTGCGGGATCCACTGCTTTAACATTTAATCATAAATCTATAACAAAGCTCATAGATATAATATATTCAGAAAAATTATAAATCATTATTTTGAAGTTACTCATTCATTTTGAATCCTAGACCAACGAACAAAACAAACACACGAAATCAAATAACGCATAAGCTTAAGTATGCCTATGTACTGTAATTCATACGATACACACCACTCCGACCAAACCAAAGCATTACCTAATATATATCTCGTTTCCATGGAGGGTTGAACTCAGGTTGAGTCTGGGTTAGCGCTCATAGAGAAAGGTTTGAGTTTAGTTTTCAGTTTGAACTCAACGAAAATACCTGTATAGGAATAGGAATAATTTCAAGAGAACAATGCCATGCATTCGGAATATTTTTATTCCAACTTTTTGTAGACATGAAATAATTCTATTCTGCTTTACCTTAGAAACCTCACCACCAGAGTTAATTTTAATTGTCACTTTGCCTGTTCAGTGTTCAAGTTGTTCATTTTCCTCCCATTTCATGGAAATTTAAAAATTTAGAATTTTAAAAAGGAAAAAATGCCTCACTTTAACGTTGCAACAGTGGAACCAAAAATACAACTAACGCAGATAAAACAGTTAAAAAAAATAGATCACCACCAACAAACATTTTCAAAGAGGACAGTAAAGAAATTAATAAAATATTTAACGAAACTATTGGTAAAGGACAGTTTTCATTAAAAAACGTAAACAAGAATAAAACAGTATTAAATGTTACAGACAATAAAAATTTAGACATAGTTAAACACATATTAAATAAGACAGGGACAGAATTTTATACGTACACTGAAAAAGATAAAAAATTAAACACCTTTATTATGAAAGGGTTAACTGTTTGCCACACCCATGATGAAATATTAGAAGAACTTAGAAGTAATACGGAAGACATAAATTTCGTAAAAGCGTTCAGGTAAGTCACACCGCGATCTTAGCGTGATAACATTGAGTTGCCCCTTATAGTAGTTCAGCTATCTCCAGATAGCAGCGTAGATAATTTAAAGAACGCTAGGTATGTCGGTGGACCTAGTGACCTTCGAAAAAATTAGACGAAGTGATGTTCAACAATGTCATCGATGTCAGAGAATCGGACATACTTCGTCCAATTGTAACATGGGGTTTAGGTGCGTTAAGTGCCAAGCACTGCATAGTCCGGGAGAGTGTCCGGTGAAAAAAGATGCAAGCAGGGAGCAGCTGTTCTGCGTGCTTTGCGGAAAAGCAGGACACCCAGCTTTTTGGGGCCTTGAGGTTTATAAAAATCTCAATGACCGGCTTCAAGCCAAGAAGCAGGTGGCTTAGCAAAATGCCTCTCAAAAGACCAGTTATATAGAAAATTTCTTGAAAACGGGAGTTTCATTTGCTGATATAGCTCGAAATAATACTGGCACACATAAGGTTTCGAATTCTCCAAATGAAGGTTTGGAGAATAAAGTTAACATTCTTGCCAAAGATGTAGCAGACCAAAAGGTTCAGCTAAATACCATTTTGAATCTGCTACGAGGTCTTTTGAATGTCTGAGTTTAGATGCAGAACACTCAGAATAGCTGCTTTAAATGTCAATTTCATATTCTCGGTCTCCAGACGGGGCGACTTGCTGCGCTTTGTGGAAGACTATAGACCGGATATACTCCTTCTAAATGAGACGAAGCTTAACGCTAGACATAAAATAGAATTTAAAAATTACGACTTTATACGGACGGACAGAAAGAACGCGAACGGTGGAATAGCTGTGCTGATCCGAAAACCACTTAGTTTAAAAAATTATATAAGAGCGATATTGCAAACTTTAATTGTCTAGAGACGACTATTATATCGCTGCTACTTTGAAATAAAAGCTATCTTCATATTATATCTGCATATGCCCCACCAGCAGATAATCAATTTAACGTCGAGCTTGAGAAATTATTCGAGACACTAGGATTAGATAGTTTAAATAACTATTTCATCCCAGCGGGAGATCTAAACGCGAAACATCCGGCTTGGTTGGATTCAACTGCAAATGGAAGAGGCAGCTTCCTTAAGCGCTTTGTTGATGACAATCAAGTCAGTTATAAATTGAAATTATACAGCCCGGTTACACCAAGTTACCCTTCCGGAAACTCATACTTAGATTTGTGTATTGCAGATGCACGACTGCAAATAGAAACGGTCCACGATAATAAGATCCCGCTATTGCCGTATGATAGCGATCACAACGCGATATTAATAGTAGCTTCGTTTGCTGATGATTCCATATTCGCCCTCGCAACCCAACCAGAAATTCCTAAATTAAATTTTTGGAAAATCAACTGGCACAGGTTCGAAAAACGAGCCACAAGAGAAGGCAGAAGTTGCATTTCCTTGTCTGAAGTTCCTAATAATAGGAATCTGACGAACGAGGAGTGTGATTTCTGCATAGAAAGACTGAATTCGGTGATTCTGTCGAGTATTAATTCGACAGTCCCGAAGTGTTAACAATTATTGGAAGCACATAGCAGAAAATATTATAAAGTCTTACTCAAGGAACATGTTTCCGAAAATAAATCGACTTTATAATCCGCGTAATTTTATTACTGTACCGGAATTGAAGATACCAATTTCTTCAGGACATTTAATTTCTCGAGAAGGAATTGATAATTGGATCGCATTTTGAAACGGTGCGCCAAATAGGAGACTTCCCAAGTAGTTCTGCGGATATGGTGAACGAGGAATTGCACGGATTTCATAATCTTCACAATTACTCGGAAGCTCTAGTGTGTTTTACAGATGACATGAAAGCGGACGAACTAACGCAAGACCAAACAAACAACTACTTCTCGACGATGACTGAACTCACTGACATCTTCAGGAAACTGAACAACAAGCCCTCGACTGGTTTAGATAACATTCCCAATATCGTGTTAAGACACCGGTCGATATCATACGGAAATACTGCGTTATTTTTAATAACTTGCTCAATAATTACTACTTCCCGAGTTGTTGGAAAACATCGAAGGTTTTTCCAATAATAAAAAAAAAGAAAGATCCTTCTGATCCTACAAACTGTAGGCCAATCAATCTCCTAATATCGGGAAAGTTTTAGAAGTGGTTATTAGCAAGTCGATTTTAAACGTGTGCGACGAAAAAGAGATCATACCGCGGCACCAATTTGGGTTCAAATAAAACCACTCGACAGTACACGCTGTGACTAAATTGATCTTAGATGTCAACTGGCATCTGAATGATAAGAGGAATACGGCTGCCTGTCTAGTGGATCTCGAAAAAGCCTTTGACACGGTATGGATCGACGCGTTACTTTATAAAATTATAAGATATGGGTTTCCATATCATTTAGTAAAAATGATTATATCTATGAAATACGGGAAGAAATTTTTTGTAACAGATAATAAAAACACGACAGTTAGGGTTTTCAATATCGCTAATGGTCTTCCACAAGGCGCAGTAACGGCGCCACTTCTGTTTAATATATTTATTTCCGAGGAGCTGACGGATATGGAGGCGTACCTCGCTTATGCTGACGACATTATGTTGTACGTACACGGTGCGAGAGTCGAGGAAGTTCAGAGAAACTTGCAGACCAAATTCGATGAATTTCAGGCATACTGCGAAATGTGGAAGCTTAAGATCAGCTATTCAAAATGCGAAGTTATACTGTTTCGCACTCCTCTAAGTCGCGGAAGTCGTGAACTTCGACGAAATTGGAAAAACTTGCAGATAACTGGTGCAAATGGCTTACAAATTCCAACAAAGGCGGTAGTGCGGTATTTATGTGTTTATTTGGATGCGTTCTTGTATTACAATGAACACATAAATACCGCTGTAAAAAAGGGAAGAGCTGCTTTTATGGCTCTAAAAAAATTATTTTACTCTCGTTATCTGAGATGGGAGTTGAAGGTCCTTTGTTACCAGGCATTCGTAAGACCAATTTTAACGTATGCGTGTCCAATATGGTGGAACATCAGTCCCTCATACATGGAAAAAATCCGCGTCTTTGAGGAAATGCCTTAGAGCGTGTACGAGTATGTATAGAAGCGAACATTCCGATTATAGACGTTATGTGTCGAATAAAAAACTCTTAGACGCTTCCGGAGTATCCAGAATCGATAATGTTATTCTGGATCTTACTAGGAACCATTTCGATCGGTCAGCCTTTGTCGCAAATGACTTTATTTCGGGAGCCTTTTACCATAATCCTCAGTACTTCGAGAGAGCGCTGGAAAATGGCATTCTGTACCTAGATGCACTGGGCTATTTGTCGGACACGTGCAATGTGCCCGTAATCTACCATGTTGCTAGAAGAGCAACGGACAAACGCATCCGACATGCTTCATTGACTTTGGGTAATCGGGATGCTAACTGGAGATACTGCAGTAACATACCTGAATGAGACCGTAATAAAAGTAATGCAAATAGATACTGGTGGCTCGACTGGGGTGTGGCTGAAATTCAACCCTAAGGATAAACGGAGGCAGCGTCTCTCTCGGGTAGTCGGTACGATGGGTATCATGGAGTTGTCATATTGGCAGCCCTATGATGCCGGTTGTGCTAGGGGCTTGGAACGCTGCCAACGAAATATAAGGAAATATTGTTTTTCTTTTCTTGTTAACTAGTTTTAAGTAGTTTTAAGTATTTTAAGTAAACAAAAAAATTTATAATGACTTAAAGGTTTTTTCTATCCCTTTTTTCTTTAAAAAACGCATAACATACAAATTATATAAAAAAAAAATTATATAGCGATAAATATAAAACTTAATTTTGATAGAATATAATGAGAACCAATCTGGTCATTTATAAAAATAAACTAATATAGCTTGTAAGTTTCATTATTTACTTACTAACCCTAGTATTAGAATTTAAATGGAATAATAAATAATTGATTTAAAAAAAAAACTTGCGCCACGGCAATAAGGGCTAAGCCGTTTATTAAAATTAATTAAATCGGAAAATTGTGATTTACAATATATCACATTCCTAACGTTTGTAGCCGGTTTCAAATTATTTTCTCGGAATTCTCCCGGATTCACTGAAAAAAGCAATACGGAAAAACGATCACGAAGGAGCACCAAGGATGAGCGAAAAAGCTTGACTCAAATGGACCTCTTAAAGATTCTCTGTGTCTCCTCGTAGCTTGGCCAATTGGCCACCGGAGAAACCTCATATTCAGGCCTTTGATGAAGATTTGTAAATTTGGTTCATATGTTTTAAATTTTTATGATTTAAAAAACAATTAAAAAAAATTCAATTCCGAAAAACGACTACGACTGTTTGTTGTCTTCGTCACAAAGTAAAACTTTATGTATTCGTTGTGCGAGCTCTTCTAAGGTTAAAGTCTTAAGTTTTTCATTGTGAGAGCAGGATAACCGCAAAGTTCCAGGCACATCATCATTCGTACAGTGGGACGAACACTGCTTTCCCAGCTTTCGCCATTAAGCATGCTCTTGAACTATTCCCATTTAGCGGTCCTCTCTTCGGAAGTAAGCTATAAGCTCCCGCTTTGGATCCCCAGAATGAGCTGGGTCCTCAACCACAGTTGTCCTCAGACCGGTCAACCTTACGGCCAAACCTGGTCTGTGGGCATGGACAACTCCCGCGGTACCAACGCGACCTTAGTGGGGTCTGACATCAAGGGACTTAGTTCCTTAGGAGTGAATGCCTTTTTGCAAAGCAGAAAACCATCACTGGCAACTCATCTTCCGGAACCTCGAACCCTATCATTTGTCACTATGATTACTGCTATCTCCTAGGCCGCCTGGGATATAAACTATTCCAGGCCCTTCCCTCTGTCTGCTTGTGTACGAAATGAACTACTAAGTACAAGTAGCCCACTTCGGGTCGCAAAGTACGAAGACATTGCCCATAAAGAGCATACTCTAAGTACCCGCGGCCCTTATTAATATCCCGTTATAAACCAGCACCCCAACCATGAATAGGTAAAGACACAATTGGAACCCCCACGAGGAACGCAAGGAACATCAGTCAAAACTGACTTTAGTTATACAATTTAGGTTTAATAGTCTGTCTTTATAGCCGCTGTAGTGGCTATAAAGCGCCTTTCGAATGCCTGAAGCCATTTCCTAAACACATTGCAAATGGACGCAAAACCAAATCAAAATTTGACAAGAACAACAAACTGAGAAATAAGTCTGCTTGTTCTCCCTTCGCCATCTTGCTGTGTTAAGGAAACCATATCCGGGTAGCAAAGTCATAGTGTTTGTTACAAAACCTTGCAAATATAACACAATGGCGGTGTTTTTTTTTTTGATTTTTTTTATTTTTTTATTTTATAATTTGCGCACGAAAAAAGGGGTTCGCACCCTTATTATGTTCGGCAATATGCTTGGCACAGCGTGGGCGTTAAGGAAAAGGAGAAGAAGAGAGGAGATGTCTATGAGCTTGTGTCTTGAATGTCTGTGGATCATAGTGATGTGGAAAGACAGAGCTTGGCAGAGCATTCCATACACGTGTTGTACGGCTGAAGAACGAATCCCTGAATTTAACTGTACGTCCGAAGATGGGCTTAAGGGTAAGCTGATGTGCATTGAGAGCGCCACGAGTATTGCGGTTGAATACAAGGAGAGGTTGCATGCAACTGGCTATTTCTCTTGAGCACCGCTGGTGGAAGAAGCGATAAAACAGTGACAAGCATGAGACGTTCCTGCGGTGTTCAAGCGAATCAATTGATTTCGCAATGTTTTCGTCACCGATAAGTTTTATCGCACGGTTTTGTTTTCTATTTAGTTAATGCTAGGTTGTTTTAGGCGCACCAGACCAGATATGACAATTGTACTCAAGTTTATGGCGAATAAAGGCCTTGTAGATAGTAGCCAGGTCAGAGGGAGTGAAAAATTGCACCGGGTTAGAAAACCTGAACATTTCGGAGCATTTTTTGCGACGGTAAATATGTGGTCATTCCAACGAAGCTTGTCGTTGACGCACATACCGAGAATTGTGAGATTTACAGTTTCCTCGATGCAAGTGCCATTCATAGATAATGGCATGGGATTTGGGATTCGCTTGTACGACAGGAGACAGCATTGGGTTTTGGAAGCGTTAAATTCTAGTCGATTGTTTTCTCCCCATTTTATTATGCTGTCTAGGTCAGAGTTTAACGTGCTTAACATACGAAGTTGTTTGAGTTCCACTTGAGATGTGGAGGGAGGACGTTCCTCAAACTTATATGAGAAGCTGAGAGTGCTGTCGTCAGCGAAGGAGTGAATTGGATTAGAAGTCACAGATAAGAGATCATTAATAAAAATGAGAAAGAGTGTCGGGGACAGAACAGAGCCCTGGGGAACGCCAGCATTTATATGGTGTATTTCAGACTTGAATCCGTCTAAAACAACTTGAATTGAGCGGTCCAAAAGATAGCTTCTAATCCAATGAAGCAGTTTACCATCGACACCAAAGGCACGCATTTTTGACAAAAGAGCTTGATGCCAAACTCTGTCAAATGCCTTAGAAATATCAAGTGCAACAGCTTTGCTTTCACCAAATTGATGCAAAGACCGGTTCCACTGTTCAGTTAAATATACAATCAAATCACCAGTGGGACGTTGCCCACGAAATCCGTACTGCCGGTCACTAAGGATTTTATTGTTTTCAAGATATTTCATGAGCTGAAAATTTATCAGCGTTTCCATGACCTTGGAAAGAATGGATGTAAGTGCTATGGGTCGGTACGAAGAAGGAGACGACGGCTCGCCTTTTTTGAGTATGGGCTGGACAAAGGCTGTTTTCCAACTTCTCGGGAAGAGTCCAGAAGAATAGGATAGATGGAAAAGCTTACGCAATGGTAATGCCAGCTTGGAAGAACACCTCTTCAGAACTAATGGGGAAATACCATCTGGCCCAGCGGAGTTGTGAATGTTGAAATCGTTTAAAACTTTAGCAACTGCACGAATACGAATGAAGATCTGTCCCATAGAGTGTTCAATACTCGGGGGTGCAGGCGGCATCAATGCACAATCTGGAAGCGTGGAGCTAGCTGCAAAATGTGCTGCAAACAGATTGGCTTTGTCATTAGAGTTGACAACTGGAGTGTCATTATAAATGAGCGTTGGAATGGCCGACGAGGCTGTATTTTTGATTCTTTTCGCGAATGACCAAAAATGTTTACTACCTTTGGGACATTGTAGTATTTTTTGCCTCAATTTTCGGTCATAGGCGAATTTGACTCGCCGAATATGAGCATTGCAATCATTTCTGGCTCGTTTAAACTTTTTCCGGTTTTCCTCTGTAGGGTTTGCTTTGTAAAACCGAAAGCATACCTCTCTAATCCTAGAAGCCTCTTTACAGCTCGAGTCGTACCATCCATCATCCTTTGGTTTGATAGACTTATCCCTGAAGGGGATAAACTTTCTAATACCAATAAGAATGATGTTTATGATTGCATCAGCGGCGGCATCCATGTTGTTATCGCGAAACAATAGCGACCAGTTATACCTCCCAAAGAAATTGTTAAGGCCGTCCCAATTGGCTTTCTCGTATTGCCATACTGTTTTTTTTTTGAGTTTTTTCTCTAACTGCGTGGTTTGTTAACGAGAAATTAGCTGGTACAACACAATGGTCAGACGAGCCTAGAGGCGATAATACATTGATGGAGTAATTATCATGACGAGAGGTAAGGAACAAGTCAAGGGTGTTTGCGGAATAATTTGCAATGTCAGGTATTCGTGTAGGCTCATTTACAAGCTGAGTAAGGTGATTTAAGTCAGCGAACAACTCAACATCCATTCCTACGGGTGTTATCTAGCCAGATGGCGAAGCCACCCAGAATTGAGTACGTTGAAATCGCCCGCAATAACGATTTCAGTGTTTTTATCATTTCTGACAATTCTTGCAATTGAGTCAGACACTGCATCAATCTCGTGAAGAGTTGAAGCTCTGTCTAAGTTGGGGCTTCTATAAAGAAAGCAGTAGTGGATGTTGCGCCCCTGTACCATTACTCTCAGCCATATGAAATTAAATTCCGCATTGGAACATTGGCTTCATTGAGGCAAAAGTTTGAACGCAACATCACTACGGACATAAATTGCGAGCCCGTGTCTTGGGAAAAATAATGGCACTAAGCAATACCCAGGCAGATTTAAATCTTCGCTTAGTGACAGAATTGCTTGACTGTGGACATTTACATGGGTGAATACAGCGAAAAAATTCGTTCTCAGCCCACGTATGTTGCTGAGATCCACTCGGACACTACACATCACTACACAAAACAAACACACAAAACACAACTTACCGCTTCTTTTAACCGAATTGAGAAGAGTTTGTCTCAAATTGGATTATTAACACAAAAAAACACGACAAAATGAGTAAAATCACCAAAAGACACAAACACTCACAATCCGTTATTCTTGAAGCTAAAGAACTAGATCATAAACAAACTGCCGCATGAAAAACATACGACAATTACGTTTCACTAAATGCTTTAGCTGCGCTGTTGATGATGGGGCACAGGGACAGACACACTGCAGGCCGAACGCGCGAACCGTTTGATTGCACTTTTGAATTGATTTTTTTTTTGTGCACAGACACACAACACTTAAACTTTTTTGTTGTTTTTTCACGCGAGTCAGAGGCGATTGAGAGACAACTGATGTCTGAGAAATCGAGTTCAGAGATTTTAGAGATACGATAATTTTTTTCTCTGATCAGATTAATCAGATCAAATAATTATCTGCTGTGTTTTTTCAGTATCAGATAACAGTTTTATTTCTCACTTGAATATTCCATAGTAGACGAAATGTCACATGTTAAAAGAAACAAACAACTACAGCTGTCAAAAAATGTTAATATGGCGCAAGTTTGAATATTTGGCTGTCAAGTTTTTCGTTTTTTCCAAAAAAAAAACCCATCTACAGTAGATTGGATTTCCCCTCTAACAGATTTTGATATTTTAGGAGATTTACCCCTCCTTTTACTAACACCAACAACTAATGTCATTTTGCTTGGCACGTGGAACAATTTGTCATTCGATTTCTGTTTTCTGAAAGCACTAGATTTTCCGTATTTATCCTTTTTCTTGCAAAAATAAATATATTTTTTTAGTATATATATAAAGAAAAAAACAAAAACAGAAAATTACGATTCAGAATGTAAACAAAAGATTCTCGTATTTTGCGAATTACCGAAAAAAATCGGAGCTAGAGTGTAGAGAAAAATATTATTATATATATTTACCGTGGAATAAGAAATTCGAATGTCAAAACCAGCAAAACAGCAGGTTTTCTTATTCCAAAGAAGGAATAAGATAGATACAGCTAAAATACAGCTATTTATAATAGCTATATTTTAAATGCCGTGGAATAAGGAATTACAACAACAATTGCACTATCTAAAAATAATAAATTTCCAAATAAAAAAAAGCTTTTATTTGAAATCCGAATCCGAATTCGAATGTCAAAACCAGCCAAACAGCAGGTTTTCAAATTCCAAAGAAGGAATTCGACAGTGCAATTGTTAGCTGCATTTTATTGCCAAGCGAGTTCGGAATTCGAATGTCAAAACCAGCCAAACAGTAGGTTTTCACAATTTCAAAGAATGAATTCGACAGTGGAATTGTTGTCGTTCCTCGGCAATAAAATACGGCTTTTGTTGTAATTCCCAATTCGAATTCACTTAAAATACAGTTAATATTCTTGACGCTTGACATTGAATCGAACTTCATGTGAATTTCTACAGGAGTTCGACTCCTTTCTTTCACTTCTTCTTTTGCGTAAAAATCAAATTTTTAATTTAAAGTTAAATATATATTCAAAAATAAAAAAAAGAATGTTCTACGATTTAGATTTTGAAAACAGTCTTGAGGAAAACTATTACGCTTTTTTAAATTTACCAAAAGATGTAGGACAGTCAGAAAATGATGAATTTAAAGAATAATAAAATTTAATAAAAACATTTGACAGGCATCCAAGGAGCAAATTAATGCATCGTACAGGAAGTTAAGCAGAATTTATCACCCTGATAAACATATAGAACCTGAAAGCAAGCATAAAGCGGAGCTGCTCTTTAATCGAATTAAAAGAGCCTTTGAAGTCTTATCAGATCCCAATAAAAGAGCTATTTATGATTCCGTTGGTGTTAAAGGTTTACAAACTGATGGATGGGAAATCGTCCATAGAACAAAAACTCCAGCAGAAATTAGAGAAGAATATGAAAATTTGGCTGTGGCTCAAGAGGAACGAAAATTGCAACAACGCACAAATCCCCGTGGAAATATAACTATTAATGTCAATGCAACAGAAATATTTTCTCCTTACGATGATGCAGAGTAAGCTTTGTTTATTACTATTGTTTTATGTACACATTATTATTCCTTATAATTATTTTTTGCCATACTTAAGATGTCCAAAAATAGAAGTATCTTCAATGAGCATTTCGCAATACATCGAAGCTCCTATTACGCTGAAGGACACTATAACATTGAACGGAGATTTAAACTCGTCTAATGGGACGGGAAATGGAAGTTTTTTAATTTCAGGTCGTCATCTTATAAACAAAGGATGGCTTGAATTAGACATAGGCGCAGGAAATGGACCAGTTCTTGGATTAAAAGGTTTTAAGAAATTCTATCTAAAAAAAAGTATAAAATATTTGATGCCCTAGGTTCCAGAAATTTGACACAAAAAGTTTTTTTTAATGGTGGGACTTCACTCAGTTTTCGTGATACTGTGATCATTCCCTCCTTTTTATCAACACTTGCCATTCAATTAGATAAACACACAATTGGCTACATAACGTACAATGCAAGCTCACAGTCTATGATGTCTACATCTGTGGAAAGTAATAATGAAAAAAATGCATGGAATTCTTCGGTTGTTATTGGAACACCACATTGTTATTTTGGAATTATGTATACTCGTAAGCTTATTGAGCATGAAATGAAGCTAAAATTAGCTGCCAAGTATGTTTAGTGTTTAATTGGTATATTCTGTAGTTCAAACTTACTTACTTTCATAGAGTTGGAACATTTGGATTTTTGGCTGAATATGGCGCTGAGAAGAAAGTGTCCAAATATAGTTCAGTTGTTTTTACTGTTTCATTTGGAACTCCCACTGGCGTAATGCTGAAATTTAAGTAAAACATATCTTACGAGAATGAAATCTGAAATAACAAATATAATATCTTAGGATCATTCGTTCAAATCATACATATGTTTTTCCCATACACCTAAGCGAAGAGATTATGCCAGCAGCTATTTTTTATGCTACTTTAACACCAGCACTTGTCTGGTTTTTTACCAAAAAAGTGATAATAGATCCCATGAATAAGGAAAGAAAGAATATTGAGGTACGAAAAACGAAAAAGATTCACGAACAACAATTAACGTTAAGGAGAGAACAGGCTAAAGCTGCTGTTGAGTTAATGAAACATACTTATGAGAAAATTGTATTTGAAGAAAATAGCCGAGATGGGTTAATAATTCTTAAAGCTTTATATGGCGGATTAGATAATACTGACACCCAAGATCTACTAATAGATGTAACAATACCCCTTCAGTGTCTTGTGAAAGATGGCAATCTTATATTGTATAACATTTCAAAGGTATTGAATAGCTTTGAAATTATGTGCTGAAAATACTAAAATAATCATTTCAGAGTGATCTTCCTGGATTTTACGACCCTAGCATCGGCGAAAATAAAATCCTACAAATTGAGTATCGTTTTAAAAGTCAAACAAAAATAGTTACAATTAATGACGCAGATGGAATCCGTCTGCCCCTTTCCAATTATTGAAAAATTGAATAATTTTTAGATTTATTTTATATTACAGAATTTGAAGTTTGTTCAAAACTTTAACAAGCATTGTAATGTGTCATGTCGATTATATAATTTTCCGGATTTACTGCTGCGGAAGTACCTTCGATCCGCTTTTAAAATTATTTCATTATTTGTATTATAGAAACCCTTAGAAAATTTTATCGACTTTCAAAGAAACTGCAGTTTTAACTGTCAACAGAAAATATGCACAGTTGTCAAATTCTATTTTGTAGTAGATAAACGAAATGCAATACTTTTATATTATATTGTTAAAAACCAAGAAGAGCAAGCGCAGTTGCGTTTAATTCGCCAGCTTAATGGAGGAACGCAAAACTCTTAAAATAAAAAACAACCCATAAAAATTAAAATTTTTCATCTAAATTCTATAATCGCAGAAATTGATATGGGAGCCCCTCGATCCTGGGTAATTTTTTTATTGTAGGAGAAAATAATCGAAACAGACATTTGACATCAGATGTTAAAATTGAAAATGCTCAGATCATTTTATTCTGAGCACTTAGAGCACGCTCATACTCTGAGCAAATAAGAAACACGAACATTTATCTTGAGAACTCTTTGACTGCTCTGAACTAATTTATGAAAACGCGAAATGACAGAATATTGCGAAAACTTGTTGTTCTATCTGTAAGTTGATATCGACAACAAAAAACGACATCAATAAAAATAAAATTCAGTAAATAAAAATGAAGTTGAGTTAAGCATAAAACATTTATGGCTCGTTTCATTTGCTGGGTTCATTTGTGCGTGAGCTAAGATTTCTCTCTCTCTCTCTCCACCAAAACCATGCAGCGCAGCCGACTGCGCAGCTCACACCGCACACAGTCCATAAAGGGCGACGAATATCTGATGCCAGTATAGATATTTAAAAAAATGTATAAGAGGCTTGCGGCCGGACCCGGGACCCGATCACTACCAAATTTTAGAAAAATTATTGTTTATTTACACACATGTGTAATGTGTAATGTGTGTAAAATTTGAAAAAAATCGGGTAATTTTTATTATAAATTTGTATGGGTGCTCCCCCGACCCAGGGGCCCGATCACTTCCAAATTTTTACAGAAAGTGTTGTCCATCAAAGATACACATGCGTATAAAATGTGAAGAAAATCGGGAAATTTTTTTAAAAATTTTGTATGGGAGCCCCCCGACCACGCGGCCCGAGGGGCCTCAAATTTTAATAGAGTCATGGGAGATTTACATATATGCAAAATTTCAATCAAATGGGGCTGTAGGAAGTGGGTTAAAAATTGATCACAAGATTTGGTGTGCCATCCAGCCAGCCACCCGGCCGGCCGCCAAGGGCAAGTGAAGTTAATATAGAGAATTTAAAAAAGAAAATGAAAGATTTTGACGCATAAATTCAGTGTTTTTAGTACCAATTTGCTCATGACAACAGTGCAAAAGGTAGTAATATTCATTTCAATCTTAATAAAGTACATTGAACAAAAGAGCTTGTATATAGGTCGTCTACCTAAAAAATTAAAAAAATAATATATGAAGATTGATTTAATACTCGAATACAAGATGCGCGAGTCGTATTTGGTCTTTGATGCCGCTTTGGCTTTTTGCTATTATTGCTTTCGCTCTACATATTTACTATATTGCATTTAGAACGGACAACTGCTCATGAAAACTTCTGTAAGGCAGTTACTTCAGACCAGCGTACGAATTTTGGTCGCTAACGTGAAAAATCAACTGAACGTGAGATGTCAGTTCGTATACGTACGAGATGGATATCATCAAAAATCTCTAGAAAACCCAACTGTATGCATACTAATCCTCCGAAAAATCCTAAACGCGTGTGTTTGTGGGATGTGAATACAGTGTACAAAATATTAGCAGCCGCCAAGAGCCAGAAACGTAAGATGTGGTAGTGAGAAACAGAAAAATTTTATAAAGATTTTGCTCTTTAGTTGATTACTAATTCAAAAACATTTGGGATTTTTTTAAGCAGGGATCTGTGTATCAGCGGAACAGTTGGGCTTTCTATAAAGACGGTTTTGTATAGCATACAATCTTAAATTGGTGTGTTTTTTCTTTCTTTGGTGTTAGTGTAATTTTAATGACAGCTTCTAGTACAAGACTCGTTGGTTCCACCTCAAATACCAATAATGCTAAAATAAAATAATTTGCTTGTTTGCATGGACACGTATACGGGGTTCTAATATCTAATAATGCTAGAATAAATGTGAGCCGAATTGAAGGGAAAATGTCAAAAACACGTCTTAGCCGCAAGTTCGTAGTATTAGTAGTATGATTTTTAACGCATGTGCATAATTTGATTTTATCTGTATTTTATTTGGAATCCGAATTCGAATGTCAAAACCAGCCAAACAGCAGGTTTTCAAATTCCAAAGAAGGAATTCGATAGTGCAATTGTTGTTGTAATTGCCAATTCGAATACAAATAAAATACAGCTTTTGCTTTAATCAGCAGCAGTGTTACTAGCTGTTTCCACCTGAAATAACAATGCAACAATTAAATAATTTGCTTGTGCGAGTAAAATTATGTAGTTCTCGCTGAAATGCGTTCATGGAAAAAATTAAAGAATAAATTAAGAACACATGTTATTGTGTATTAGAAAATATCTGTTTTTGTTGCACCTGATTCTTAAGTTAATATGTGTTCTAAATATTGAGTTTAGTAGTGCATTAGGTGTAGTTTCGTTCATAATTTTGGTAATCACAGCTAACATTTAAAACGCCCACTAATACATATGTTCTAAATTTTTCTGTCTCCGTCTCGCTGTTTGGAGTGCGACCCTTCTCTTCAAATTCAAATTTCGCCATTTTGATTTGTGCTGACCTTGAAAATCGCTTAAAATAATCCTTCGATATTTTCCTTCAATTCGGCTTACATTTATTGTAGCATTATTTTAAGCCCGTATACGTTTACATACAAAGCAAATTATTTTGACGTGACAACGTCTCACTGCAAGGTTTAATGGGGTACATTTTCAAAAAGTCAAATGTTAAATGTCCCACGTTGTGATCAACATAATGTCCCACTGTTGTGATCAACAGCGTCACACTGTTAAGTGAGACACTGTTAAATGTCCGACTGTTGTGATCACTGTTAAATATCACACTTTTAAATGTCAGTACTTTGGGAACTAAGCCATTTCTCAAGCGATTCGCATGAAATTCGGAATGTAGGACTGTTATAGTTTTCTACAAATACAGTCGGAGGATTCTGCCATTTAACGTGCGGTTTATTTCTAAATAACGAATTACAGTATTAATAATTACAAAATGCTTAATTGCAGCACCAAATTGAAACTTACCGCAGTGTTACCTCCTCCGGCTGGCGAATATCGATGGCAAATGGCCGATTTTAACTTTAGTTTATTCGCAATAGGCGAAACGTGACTAGCACATGACAGCCGTCAGAAGCGAAGGAAGTAACGCTGCGTTTACATGGGTCGTTATGGCAAAAATTTACGCGTTGTTCACACGTTGCCTGGTTGACTATTGCAGGCGTTCTGCAACACCCCCGTCCCCGTGGATCGACACCGATTCACCATTCTCCAGGTCCAGAACGGCTAGTTTCGACGTGGGACGTTGCATCACTCCTTTAGACGTGCGGACATCAGCTCTTCGAACTTCTCCATCAGCTCCTGGGTAGGTTTTCTCAACCCGACCACGACACCACTCAGTTCTCGGAATTTCCTTCCATTATGGGCTTCGACCTCTGGCACCATTTTGTGCGGCGCGTTAAAGTCGGTAGATATTCAGCAACCCATCGTTTCCAAAAACGATCTCTTAATTGACGGGCGACGCGCCACTGTTTTTTAATGGTGCATATCTTCTCCGGGTTTTCGAGTGCACTCGGCGTCTGCGCTGTGTTCATCGAATCCAGCAAGAAATGATTCGGTGTAAGTGGTTCTTCTTGATCGATGTCTATTGGCAAGTGTGTGAACGGGCGAGAGTTAACTACGTTTTCGGCTTCAATGCTAAGACTGGGTGTGTGTTGTAACACTCGCTTCACGCACCGCACCATTCGTTCCCAAACGCCTCCTTCAGATGGGTTGGCTGGACAGTTGAACACCCATTCTACTCCCTTTGCAGATAGTTCTCCTTGCACACGCTGGCAGTCAAATACTTCTGAGAATCGCATAGCTTCCTGATTGGCACCCACGAAATTCGTCCCATTGTCCGAGCGAATCCTGACTGGGATTCCATGGCGATTAATAAAGTTGCGGATCGCTAGAATGCATGCGTCCGTTGATAGATCGTAGACTACTTCCAGATGTATAGCGCGCACAACGAGACAAGTAAATAGTGCTACCCATCTCTTTTCGGTGCGACGTCCAATTGTTACTGTTAATGGGCCGAAATAATCGAGTCCTGTGTACGTGAACGGTCTCACGAACGGCGTAAGTCGATCCTCTGGTAACGGACCCATGATGGGCGTAGTCGGCGGCTTTCTTCATTTTGCACACATAACAATTGAAGTTGACTTTGCGCATAATTTGGCGTAGTCGCGGAACCCAGTACTTCCGTCGAATCTCACATATCGTTGCTTCGGTATTCTGATGTTTCATCTTTATGTGCTGACGTTTCAACATTAGTGACGTAAATTCATGGACAGGCGGCAATATAATGGGGCGTTTCGTGGCTTATGGTAGCCAGCTGGCCGCATCGAATCGACCATAGACACGAAGAACGCCATGACTGTCAATGTATGGTGAAAGTTTGAATAAAACGCTGCTTTTGGTTATCGCTTGGTTACACCCAATCTGCTTCAGTTCAGCTGGGAATGATTCAGCCTGAATTAGGCGACACAATAATTCCTCCGCTGATTCAAGCTCCAAAGCTGTAAGACCATGATCTTCGTTGCGACGCGGCTATCTACGACATCGGCTCACAAAACGAATCACCCAGGACATGGTTCTCAATAGTCTGGGAAAGGAAGAGAAACGATTAAAATCAATTATCTGAGTACTCACGGCAAGCAGCGAGTATTTTGGACGGAGTTCTTCGTCGTTGTCTACATCATCTTCAGCGGCAGCTGTAGTCCTAATGGGCCAACTATCTTCTCCTTTGAGCAAGAATTCAGGACCTCTTAACCAACGTGAATTGGGACTAAAGTTGACAGTGTTGCTTGACCGAGTAGCTTCGTCGGTGACATTCTCGATGGTTGGCAACCATCTCCATTTAGACGGTTCGGTGGTTGATAGAATTTCTGCAATTCTATGTGCTACAAATGGTTTGTACCGACGGTGCTCACTTCCAATCCAGTTAATCACTGTGGTTGAGTCACTCCAAAGAACACTGCAATTGACGCTAATGGAGTGTTCTTCTATTATAGTTCTCATCAGTCGTGTTCCCAGGACAGCTGCCTGAAGCTCCAGACGTGGAATAGTTAATGGCTTTAGTGGAGCTCATCTGGTTTTGGCACATACGAGAGCTATTTCCACCTCCTGTTCAACATTCGTGACTCTCCAGTATGCTGCTGCAGCGAAGGCGTCCTCACTTGCGTCTACGAACACGTGAAGCTGTAGCTCTTCTGGTTGTCCATTTCGAAAATAAAAACGTGGAACATTAAACATGACTACGTTTGGCAGTTGTTGGCGCCAACTGTCCAATGGCGTGAGAATTTCATTTGGCAATGGCCTGTCCCATTGGATACGACGTCTCCAAACTTCGCGCATCAGTAGCTTGGCGGTAATAGTAAAGTGACTAAGGAATCCCAACGGGTCGAATACTGACATTACGATGCTTAGAAGTTCTCTTTTGGTCGGACATCTCGTTCCGTCGATAACGTCTTTTTCAACGTAATGGAATTGCAATTGATAACTGAAAGTGTCACTGGATGGTTTCCAGCATATCCCAAGTACTTTCTCGGTGCATAGGCTGTCTCTGGCCCTTAGTGAAATAGCAGCTTCATTTCCTTCAAGAGCACTGAGGACTTCTGGCGAATTCGAAGCGAAGTTTCGTAGTTCGAATCCGGCATTTTTATGAATCTCTCGTACCCGGCTGGATACTTTAATTGCTTGCTCAGTAGATTCAAAGCTGTCTACAAAATCATCGACATAATGATAGTTGGTAATAGCTTTAACGGCGCGTGGATAACGATCTTGTTGTTCCAAGGCATTAATAG
The DNA here is from genome assembly GCA_947095585.1 of Nephrocerus scutellatus. Lineage (NCBI taxonomy): Eukaryota > Metazoa > Arthropoda > Insecta > Diptera > Pipunculidae > Nephrocerus > Nephrocerus scutellatus. The sequence goes on from OX352762.1 coordinate 80,540,891, forward strand.
TCTTAACATACTGTGCTGCACAGGGCGAACATGCTGCTCCAAATGTCATCACCATCATTTCGTATACATCAGGCGGTCTACTATCTTCCCCGTCACGCCACAAAAATCGTTGAGCAAATCTGTCTTCTTTCTGTATTAATATTTGGTGGAACATATCCCTGATGTCTCCACACACGGCGACGGCTCCTTCACGAAAGTGAAATAGAACAGACGGCAATGGCTGATACTGTTGAGGACCTTTCATCAGATGTGAATTGAGGGAAGTCCCATTAGATTCAGCGGCGGCATCGAAAACAAGACGTATTTTGGCTGGTTTATTTGGATTAACCACTCCAAAATGTGGAAGATACCATGTTTTGGGCGAAGTTGTGGTGGCTTCTGCTGGCTGTGGTTTACAGGCATAGCCTTTATTTGTGTAAGCTTTGATGATGGAACTATAGGCGGCGGCAAAGTTTCCATCTCGCTTCATTTTTCGCTCGATTCCAAGTAAACGTTTCATTGCCATAGGATAGCTATCGGGTAGTTCTACGTTGTTCCTTTTCCACAATATTCCAGTTTGGAATCTTCCATTAATTCTTTCTGTTGTTAATCGTAGGATATTTTTAGCACGAGAGTCGGCTTGGCTTGAGACCGATCAAAAGTTTATGATATGCCTATGATGCCTTCTCTGACACCCATTGATCTGACATAGACTTTTGTTGTTGCAGTTCCGTGTAGTATGCCCTGTCTTCAAACAAGTGAAGCACAAACGGAAGCGTTTCACCTTTATCCATCTTTCAGGTACCGTAGCGTCAATAATCTGCTTACACTCAATTGTTTTATGTTGGCTTTGGCATATAGAGCATTTTAACTCGTACGATCGTTGCTTTCCTGTGGCATGCAACACCGGCATTCGGCGCTTTGGCTCTCTACTCTCGCTATCTTGTACAGTACATATTAAATGCGCTATATCACTCAACCAGTCACTAAAATGCACAATTGTTGGATACGGGCGTATTTGCGTGGCATATCTCGCCCAATCCAGTCGCTTACTCATCGGTAGTTTAGAGACAAGCTCTTCCAGTAATGTCGGATTCGCTAGGTGCTGCTGACCGTTTACTGACTGAAGGAATACTGCCAGGTTCTTTGTTTTCGTGGCAAATGGAATGAGGCGCATCACCGCGTTTTCGTTAATCGGTGCTATTTCTCTGATTTGGTTCAGCTGGCTGCGTATAAGCTGCTCTGGACGGCCAAAACGAAAACGAAGTTGCTCAATTACAGCACTGACTTTGTCTGGAGGAATAAGTAAGGATTTTACGGTTTCTCTGGCTTCACCTGTGAGACATTTATGCAATCGCTGATTGTTCTCTAAATTGGTATAATTGTAGGCGGCAGTTGACTGTACGTACGCAGTGAAAAATATTGGCCAATCTTCCGGGCTACCATTAAAACTTGGAAGTTCTTGAACCTTTCGTGATACCATGGAGTTTCTATTATTCTCCAAGTTTATTGTAGTATCGACTGAACTAGATGGCGGCGGCTGTGGGAGCGCACCCCGTGTGGCTATACGATCATCGTAAAGTGGAACACTAGCACGGTTGTAATGCGTTTCTCCAGCGTTGCCGTTCATAGATCCGGAACTTGTCGCTGGCATAGTGGCATAAATCGATGGCATCGACGTTGCTGGTTGCCTGTGCGCGTAATTGTTGGCAATTTGTCCAGGTGGAGACGTTCGGGAGGAATTAAAAGCAATGTCCGCAGACGTAACCGTTATTGGCAAAAGCGTTGCGGCTGCGGAAGTGACGATCGGTAATGATGACGTTATGTTATACATAGAAGTCGTAGGTCTAAATGCTTCATTTAACCTTAACTGCGTTTTCTCTAGCTGCTCTTGCAAGGAGGCAATTTGTTTGTGCATTGCAGCAAACATGTTCTCGCTGCATGATACGGCGACAGAGGTATCATTTGCGGGAGTATCCGTTTGTGTTGTGACGGCAAGAGGAACATGCATGGTAGCACCCATGGTGGCAGACGGCGTTAGGGCATTTACTACTACTAAGTTATTTAGAGAACTCACAGTTTCCTCTGGCATTGAAACGGCACCAGCTGCGGCGTCTCCGAACTCCATGTTAACCAAATTTGTTGGCGTATTGTCGGCAGATTGTTGCAAGCGTGGGCTTCTTCTTGGCGGTGTGCGTTGCATTGAATTACAACGACTGACTTATTGATAAATCCTCTGTAGACCTTCAAATTTCTGTCCAATTGAACTAAGCAAGTTTCCTAGTAATTGCTATGTGATCTGTAAGCTGATGGCGATGATCTGCGGCAAACAATTTGCAACTGGTTACTCTCTTCGGTTTCGCAATATGGCTGCTGTATCATGCGAAATAAAGTGTTTCGCAATATGGCTGCTGTATCATGCGAAATAAAGTGTTATAGTTTTCTACAAATACAGTCGGAGGATTCTGCCATTTAACGTGCGGTTTATTTCTAAATAACGAATTAAAGTATTAATAATTACAAAATGCCTTATTGCAACACCAAATTGAAACTTACCGCAGTGTTACCTCCTTCGGCTGGCGAATGTCGATGGCAAATGGCCGATTTTAACTTTAGTTTATTCGCAATAGGCGAAACGTGACTAGCACATGACAGACGTCAGAAGCGAAGGAAGTAACGCTGCGTCGTTATGGCACGAATTTACGGGTCGTTCACACGTTGCCTGGTTGACTATTGCAGGCGTTCTGCAACAAGGACTATGATGCGACTATAAGACTTCTTGCTATGGAAATTAAGGAATATGATCATTATTGTCTGGACTTTCTGGAACAAATCAATTTCTCAAGCGATTTGCATGAAATTCAGAATGTAGGACTAAGATGCGACTATAAGATTTCTTCCTACGGAAATTCTGGAATATGATCATTATTGTCTGGAAGTTCTGGAACAAAGCAATTTCTCAAGAGATTCATATGAAATTCGGAATGTAGGACTAAGATGTGACTATAAGATTTCTTCCTATGGAAATTCTGGAATATATTCGTTATTGTCTGGAATTTCTGGAACAAAGCAATTTCTCAAGCGATTCGCATGAAATTCGGAATGTAGGAATAAGATGCGACTATAAGATTTCTTCCTACGGAAATTCTGGAATATGATCATTATTGTCTGGAATATCTGGAGCAAAGCAATTTTTCAAGCGATTCGCATGAAATTCGGAATAGAGGACTAAGATGCGACTATAAGATTTCTTTCTACGGAAATTCTGGAATATCATCATTATTGTCTGGAATATCTGGAGCAAAGCAATTTTTCAAGCGATTCGCATGAAATTCGGAATGTAGGACTAAGATGTGACTATAAGATTTCTTCCTATGGAAATTCTGGAATATGATCATTATTGTCTGGAATTTCTGGAATTTCAAGCGACTCGTGCCTTTTAATTTAATCGTAATATTGGCCACAGCGTCAAAAAATATTTTTTACATATTTTTTTAACAGCTCTTACTTCTCCTACTACTATCGACGCAACTGCAACTGTAAGTCGATTCAAAATATAGCCGCAATTTCGTGCATACCGACTGCCTGCAATTTTTTTGTGCAGCACAAGCTGCGCAGCAACTTAATTCTACTTAATTCTTTACCGCAGCCGTAGTGATAGTATAGTCTCTGTTCATTTTCTATCAGTGCTCTGCTCTGCTCTTTCTACCAACATTGTATAAAATGTGAGTTAGTGCTCTCGTGTTTGGTCGTGTAACAGAAAAAGAAAAAAAATACTCACCACTCTCATGGATTTTCCAACAAGATAACGCGCCAATACACACAGTTCGCGTTGTAAAATCGTACATCACAAGCCAAAATGTCCAGCTATTGCCGTGGCCACCATATTCGCCGGACTTAAACATAATAGAACATGTTTGGGGCTGGCTCACACGTAAAGTATACGAAGTAGGGAAACAGTATGATACTAAGGAAGAGCTGATACTAGGGATTAAAGCGGCATGTGCAGAAATTTCACACAATTATTTAAAGTCATTGTGCGACTCACTTAAGGATCGTATTTTAGATGTTATTCTGAAAAATGGAAGTTCAACTAAATATTAGAAATTATATTTTAATATTGTATTTAAAAAAAATTAAATTTTGGTAAGAAATCACACATAATGCTATTATTTCATATAATTTTTCAAGTGGCGGTAATCAAATGAACCAAAGCAAAGTCTTGAATTTCTGACTCATTTTTCAAAACAAAACAAAAAACACAGTTATCTTGATGTCCTCGATTTTTACTTTTTGCTATTGAATTCAGTACTAAATACTATTTCTTTCTCTATTTCACAATTTTTTCTATATCACACAAACCGGCTGGAAATTGACTTTTGCTTCTCAGAATTGAATTCTCAGAACTATAAGTTACAAAAAAGAGGCATATAACAATGACAACCTGCAAGCTTAAGTCCTTTAATAAATTTTTTTATTTAATCGTATTGCTTAATTATAGATTTAATTTAATCGTATTTAAAAATTTTAATATTAATATTTGCCAATAGAATAGAATGAAGCAAACATCTACTGCAGATGTGGTAGTATAGTCTCCGTTCATGGTGTTCTATCGGTGCTCTGCTCTGTTTGTTCTATTAACATTTGTGAGAGAAAAAAAATACAAATGTTACAAAAAAGAGGCAAGGTCATTCACAAGTTGTAAGCGACGTTGCTGTTGCTGCTATTTCCTTTTCTTTTTTCTTATCTTATCCTTACTCATGTATGCAGTAACCAGAGTGATTGCTGGTTTGATGTTCGATCGTAAGTTGGATGTCTGCCACTGAACAACGAATCTACCTACCATCGACCATTGAATCAACCATCAAACATCATACATGGCATTAAGCATCGGTTCAAAATAACTATTCGATCAATTACAGAAATAAGAGAAAAATGCAAAAGAAATTTAATGAGAAATAATTGGCCTGCATGTTTCAAAGCGACATTCTTACCATACCATTTCGAAGCATGGGCAACACTAGTTACTACTTTTCTCTTCTAATTTAATTTAAAACTACTCAAATTTTTTATGAGTTGAAACCAAAAGCTGCATTACTGTGTTTGGGCAGTAATATGCAATATGCAGCAACTTCACAGTTAGTGGTTATGAACATTAAAATTCGCTTATAAATAATTTATATATAATGTGATGTGATGATGATGTATGTGATGAGCTACGGTGTAAGTCGTAGGACTTGTATTTAGTATAGAAAAAATTTTAATATATCCGTCCGTGTTTATGTCCCACAGAAAACAAGATCTTTGTTTTCTTTTCTTTCGTCCCGGACAGACGTTGTCACGCTCAAAACCCATGGCCGTTTCTTCGACACAGCCTACCCTGTTATTGTGTTATTTGAGGTGGAAGCAACGAGTAACACTTTGGTGAGACTTTCTCACATCTCACCTAGTTTTGAGTACGCGAGCTATCGTCTACATGACAAAAGCGAACCGATTCAAAATTTGTACTAGAATCTGTCATTAAAATTACACTAACCCAAAAAAAGAAAAAACATCACACCAGTTTAAAATTGTATGCTACACACCTCGTACGTATATGAACTGACATTTCACGTTCAGGTGAGTTTTTCACTTTTCCGATCAAAATTCGGATGTATATTTCGTCGATCTGTCAGTTGCGTACGTCGCACCAACGGACGTAAAACCCTATACTGGAGATATGCCTAATTTTATTTACCCATGTACTCAAAACCTTTGCAAACTCTAACAATACCAATTCCACCACGAACACAAATTATTCAACCATAAAACAAAGTTATTTTATATCTGCAGGGGAAATAATATCAATAACATTGTGGTAATATTGAAAAATATACTTACGAAAGTATATTTTTATGGTAACATTTGGTGATTTGTTCTGTTTTATCTCTTCACACAGCCTCTCTGTTTTTGCCATAAATTCGCAGATCATTCGTCTTTTAGCAACTGTGGTGTCAACAGCTAATGCATCACAGCTAATACATCAGAACATCTGATTTGATAAAATACTAATACAATATTAATACAAATACAAATAAAAAAATTAGAAATTGTAATACTCCTAATATCAGCTTTAGAACACAATCGTTCAGGTCGGTGGTCGGAGCAAAAGTGGAGAACACTAATAATAAGAATGGATATGAGATGGAGAATACTTACGATATTAGTCGTATATGTAATACGTTCACGAATGTGTTATGCGTTTGCTGTAAGTCATTGCCAGCCGTCATGTTTTAAGAACTTATGTTTATTTCATTTAAATAACGTAAATAACTTATTCAATCGAAAACTTAATATAAAACATAATTATATAATATTAGTCAATGGGTCTCCACTTCCCCCAATATTTTTAAGCCTCAGCTTTAATTTTGTGTTTCTTGGGCTTCTGCATTTATCAACATCGTCACCAGTCGTTACGGAGGTATTATCCTTTAAAGGAGGAGATTTAGGATTGTTTTAATCTGCGTCTTTAACTAAACCAGCCTTTGGAGAATTTGGAATCTTCTTAACGTGGCTAATGTTCCGTCTGCATACCTTTCCATTATCTGCGCGCACAACAACTTCGTTTGGCAGCCGTTCGATAACATCAAACTCCGTTGGCTCAAAAACTGTAGATAATTTATTTTGTGGAACTTCATTTCGCAACAATACTCTATCGCCGATATCGATATCACTTTTTCTTGCACCTCGAGTCATGTCTGCTTTACGTTTCCCTTTCTCTGTATTTACTATGTCCAAATCTCTTGCTTCTGAATCAACGATATCGTCACTGATATCCTGAACAGAAGGGATCTTGTCTCTGATAATTCTATTCAGCAGTAACTCTGACGGAGATCTACCAGTTGTTCCATGTCGAGTTACATTGTACATCAATGTAAACTGTTCAATTGCCTGCTTGTAGTCTGTGCCGCTTGCATTTGAAGCCGTTTCAAAATTGAGCGGTTCATATTCTCGACTTCGCCGTTCGCTTGCGGCCAATATGGAGGTGACGTGATGCGTTTTATATTCTTATGTTCACAATGGGCCAAATAAGTCCATTGCTTGGCATTGCCAGGGAACATCGGGAAATAGATGACGTTTCATTGGTACCGGTTTCAGAGGCTGGGAGACTAGCAAGCATTCACGACATTTTTTAACAAAGCTTTCCACATCTCTGTCCATAGCCGGCCACCAGACCTTAGCGCGCAGCCGGCGATTCATGACTGTTTTATTTTGTTTGCCAGGTTGGTTAATAATTTTAAACTTAAAAGATTGAAGTCGAAGCACCCATCTCTCAATTCCAGTGGCTTGTGATCGGTAACTAACTCGAATTCGATCCCGGCAAGACAATACTAAAATCGTTCGGTAGCCCAAACTAATGCAAGGCTCTCCTTCTCAGTTTAAGAATACCGCCTTTCTACTGCGGATAGACTTTTACTAACCAGTGGAGTTCTATTTTCAAATTGCAGCAAGACAGCTCCTAATGCTACTGGACTGGCATCTGCTATTAGGCGAGTACGATTTTTGTGGTTAAAATAAGACAAAGTTGAAATTTTCACAAGCGCGTTTTTAAGGCCTTCAAAGGCTGCTTGCTGTTTTTCATCCCATTCGAATTTCATGTCTTTTTTAATCAAGCCCCATAAAGGTTGAGTTGCGTTGGCCATGTCAGGAATAAACTTTGCTAAATAACTCACTAACCCTAAAAAGCCCCTTGTTTTTTCCTTTGTGCTAGGTGGTCTAAACTTAATTACTGTTTTTATTATCTCAGGGCCCGCTGAAATCCCCGTGTTAGAGATAACATGACCGAGAAATTTAATCTGTTACACTTTAAAAGTACACTTGTCTTAGTTAAGTGTAACGTTCATATCTAGAAAATTTTTAAAGACTAATTTTAACTCCCTGTCATGTTCTTCTTCAGTTATTCCAAAAATACCTACATCATCGAGATAATTCAGCGTATTCCTGCACTCGGCTAAAATATTCTCCATTATCTTCTGAAAAATCTCTAGGGCTAAGTTTACCCCAAATAATAATCTTTTATACCTAATCCCTTATCAGTAATAAAGGTTGTTATAAATATCGACTTTCTTCAGAAACATGGACGGATATATTAAAATTTTTTCTATACTAAATACAAGTCCTACGACTTGCACCGTAGCTCATCACATACATCATCATCACATCACATTATATATAAATTATTTATAAGCGAATTTTAATGTTCATAACCACTAACTGTGAAGTTGCTGCATATTGCATATTACTGCCCAAACACAGTAATGCAGCTTTTGGTTTCAACTCATAAAAAATTTGAGTAGTTTTAAATTAAATTAGAAGAGAAAAGTAGTAACTAGTGTTGCCCATGCTTCGAAATGGTATGGTAAGAATGTCGCTTTGAAACATGCAGGCCAATTATTTCTCATTAAATTTCTTTTGCATTTTTCTCTTATTTCTGTAATTGATCGAATAGTTATTTTGAACCGATGCTTAATGCCATGTATGATGTTTGATGGTTGATTCAATGGTCGATGGTAGGTAGATTCGTTGTTCAGTGGCAGACATCCAACTTACGATCGAACATCAAACCAGCAATCACTCTGGTTACTGCATACATGAGTAAGGATAAGATAAGAAAAAAGAAAAGGAAATAGCAGCAACAGCAACGTCGCTTACAACTTGTGAATGACCTTGCCTCTTTTTTGTAACATTTGTATTTTTTTTCTCTCACAAATGTTAATAGAACAAACAGAGCAGAGCACCGATAGAACACCATGAACGGAGACTATACTACCACATCTGCAGTAGATGTTTGCTTCATTCTATTCTATTGGCAAATATTAATATTAAAATTTTTAAATACGATTAAATTAAATCTATAATTAAGCAATACGATTAAATAAAAAAATTTATTAAAGGACTTAAGCTTGCAGGTTGTCATTGTTATATGCCTCTTTTTTGTAACTTATAGTTCTGAGAATTCAATTCTGAGAAGCAAAAGTCAATTTCCAGCCGGTTTGTGTGATATAGAAAAAATTGTGAAATAGAGAAAGAAATAGTATTTAGTACTGAATTCAATAGCAAAAAGTAAAAATCGAGGACATCAAGATAACTGTGTTTTTTGTTTTGTTTTGAAAAATGAGTCAGAAATTCAAGACTTTGCTTTGGTTCATTTGATTACTGCCACTTGAAAAATTACATGAAATAATAGCATTATGTGTGATTTCTTACCAAAATTTAATTTTTTTTTAAATACAATATTAAAATATAATTTCTAATATTTAGTTGAACTTCCATTTTTCAGAATAACATCTAAAATACGATCCTTAAGTGAGTCGCACAATGACTTTAAATAATTGTGTGAAATTTCTGCACAGGCCGCTTTAATCCCTAGTATCAGCTCTTCCTTAGTATCATACTGTTTCCCTACTTCGTATACTTTACGTGTGAGCCAGCCCCAAACATGTTCTATTATGTTTAAGTCCGGCGAATATGGTGGCCACGGCAATAGCTGGACATTTTGGCTTGTGATGTACGATTTTACAACGCGAACTGTGTGTATTGGCGCGTTATCTTGTTGGAAAATCCATGAGAGTGGTGAGTATTTTTTTTCTTTTTCTGTTACACGACCAAACACGAGAGCACTAACTCACATTTTATACAATGTTGGTAGAAAGAGCAGAGCAGAGCACTGATAGAAAATGAACAGAGACTATACTATCACTACGGCTGCGGTAAAGAATTAAGTAGAATTAAGTTGCTGCGCAGCTTGTGCTGCACAAAAAAATTGCAGGCAGTCGGTATGCACGAAATTGCGGCTATATTTTGAATCGACTTACAGTTGCAGTTGCGTCGATAGTAGTAGGAGAAGTAAGAGCTGTTAAAAAAATATGTAAAAAATATTTTTTGACGCTGTGGCCAATATTACGATTAAATTAAAAGGCACGAGTCGCTTGAAATTCCAGAAATTCCAGACAATAATGATCATATTCCAGAATTTCCATAGGAAGAAATCTTATAGTCACATCTTAGTCCTACATTCCGAATTTCATGCGAATCGCTTGAAAAATTGCTTCGCTCCAGATATTCCAGACAATAATGATGATATTCCAGAATTTCCGTAGAAAGAAATCTTATAGTCGCATCTAAGTTCTCCATTCCGAATTTCATGCGAATCGCTTGAAAAATTGCTTTGCTCCAGATATTCCAGACAATAATGATCATATTCCAGAATTTCCATAGGAAGAAATCTTATAATCACTTCTTAGTCCTACATTCCGAATTTCATGCGAATCGCTTGAAAAATTGCTTTGCTCCGGAAATTCCAGACAATAATGATCATATTCCAGAATTTCCGTAGGAAGAAATCTTATAGTCGCATATTATTCCTACATTCCGAATTTCATGCGAATCGCTTGAGAAATTGCTTTGTTCCAGAAATTCCAGACAATAACGAATATATTCCAGAATTTCCATAGAAAGAAATCTTATAGTCACATCTTAGTCCTACATTCCGAATTTCATATGAATCTCTTGAGAAATTGCTTTGTTCCAGAACTTCCAGACAATAATGATCATATTCCAGAATTTCCGTAGGAAGAAATCTTATAGTCGCATCTTAGTCCTACATTCCGAATTTCATGCGAATTGCTTGCATTTGAAGCCGTTTCAAAAATTGAGCGGTTCATATTCTCGACTTCGCCGTTCGCTTGCGGCCAATATGGAGGTGACGTGATGCGTTTTATATTCTTATGTTCACAATATGTTCTAAATTCTCCGCTCACAAACTGGCGGCCATTATCTGCTTTTATCGATTTAGGATATCCTAATCTGCAAAATATCTCGTCAAGAATTTTTATGATTTCATTAGATGTAATTTGCCGCAAAAACTTAGTCTCTTGGTATCTTGAGTGATAATCGATTATGACGAATACAAAGTCGTGATTAGGCAAATAAGTCCATTGCTTGGCATTGCCAGGGAACATCTGGAAATAGATGACGTTTCATTGGTACCGGTTTCAGAGGCTGGGAGACTAGCAAGCATTCACGACATTTTTTAACAAAGCTTTCCACATCTCTGTCCATAGCCGGCCACCAGACCTTAGCGCGCAGCCGGCGATTCATGACTGTTTTATTTTGTTTGCCAGGTTGGTAAATAATTTTAAACTTAAAAGATTGAAGTCGAAGCACCCATCTCTCAATTCCAGTGGCTTGTGATCGGTAACTAACTCGAATTCGATCCCGGCAAGACAATACTAAAATCGTTCGGTAGTCCAAACTAATGCAAGGCTCTCCTTCTCAGTTTAAGAATACCGCCTTTCTACTGCGGATAGACTTTTACTAACCAGTGGAGTTCTATTTTCAAATTGCAGCAAGACAGCTCCTAATGCTACTGGACTGGCATCTGCTATTAGGCGAGTACGATTTTTGTGGTTAAAATAAGACAAAGTTGGAATTTTCACAAGCGCGTTTTTAAGGCCTTCAAAGGCTGCTTGCTGTTTTTCACCCCATTCGAATTTCATGTCTTTTTTAAGCAAGCCCCATAAAGGTTGAGTTGCGTTGGCCATGTCAGGAATAAACTTTGCTAAATAACTCACTAACCCTAAAAAGCCCCTTGTTTTTTCCTTTGTGCTAGGTGGTCTAAACTTAATTACTGTTTTTATTATCTCAGGGTCCGCTGAAATCCCCGTGTTAGAGAGAACATGACCGAGAAATTTAATCTGTTACACTTTAAAAGTACACTTGTCTTAGTTAAGTGTAACGTTCATATCTTGAAAAATTTTAAAGACTAATTTTAACTCCCTGTCATGTTCGTCTTCAGTTATTCCAAAAATACCTACATCATCGAGATAATTCAGCGTATTCCTGCACTCGGCTAAAATATTCTCCATTATCTTCTGAAAAATCTCTGGGGCTAAGTTTACCCCAAATAATAATCTTTTATACCTAATCCCTTATCAGTAATAAAGGTTGTTATAAATATCGAGCGTTTTTTAGGTCTAGTCTAGAAAAATAGAGAGCACCCTTAAGTTTAGTCAAGAATGACTCAAAAGTAGAAAGCGGAAAGTTTTCTCTGAGGATTGCTGAATTAGCCCGTCTCGTGTCAATACATAGCCGAATATCCCCTGTTTCCTTAAACACAATTACAATGGGGAAAATGCACATACTCGGGCCACATACTGGTTCAATAATGTCCTGGGCAACCGCTTCATTTAGTTTTTCCTCAACCCTCTCTTCCAAAGCATGGCACGCGACGGCATGGTTGTTGTATTGGTTTAATACCACTAGCAATGGACAAGTGAATTTGGATATCCTTTATTTTCGGAAAAGGCCGAAAGTCTTCGATTTTATTCGCTCCTATTCCTTACTTTAAAACTCCCAACCTAAGTGCTGTTTCGCGCCGTAAAAGTGACTGTCTCCCATTCCTGATAACATAGAACGTTGAAATGATCTCAAAATGCTGGTCAACACTTATGGGGGCATCAAATGTATACTTTACTTCCAACGTTTGATCCCCTGCGTATGCTCTAAAAACTTGGCCTGATTCGGTTCTCACATCTCCTAATATCGCAGAGTTTTGTAATTTTTCATAGTCTTGTTCCCCACATAAATTAAATCGTGATCCCGAATCAATGACCATCTCTAATTTTATGCCATCAATAAAACAGTACATTATTTCATTCGTACTCGTATCCATATCATCTGAAACTCGGAAACAGTCTTCTTGTTCTGACATAACTTGTTCTATTACGAACCGAATGTTGAATGGTTCGAATCTACTTCTCTTCGTCTTCTCCGAACCCCCTTTTCGTTTATTTGTCTTTGTTTGACATTTCTTGGCAAAGTGACCTATCGCCCCACATCTGTTACATTTTGAGTTCTTTGCTAAGCTAAATTTACTATCACCTGAATGACCAACGCGCCCACACCTAAAACACTCTTTCTTGTCATTAATTGCATGAAAAACCCTGTTGACATTATATGATGAAGAGGTTGAAGGGGTCATTGCTTCCGTTTGAGACTTAATTTGCTCATGTACCTGAAACATTTCAATAATATCTTCTAGAGAATATTCTTTTTCAAGCATCCGTTTTTTCAACTCTCCTGGAGCCCACGCATCAATTACTTTGTCTTTTAGGTTTATATTTCCTATTTCTAGCTGAGTTTTTCCGAAAGAACATTTTGCTGGCTGGTGGGTTAGACGTATTAAAAATTTGTTGAAACTTTCGCCATCATCTGGTTTTAATGAAAATGAGAAAAATGTTCATTTAATTTATCCACTAAAATTTTGAACGTATCTGCCTCTGCCACGTCTTCGCCTATTGTTCCCGGTATATTATAGATGACTTCTAGTAGTTGAGGACCACATAAGTGAAGAAATTTGTTCTTATTTTTCTTTACCTCAATAATCTCTTCGGCTTCTAAATATAAATTGAATGACCTTAGCCATCATTCTTTGCATTACCTGCTTTGCAATTTACTTTTGTCTTTCTTACGCAACACAAATGCTCTTTTCTTATTTTTTCCGTTTTTTTCTCTTCTCTCTCCCAAGCATTAACTTTTTTGCGAGACCTCTATATTATTTTTCAGGTTTCTCTGTGCATGAACTTTTTTGCAATATTTCCCGTTCTTTTTCTTTATTTGGTATTAGAAAACAAAAAAACAACCCATCCAAATTAAAAATTTTCGTGTAAATTCTCTAATTGATACCCAAAGTTCGAAGGGAGCCCCTTTATCATGACCACTCCAAATTTTTTACAAATATTGTTTCCATCGCAGATACACATGTCTACAAAATTTAAAGAAAATCAGACTAGTTTTTAAAAATTTATATGGAAGCCCTTCGGCCTTGGGGCAACTTCAAAATTCGTACAAAAAGCGTTGTCCACGGAGAAAAATTTATATAAAATTTGAAGAAAATCGGGTATTTTTTTATAAAATTTGTATGGGTGCCCCCCGACCCCGGGGCTCGATCACTTCCAAATATTTATAAAAAGTGTTTTTCATTGGAGGTACACATGTGTATAAAATTTGAACAAAATCGGGTACTTATTTTTATAAAATTTGTATGGGTGCCCCCCGACCCCGATCACTTCCAAATTTTGACAGAAAGTGTTTTCCATTAGAGATACACATGTGCATAAAATTTGAAGAAAATCGGGTACTTTTTGTAAAATATTTGTATGGGAGCCCCCCGACTCCGCGGCCCTAGGGGCCCCAAATTTTAATAGAAGTCTTTTCATGGGAGATACATATGTGTGCAAAATTTCAATAAAATCGGGCTTTAGGAAGTTGGTTAAAAATTGATCACAAGATTTGGTGTGCCAGCCAGCCAGCCACGGGCAAGTGAAGTTAATATATAGAATTTAAAAATGGAAATTTTAAAATCTTCAGCATGAACTTTTTTGCAAAATGTTTGGATGTGAATTCATAGTCCACATTTAGCTTAGTTTAGCTATTATTTTCCAATATGTTTTTTTTCCTCGTGGCCAATGAAATACTCGTAATATCAGCTTTAGAACACAAGCGTTCAGGTCGGTCGTCGGTGGTCGAGAGCAAAAGTGACGAACACTAATAATACGAATGGATATGAGATGGAGAATACTTAAGATATTAGTCGTATATGTAATACGTTCACGAATGTGTTATGCGTTTGCTGTAAGTCAATGCCAGCATTCATGTTTTAAGAACTTATGTTTATTTCATTTAAATAACGTAAATAACTTATTCAATCGAAAACTTAATATAATACATAATAATATAATATTAGTCAATGGGTCTCCACAGAAATAAAATGGACAAGGAAAATGAAAACATTAATGGTAAGTAGTATAATGGACTCATTATAAATTGAATGTGATTTTAATGTAATTTTTTTAGAACTAAGCGAATTCCTTGTGTTTTCTGAGGATGCATAGCTATGCAGTACACCTAAGAAAACCGCAGAAATATTTGAGATCGAAGGATTGATTGAAGCAGTGCGCCGAAGAAGGGCACTGTGGGATGTAACAGATCCTGTTTATAAAAACTGCAATTTGAAGCCAATTATTTGGAAAGAAATTGCGAGTGAGCTAGGTAAATATTGTATTACCCTTATATTACAATTTCTTTTTTAAAAAAAAAGAACACCTAATAGGCATGGATGAAGGAACTCATCCAATAATTCAACGGAAATGGGACATGCTTCGTGGTAGGATCTCCGATAAAAAAAAATTGTTCCAAGTGGTTCAGGGGCAACAGCAGCAGCGGGCTATAAATATGCGCGACAGCATCGAGCGCTCAACACGAGCACATCTCATAAAGATCCCGCACCAGATCGCTCATCTACCTGCTACCGGCTACGGAAAAAAAGCGAGCATTTCGCTACCTGCGACTTTTTTAAGATATTTAAATTCACTAATTACTTTTACTTTCTTTTACTAGTAGTAAAAGTAAGTATAGTAATCATGAAAATTTTCGAACTCGGGATTTTTGCAGATTTACATATTACCGTATCTCCTGAGTCAGAAAAAGCAAAAAAAAAATCTCTGTCTGTGTGTCTGTGGCTCTGTGTCCACTCTACAGCCCAGACGGCTGAATTGATTGAGACGAAAATTTATATTTAAGCTTTTTACATACATTGGGAGGGCCCAGTAGATTTTGGTGGAAATCTGCCAAACGGAAGTGGTAGTCGTAGTAGTAAACTACTATCATGAAATCATGAATCATGAAAATTTTCGAACTCGGGATTTTTGCAGATTTACCCATTACCGTATCTCCTGAGTCAGAAAAAGCAAAAAAAAATCTCTGTCTGTGTGTCTGTGTGTCCACTCTACAGCCCAGACGGCTGAATTGATTGAGACGAAAATTCATATTTAAGCTTTTTACATAAATTGGGAGGGCCCAGTTGATTTTGGCGGAAATCGGCCAAACGGAAGTGGTAGTCGTAGTAGTAAACTACTATGAGAAAATGCCAAAAAAAAAAATAAAAATAAATAATAAATGGAAAAAAAAATTTAATATACATTTACTGAAGATTCTGGACCCGTCCGTTAAAGAAAGTCGTGTTGTGCCCACACCTCCATTTTTTTCATTTCAGACACATATTTTTAATTAATAGTTATTTAATTTCAGAAAATTTTTTTTTCAGCCCTATAAAATGGGGGAAAAACAGAGAAGAAAGGAAAAGGTTAATGAAGTGTTAACCTTAATTAGACAAGAAATCTCCAATCATGGTGGTGACTTCCTCGCGTCTTTGTACGAAAGGCTGGATGAAGTCAACCAGCTTTGTAAAAACTCTACTTCATCTGAGGAAAATATGACCTTAGGCGAGGAATCGGATACTGAAGCGTCCGATTCCAATACCATCGGAGAGGAAAATTCAGAAGAAGACAATTGCAAAGAGCGGTTTTCTCCTGTAACCGTGCCAGTAAAGGCAAAAAGGAGGAGATTGTCTGAATCCAGACCATCATCACCACCAACATCATCTTCTCCTGCAGTAGTTACTGTTGAAGGATACAATTCGCCGAATGTCACTGCTGTAGAGAAAACAGCCAAGGCAAAAGAGGCACAACCTGTCGTTCCAGCAACCAACAAACCCCAGTCTACGGGACCAACAACAAGAACTTTTGCCATGCCGCCAATAGTCTGCTTTAGACTAAACGTCGCTAAACTCTTCAAGTTCACGAGGAGTGCCAATATATGTTGCAGAATTCGCAACATCAATAGCAGCAAATCGGTCGTTACGGCCATAAACAAAGACGGCCACCAGCTAATTCGGTCTTTCCTACAGTCGGGAAAGACTTAATTCAACACCTATACCGCTAAGGAGGACAGGAAAGAATTGTTGGTCCTTAAAGGTATTCACCACTCCTTTGACACTGAGGATGTCAAGGAAGCGTTGACAGCAGAGGGTGTCCCTGTAGTGGAGGTCAAACCCTTCAAATCGCAGAGGAACGACAGGAAATTTAACCATTTCATTGTCGAACTTGAGAAGAACTGCGATAAGGCAGCAGTTTGCTCAAAAACCCTCCTAATGAACCAACTGGTGCATTGGAAAAAGCTAAAACCAGCCAGCATTACCCAATGCAAAAATTGCCAAAAGTTTGGACATGTCGCAAGCAATTGCGGCATGAAATACAGATGCGTTAAGTGCAAGGACGAACACTTACCTGGCCAATGTCCGAGAAATGTAGACAACAAGAAAGACGACAACGTCTTCTGCTCAAATTGCCAAAAATCTGGACATCCTGCAAACTATCGAGGATGTCCTAAATATAAAGAAAAAATAGCGGAAAAAGTAAAAACCGCCCAAAAGAAGATGGAGCAGCATAAGTTCGCCCAGAAATCTGCTGCAAAATCAATAGTGAAAGGAGTTAGCTTTGCTAGTATAGCTGCTATGGGGACTGCTAGCAAGCCAGCAACAATAAACAAACCACCACCAACCATCCAAGCAAGCAAAAAACCAGTAAGTAAGCAAGCTCCAAAACCGGCACCATTTACTGGAAAATCAAACATCTTCGACGATACGGAAAGGCTATTTCCAGCAGACCTTTTCACAATTCTGCAGATAGCAAGAGAAGTCGTGCCTGCTAATTATAGCAGTCTTGATGACAGGTCCAAAACAACCGTTTTGGGTCGACTTATTTTCATTTTTATTTTATTTTAGAATTTATTGTTTAAAATTAAATTGCTTTAAATATAACATGTAGTAGATTAAGTAGTCAAAAATATTGTTTAATTATAAGCAATACGAATAAAAGACAATGTAAATACGTCGGGCCCCTATTGTTGAGCCGACACTTATTAATAATAGTTATAAGTTTAGTTTTAAGTCAAAATTGTATATTTCTTATATGTTAAATAAAATATCTTAATTATTAAATATTTAATAAATGAAAAAATGAATTTTGTCCTCTAGATCACTTTCAACAATATCGGAAGCACATTCTGGAAATACGGGAAAGTGTAAGAAAAGAAGATATTTAGAAGAAAATCTTTCGCTAAATACAGAGGCTCTGGCAGTTCTCGAAGATGCCGCGGGAAGAAAAAACGTTTCAGCAGAACAGGCGTTCTGCAATAACCTTGCGGTTGAGTTGTAAAAACTGTCAGAGCCTTTGAAAGGCGAAACGCAGTCTGATTTATTCACGGTAATGAGTAACGCAAAAAAAATTGAACTAGAATTTATTCTCGTTTTCCCCGAAGCATCTTTAACTTTTTTGAAAAATTGGATTATTACTTCATCCATGTCTGTTAAGTGTTTAAAAAAAAAAGAAATTATTATATAAGGGTAATACAATATTTATCTAGCTCAACCGCAATTTCTTTCCAAATAATTGGCTTCAAATTGCGGTTTTATAAAGAAGGTCTGCCACATCCCACAGTGCCCTTCTTCAGCGGACTGCTTGTATCAATCCTTCGAGTTTAAATATTTCTGCGGTTTTCATAGGTGTACTGCATAGCGATGCATTCTCAGAAAACGCAATGAATTTGCTAAGTTCTAAAAGAAATTATATAAAAATTAAATGAAATCAAATCCATCTTGCAAATGAATAGAATTTTTAATAAATTAAGACGGTTTTTGTTGTTTTTTTAAGAATATTTATGTGTATA
Organism: Nephrocerus scutellatus; assembly: GCA_947095585.1. Lineage (NCBI taxonomy): Eukaryota > Metazoa > Arthropoda > Insecta > Diptera > Pipunculidae > Nephrocerus > Nephrocerus scutellatus. The sequence continues at coordinate 80,559,476 of OX352762.1, forward strand.
CCAATTAATTTAAAAGCCTATTAACTAATGTACATCAATTAATTACTATTGTTATTTTTTTTTAAGGAATATTAAATATATATAAATTATTTAAAGGACTGTTTTTGTTTCTGTTTTAAAGGCAAATTATATCTATATCTATTACATAAAGAGGTAAGTTTGCTATTTCAATTGGCTACGTTAATCTTGGAAATTATCGGACAGATCTTTAACATTGTACAGGAATTTTTACCCGGTGGTTATAGTTTTGGTTTTGTTGCGGCCAGGTTCGGGAAGGGAGTGTGGTTATAAAGGATAAATGTAAATGAAATTTTTTCTAAACTGTTAGGGAAAGTTCCACTGCCAAGGGACAGAACCATCTGTGAAGAAATATTCTGCAATGGCATTCCGCAGCAATTTTGCTGATTTTGGCGCACTGTAATTTGACAAAACCGTTGGCAAAAATGCAGTTTCTTCCTCTCTCCATGTGCCGCGGATCAATTCACCATTTTGGTTTTCACAATCGATTAATCCCGGTTCACAATAAAACTGATTTTTGTTCAGCCAATTATGGAGGCAAACGCAGGAGCCAACAATGGTTTCGACCAGGTCGACATCAGCACAAATAGGCTTCCTAAAAACGCGCCATTTAGAAGACAGGATATCGAAAGCTTTTTCAACAATTCGTCGAGCACAGGAAAGCCTATAGTTAAAAACTCGTTGCTGCATCGATAAATTCTTCGAGCTGTATAGTTTCATCATGTGCTTGCTTAAGGCGAATGCAGCATCAGCAACAAATAAATAAGGAACTTATTAACATGTAGCAGACAAATTCCTTGGTGCTGGAAAGCTATTAAAAGGTAGAAATTAAGAATTATATTTTTAAATTACAAACTAATAAGCTTACTCTATTTCCTGTCGAGCCATTTTGGTTCCAAAGATAGAGTCTTTTTAAAACCAAAAAAATCAAAAAAAAAATCAGATCTACTTCTTTTAGGAGCCTAAACATTCAATTCAAATTATAAACCTGTTCATATATATGTATACCTGCATAACAATGTGCTTCCCATCAATTGCACCTATACAATTTGGGAAGTTCAATCGTCCTTCAAATCCGTCCGCAGTTGTATTAAACAAATCCACAGTTATATCGGGAAAAACTCCAGTTTTCATCACTTCCCAAATAGCAATTGTTGTTTCCTTAACAATATTGTGTACCACGTGCAAGCAATTGTTCGAATTGTTCACCATCCATACGAAAATAATTTTTCAACATTTGCGGGTCCCTCAGTTCCATTACCTGTACAAGGCTGACCGTGGCTGACTGACTGGCTGGTCAGATTATTTCATCAATTTTTAGCCCATGACAAAGCCTGATTTTTTTAAATTTTGCAAATTTTATATTTCCGGTGACAATACTTTCTATTAAAATTTCAGAGATCGGGCTGCGGGATTGGGGGCTTCAATACAAATTTTTCCATTTAGCGGCATCAGATCATATCATACTATAATGACTGTGTTCTGTGTACGCTAATGAGCTGATGCGCTGTAAGCAGCGCTGCTTGCTTTACGATTAGGGTTGTTTTGTTGTTGTGTTGCAGCAGAGAGTATAGAGATATCAAGAGGAAGTAGAACATATACAAAACTGAATGGTTCCGCAATTGAAATGTGTTGTACACTCAGTTGTGTGAGTGCATTCTTAATTTGTGTTTTGTACAATATTACGAGTATATGAAAACTCGTTACGCACTCACACTGTTTTACACAGCTTAACTCAACTCAAAAGAAAGAATTTTGGTGGTACTTCGTACGTCGTTGTGTGTACGTCGCACCAACCGTGCGCTGTGGCTGCTATATTTTCACCTCCAAATGGGGATTTCACCACAAAATCGAATCTCCGATCAGAGAATTTATAAAAAAAATTTAAATTTTTAAATTCGCCCGTGGCACGTCTGTCTGTCGGTCGGTCGGTCTGTTTGTCGTCGAATCTTGCGATTAATTTTTAACGTAATTTCCAAAGACCGATTTTATTCAAATTTTGCACATATGTATATTTCCGGAGACAAAAGTTTCTATTAATTAATTTCTATTATTGGGGCCCCTCGGGCCTCAGGTCCGAGAGTTGCCCATATAAAATTTAAAAAAAATGACCCAATTTTCTTTAAATTTTACACACATATGTATTTTTGATGGACAACACTTTTTGTAAAAATTTTGGAAACCCCGGGTCACAGGGTCATGGGACTTCAACAAATTTTTAAAAAAATTAACCCGATTTTCTTCAAATTTTATATACGTGTGTATCTTCATGGAGAAAACTTTTTGTAAAAATTTTGGAGACCCCGGCCTCCGGGTCTCCAGGGGTCGTGGAGCCCTATAAAATATTTTTAAAAAAATCATCTCGATTTTCTTCAAATTTTATACACATACGTATCTCCGATGGACAACACTTTTTGTAAAAATGTTGGAGTCCCCAGACCGCGGGGTCGTGGGCCCAAATCTTTCTTAAGAAACTTAACACGATTTTCTTCAAATTTTATATACGTGTGTATCTCCGATGGACAAAAAGAAATTAAAAAAATTAACCCGAATTTTTTCAAATTTTATACACGCTGTTATCTTCGATGGACAACACTTTTTGTGGGCCGTGGGCTCGTGGGGCCCAAAAACTTTTTTTAAAAAAATTAACCCGATTTTCTTCAAATTTTATATACGAGTATATCTCCATTGACAACATTTTTTTGAAAATTTTGGAGACCCTGGCTTTTAGGGTAAAAAAATTAACTCAATTTTCTTCAACTTTTATACACATCTGTATCTCCGATTGACAACACTTTTTGCAAAAATGTTGGAGACCCAGGGCCGCGGTGTCGTGGTTGCCAAAAACTTTTTTTAAAAAATTAACCCAAATTTAAATACGCGTGTATCTCCGATAGACAACACTTTTTGTAAACATTTTTGAGACCCCGGGCCCCAGGGTCATGGGGCCCCAACAAATTTTTTAAATAACTTAACCCAATTTTCTTCAAATTTTATATACATGTGTATCTCAGATGGGCAACACTTTTTGTAAAAATTTTCCAGACCCCGGGCATCGGAGTCGTGTGGCACCATACAAATTTTTTAAAAAAATTAGCCCGACTTTCTTCAAATATTATACACGTGTGTATCTCCGATGGACAACACTTATTGTAATAATTTTACAGATTTATTTTTAGCATATGTCTATCCCGATATACAAAAGTTTTTGTAAAACTTTATGGCAGGGCCATACATTTTTTTTTAAATTAGATTTACTTTAAATTTTAAACATATGTGTATGTGTATCGATAGACCGAACTTTTTGTAAACATTTTTGAGTTTTTGATTTGAAAACAGTTACAGCCGTATTTTATTTGCCGAGGAACAACAACAATTGCACTGTCGAATTCCTTCTTTGGAATTGTGAAAAACTGCTGTTTGGCTGGTTTTGACATTCGAATTCCGAACTCGCTCGGCAAATAAAATGCAGCTTATATTGATTGTGTAGTATTAAGTATAACTTTGATTGCTCTAAAAACCTCGTGTACACTATGCTGAGTTCAAATATGACTTGTCAAAATATTGTATTTTTCTTTGTATTTAAAAACCACAATAATCGAGTATTCCAATAACGCTATAATATGCTATAATGTACTGTTAGTGTTTATTTTTGTGTGCAGTTGTCTACTTCTCCCTCCCTCATAATATTCTCTTTCGTTATGTCTTCCTTCGTTGTCATTTTTTCTAGCATTGTTCTTAATGTATATCATGCATTAGTAGCATTTGCACACACAGCAATCCTTTGTCAAAAATGACCAGAATACGTTTAGACCTTTGTGACTATTACTACGTTTCGAAGGTCCGAAATTGAATCGAGTTTTCGTCGAGTTAATAATATGGCGGCACTAACTTGTAGCGTTTCCATGAATGAGAATAGTTTGTATGACAGCTGCGTTGCTTTTGTTGTTTGTTGAATGTCAGCGAAACCTAAATTAACCGCTCTAGTTTCGTGGAGTTAATTTGGGTTTGACGAAACTAACTCAAATTTGCGTTTCCAAGCATATATTAACCAAAGTTAAACATGGGTTTCTCCACAATGGAAACTAAGTATATGACTTCGTCATAGTCTACAGAAGGGAAAACTAAACACAACCGCTGACGCTCTATCAAGAATACATATTGACTCAAATATCTTAAAAAAATTAATACCAAAAGAAGACAAAGAAAAAGCAAAGAGAACACTCGTAATAACAAGGGGCATGTCAAATAAAGACAAAATAATAAACAACAACATGGAGAAATGCAACTCTCAGCAACTTGTAACGACGTTTTCTACAGAGAATCACTTACCGTGGGCTGGGGGAAATTCTCTGATGTATAAAGCTAATTGCGCTGTAAGCCAGAGAAAATAAACAACCTATAGTCAAAGAACCCCTTACCGCGGGTGGGGGGAAGTTCTTGATTGTGACGAAAAACAATGAAAGAAGAAAAAGCAAACCAGGAGGAGACTTACCGGTCCGCACGCTAGGCTGGCTTCAGAACGACTGACTATCCAACTAGCGGGATATTTCTTTTGCATTTGCGAGCATGTGCAGCACATACTTCTAATTTGCACATGCACGCTGTGTTTGAGTTTAAATGTTTTTTTTTCTGTGGGCCTGGAGTGTGTGGGTTTTTTTTTGTTGTTTTCCCGTTATGTTTCTTTTTATTCTTGTGTCCTCTGTGTACTAGGCAGGCATAAGCATTTTAGCCTTATGCAAAATTTACATTTGAGGCGTGCGAGACAAAGTGAGCGGGCCGACTATAGTTAAATTGAAGTTTGTGGTTAGCCAGAAGAGATTGGCACTACGCGAATGTTATAGTTATTTTATATCTGCAGGGGAAATATTATCTATAGCATTATGGTAACATTGAAATATGTATATACTTTCCCTCTTCACACAGCCTTTCTATTTTTTGCCATAAATTTGCAGATTATTCGTCATTTAGCAAGTTCTCAGTGCTGTGTGGGAAACTGTGTTTTTTTTAGTAATTTGTTCGTTTAGCATTTCTTTCAATTATTATAATTATAGTTTTTTCCTGATTCCATTGATTTTTTTTCGTATTGCTTTTATCAATGTATCAATGTATCAGCAATTCTTAGAAAATAAATTGAAACCGGCTACAAACGTGAGGATATTTGTAAATCACATTTCTTCGATTTTTTAATTTTAATAAGGGGCTTAGCCACCCTTATTGCCGTGACGCAAGTCATTCAGGGAGTTTTCCCTTGGTAATATGTTTAAATAAAAAAAAAGTCTACCCGAAAATAATTTTTGAATATTTGCGGTTCGTTCAATGCTCAAGGCCCAACATACAAGACTAAAAAGAAGAAAATAATTATTTGTAAAATTTTTGATATATCACGTTTTGTAAACGAAGTAAATAGTATAAAATAAGATTCAAAATGAAAAACGTGGGGCGTGTACACCAATTAACTATTGCATGTGTTTCAGATTTTTAATTTTAAATTATTGTTTTTAATTAATCACTAGAATCATCGGAATCACTGACAATAACATTAAGGGCCATATTTATAGTCTTGAATATAGCCATGGATTAATCCACTTTTTATCGAAAATAGCCTTAGCAACTGTTTTAGCTTTTGATATGGAGGTATAAATAAGGATATATTTTATAATCTACGTTTATAAATACGAAAATGGGGATAAATCCGCCGATTTAAATGTATCCTCGACAATAAATATAGCCCAAAAGTCCGTGATGACATCCAAATCCGCATCCAAGCAACTGTTGCTATATTGCTTTGGCAAAGCTTGGCTTTACTTGTCTTGTTTCTGTCTTGTTTTTTTTAATTTAAACAAAAAAATTTAGTTTATTTGTGTATACGCGAAAGAAAATAACTTTTTATTGTTGGCTTGATTAATTTTGTACTGAGAATCGGCTATTATATTTCAATTCATTAAAATTAATTTGTTCTAGTCAAAAAAGTTAGGCTTATTGTGCAGTATTAAGTATAAATTTGTGTATCCTAAAAACTCGGCGACGCTATGCTCAGTTGAATTTTTGTCTTTCCAAAATATTGTATTTTTCTTTGTGCTTAATAGCACAATAATCGAATGTTATAATAACGCTATAATATGCTATACTGTACTGTTGGTGTTTATTTTTGTCTGCAGTTGTCTACTTCTCTCTCTTTAGAATGTACATAACTCCTTCATAAGTTTCTTATTTGTATCTTTATTTCTTTCGTTCTGTTTTCCTTCTTTGTCATTTTTCTAACATTTTTCTGAATGTAAATCATGCATTATGATCACGACCCATGATAAACAGAAATACAAGGTAATATATTGCGCATGTCTATGTCCATCTCTTTCTAACATTGATGACGTAAGCTTGATACCCTTTGCTTTGCTTTGTTCTACCATTATGAGGTATTTATTATACCTATCTGAACATTTTTTTAATAAAAGTTTAATAATAATTTGTTTTTCTTGTTAAGAATATTTTATTATTGAGATAATTTGAATACACATACACAGGTACACGTATGTCATTATTATATCTATTATATAGGTATATATTATATATTATATTATATTATATTATATTATATTATATTATATTATATTATATTATATATTATTTTTTTACAATGAAGCTTATTTTGCTACTCTCTATTTTTAATATTAATTCGAAAATACATTTTACATCGGAAAAAAACTTTAACGATTTCAATGTTTAATTTGTTATCACAGTTATATTGAGAAATTAGAGAAGAAATATAATTTGAACATGATTTAAGTGAATTATTGTTTTCACCATTTTGTTCATTGAATATCGTATCCAATTTTCCCAATTCCGAAAGAAATAATGCATTAGGCTTATGCTAGCCCCCTTCGCTAATAACATTTGTCCATGTAAGTCCTGATTCGTTGTTTTCATCGCAATACATCTCTGTGATATTGGAGATCTTCACTTTGAAACGTTTTATGAGATACCCAGCTAAATATTCTATGGCATCATACTTGATATCGCTACTGTCATCAAGAGTGAATATTTGCTCCTCATCATTTGCAATGGTTACACATTCTGTCGGCAAAAGATCCGATAATAAGTTGGATGATATCAAAATGCTACCATCAGCGCTTTCTGAGAAGTTCCCCGATTTTTTCGTGTAAAACAATATGCTCCATTTCTGATTCCGGCATAGCCATAACATTAGCTGCATCTGACATGATTCCTTCGTTTCGGCCAAGTAACGGGTGTTTTTTTAGGAGGTTTTTTTTCCGATAGATGTCGTTTTATTTTATGACAGTTGTTTTGACAGCTCAAAGTGGCATTTCTACTCAGTATTGTTTGGCAAATCATTATGAAAAAAAAAAAAAAAAAAAAAAAAAAAAATGACATTTGTGAAAAATAGTCGTGGTAGCCATATGCCAGAAATTGTGTTTAAATGTTAAATGCCAAAAAATTATCTACCAAATAAAAAAAAATTTTGGTCATTTCATAATTTTATATGTGTTTTATTAAAAAAAAGAATCGGCAACCTCTTAAAAAAACACCCGTTAGATATAACGTGTTTTTTTAAGAGGTTGCCGATTTTTTTTTTGAATAAAACACATATAAAATTATGAAATGACCAAAATTTTTTTTTATTTGGTAGATAATTTTTTGGCATTTAACATTTAAACACAATTTCTGGCATATGGCTACCACGACTATTTTTCACAAATGTCATTTTTTTTTTTTTTTTTTTTTTTTTTTTTTTTTTTCATAATGATTTGCCAAACAATACTGAGTAGAAATGCCACTTTGAGCTGTCAAAACAACTGTCATAAAATAAAACGACATCTATCGGAAAAACAAACCTCCCAAAAAAAACACCCTTTATGTACGATCGCAATCGGTATTTAAATTCCAATGCACCTGGGTGATCATACAACCCTCCTTTTGCACGCATTACTCCGAAGAACAATTCCAAAAGATCTTGGTTGAAGCGATACGTAAGAACATATGCAGCTTTGTGATTCTTTTTAAGGTGAGCGAAAAGCATTTTTAGAGATCTAATTCTTAATAAAATCCCTTTCTGGAAAGGTAATAGACTAGTTCTACTACCACATCGCATTGTGGTAACTAGATTTTCCATTTCAGTAAGAATTTCATCTTGAATTTCTAATTGCAGTCCATAAGCATTCGAGGTCTGGAGTCAATTTAGCAACTCATGCTTCAAATTGCGCACAAATTGGTCGGGAGCAAAATGTTTTGAGCAAACTCTGGCGTTTTTTAGTGTTTATCTGACCTTTTCTTTGGCACTTTGTTACCCAAATTTTACAAAAAGTAGGATCTTTTGGAAATCCGAAATATTTGATTTTACCAGGCACTGCATTCAGGTTTCTTTTCAGTGATTTTATATTACTGCTATTACAATTGAACATAGCACAAATTTTTTTCTTTAAGTTATTTTATTTAAATATTCACAAATTTCACAATATTTTTTCTGTATTAAGAAAAAAAACACAAGTAAGAGAGGGAATTAAAGTGACAGCTGATCAAGAGGTATCAGAATGATGTACATGCGCAGAAAAAACCAAAATTGAAACGCGGAATATATTACCTTGTATTTCTGTTTATCATGATCACGACCAGTGTTTGTTTTGTTGTTGTTTTGGTACGGTGCTATAGAGCAGAGACCAGTTATAAGTAAAAATGAGTAATAGAGTGGTGATGATCCCATATAATAATGATAATGATGATGAATACAATTCAAAGTGTTTTCTAAATTCTAATTAATTTAAGTTTATGTATATATAGTATTTATATTAATAAAAATTTTACAAATGAGGTGGTGGTGATCCCTAAACGAAAATTTTATATAATTCAAAAAAGGGGAAATTTCTTATCCCGGAAAGTTGTCGTCCATAAATGATATAAAAAACATGTAATGACCGTAACCGTGCTTCCTTATTGGACTAAAGCGGCCCCGACACGTTACTGCATTCCTTACATCATCGTAAAGGTGTATTAGTGAAACAGGTATGTATGCGTCTCACTTACAATGACTGAAGCATGCAGTAAGCAAAATCCGAATCACTCTGATTAACTCTGCATTCAACTACACCTTTTATACATATATTTTTTGTTCAAATTAAATTGGTCCATACATACACAGTGTCACACATTATCCACCCGATTTTCCTACGATAGTGCATATTCATCACTTATCACTTGGATTTTGCTTACTGCATGCATGGGTTTTTCAGTCAATACTTCACGTGTATTGGAGTGACTGAAACTGTATTCATTCGAAACTAAATTTTATAGAGTGCAGACGTCATGGCAGAAAACACCGAAAGAAATTTTGTTATTGAGTTCATCGAATTTTACCGCACTTTACCTGCGTTATGGAATATAAGGATGTTATGAATTCTTTTAAACACAAGATAATGGCTTCGCAGGTCTCAAATACAATTTTTGAAACGGCACTGGGCGAAATCGCACTGGTAAACTTAAGATCCTCAAAGGAATTTCCCGTCGCAAGAAATCGTAAGGTAGTCGAAAGGCGAAGATCTATTGGAATTGCTTCACGCATAGTGGTGTCTTGTTTGTAGATATAGGGACCAACCATATTGAGCAATTCCTCATAAGTTGAATGATTCATTCGTAAGAAGTTTCTAAAGTCTTTGTCGGGGATTAATACTTCCGAAAGTCAGGGTGGTGGTCGGAAATATGAACACAAACTCAATGTACCTTTTCTTTCAAACGATTTATTAACTAAATTTATTTACTCTAAATTCTTATTACAAACTCTAATCTCTCTCTGTATTCGCGCGGCGATTCCGTCGGGTTCAATTTTTGTCGCACTCGGTTGAGCTGGTCTTGAAGAACTGAAGAACGTTGTGCAGCCGACTGTTGCAAGAAAGCTCGCCTTGCCATGCGAGTCCGTCCACCACCACCATCGCCTGTGACTCCAAGTTGCTGCGTCATCACACATTCCAAATGTGTAGCGCGTCGAGTAGCTGATACCAGGCCCATGCCTTGGCTATCCAGCTGTATACGATGAGAAAGGTGCCTACGCCGGCAACTGCGATAATAATCCTCTGTCGGTAAGACATTCTGATGTACGCAGATAATTTATTATTATTATTATTATTATTATTATTATTATTATTATTATTATTATTATTATTATTATTATTATTATTATTATTATTATTATTATTATTATTATTATTATTATTATTATTATTATTATTATTATTATTATTATTATTATTATTATTATTATTATTATTATTATTATTATTATTATTATTATTATTATTATTATTATTATTATTATTATTATTATTATTATTATTATTATTATTATTATTATTATTATTATTATTATTATTATTATTATTATTATTATTATTATTATTATTATTATTATTATTATTATTATTATTATTATTATTATTATTATTATTATTATTATTATTATTATTATTATTATTATTATTATTATTATTATTATTATTATTATTATTATTATTATTATTATTATTATTATTATTATTATTATTATTATTATTATTATTATTATTATTATTATTATTATTATTATTATTATTATTATTATTATTATTATTATTATTATTATTATTATTATTATTATTATTATTATTATTATTATTATTATTATTATTATTATTATTATTATTATTATTATTATTATTATTATTATTATTATTATTATTATTATTATTATTATTATTATTATTATTATTATTATTATTATTATTATTATTATTATTATTATTATTATTATTATTATTATTATTATTATTATTATTATTATTATTATTATTATTATTATTATTATTATTATTATTATTATTATTATTATTATTATTATTATTATTATTATTATTATTATTATTATTATTATTATTATTATTATTATTATTATTATTATTATTATTATTATTATTATTATTATTATTATTATTATTATTATTATTATTATTATTATTATTATTATTATTATTATTATTATTATTATTATTATTATTATTATTATTATTATTATTATTATTATTATTATTATTATTATTATTATTATTATTATTATTATTATTATTATTATTATTATTATTATTATTATTATTATTATTATTATTATTATTATTATTATTATTATTATTATTATTATTATTATTATTATTATTATTATTATTATTATTATTATTATTATTATTATTATTATTATTATTATTATTATTATTATTATTATTATTATTATTATTATTATTATTATTATTATTATTATTATTATTATTATTATTATTATTATTATTATTATTATTATTATTATTATTATTATTATTATTATTATTATTATTATTATTATTATTATTATTATTATTATTATTATTATTATTATTATTATTATTATTATTATTATTATTATTATTATTATTATTATTATTATTATTATTATTATTATTATTATTATTATTATTATTATTATTATTATTATTATTATTATTATTATTATTATTATTATTATTATTATTATTATTATTATTATTATTATTATTATTATTATTATTATTATTATTATTATTATTATTATTATTATTATTATTATTATTATTATTATTATTATTATTATTATTATTATTATTATTATTATTATTATTATTATTATTATTATTATTATTATTATTATTATTATTATTATTATTATTATTATTATTATTATTATTATTATTATTATTATTATTATTATTATTATTATTATTATTATTATTTTCCCACGCCTCTTTCCCCCCCAGATACCGCTCGCGCTGGGGTCCATTTTCTCCGAGTACGACGGCAATATCGGTTGCAAGTCATATCGGAACTTTTTATTAAATTATTTGGTGTTATTTTAATTTATTTTATTTATGTATTATGTTTTTAGATGTTTTTAATATCACATTATTTTAAAATTACGGTTGCTGCAGGAATTTTCGCATAATCCTACAGGTGCTTAGGATCACTGCTTTCGATATATCATGAAGTAAGTGTTGGCATTCTATTGTCTTCAGTTCATCTGTTACAGTTTTTGCAATTATTCCCGTACTAGATATAATAACTGGCACAACTCGGATTTCTGTTAATCTCTCCCGTTGTTTAATTTCATGTGCAAGTTCGACATATTTCGATATTTTGTCAGCAAAGGTTCGATTAGCATTAGAAGATAGTGGCACAGCTATGTCTATAAGGTATCCCTTCTTGTTTATTTTGTCTATCCATACTATGTCGGGTCTGTTTGCCATTATTGTGTGGTCAGTTGTTATTACTCGGTCCCAATATAGTTTGAAATCTGGACTGAGCAAAACTCCATGAGGCTGGTATTTATAGTATGGCATTTTGTTTTCTATTAGGTTGCATCGTACTGCTATTTCCTGGTGGACAATTTTTGCAACATTATTGTGCCTGTTAAGATAGTCACTACCTGCTAATGTAGAGCATCCATTAATGATGTGGTCGATTGATTCTTGACTCTGACGGCATCGACGGCAGGTGTTTTCAACGTCAAGGTGGAGAATAGCTCGTTGATATTGCCTTGTTGATATAATGCCATCCTGAATTGCCATAATGAACCCTTCAGTTTCAGGAAACAACTGTCCCCTCTTTAACCATATAGTTGAGGCTTCCTTATCAATTTCTGGAAGTCCAAGGTGGTGGGGGTACTTTCCATGAATTGATTTTTGCTTCCAATGCTCAACTATGTCACTATTTGGTCGAACCTCGGTCATTGGTTGAAATTCTAGATTGCTTAGGTTCAATGCTGTGTAACTTTTATCAATGTGGCAAAGAATTTTATACCTCCTATCATGATCGCCGTATTCATAAAAGAAACGTCTCATATTTTCAAGTTGCTTATGATGGAGGTTTTGAATATTGGCAACTCCTTGTCCACCTTCTGCTCTAGGCAAACAAAGCCTTTCAACTGCCGCCTGGGGGTGATGGTAACGACGGGCTGTCATTGTTGTCCTTATTCGTCGTTCCAACGTTTCAAGATCAGTACTACTCCATTTTACAATTCCGAACGAGTATGTGAGGACCGGAACAGCATAGACATTAATGGCTTTAATAAGATAACCGCTGTTAAGTTTAGTTTTGAATAGTTGTTTTAATCTATTTTCAAATTCCTTTTTTATCTTTTCTTTTATTGTATTATGGAGTATACCTCGCATTTCCTGTATACCGAGGTATTTATAACACTCTTCATTGCTGAGAAAGTCGATAATTCCTTCTTCATAAGCAAAACCTTCGGTTTGCACGACCTTTCCTCTTACCATTTGAACTGCTTTGCATTTTTCAAACCCAAAGTCCATACAAATGTTTTTGCTAAATTGTTTGACAATATTAACGAGGGCTGTAAGGTGTTGTTTAGATCTCGCAATTAGTTTTAAATCATCCATATATAGCATATGTGTGAAACAACATTGATCATCATTATATTTGATGCGGTAACCATAAGAGGAGTTGTTCAGCAGTCTACTTAGGGGACAAAGGCTAAGACAAAACCATAGCGGGCTAAATGTGTCTCCCTGAAATATTCCTCTTTTAATTCGTATCTCACGCGTTTTAATTTTTCCAACATGTACTGTGGTCCTCCAATTACTCATAGCGTCTTCAAGCAATGAGATGATGTTTGGATGTATTCCCTGTATCTTAAGTACTTCGATTAAGTACGAGTGTGGAACACTATCGAAGGCTTTTTGGTAATCTATGTATGCGACACTTAGGTTTCGTTGATTTTGAACGGCATTTCTGGTAATGATGGCATCAATTGTTACTAACTCTTTGCATCCTCTAGATCTTTTGGCACAAC